>JAPDHH010000212.1:0-353323 GCA_032158285.1 Phytophthora sansomeana
AAATGCTTCCCTACTGCGCACCCCAATGATTGGCGTTTCCTCAAAATTGTTGCGGGGGGCTCAGACCAACCTCCTCGACGCGAGTTCAAGTCCGAAGACGATGTGCTGAACCCGTGTTCGGTGCCGGGGAGCATAATGGTGGCCACTGAGGACGAGACGTTCATCTACGGTTTTGGATGGAACCAGCAGATCCCCTTTCGATCCAGCAGGAAGCTGATTGAGCTGAGCAAAGGGGATATCATCCTCTTTCGAGGCGACTTTATCCATGCGCCTGTCGGCTATCGCTCGAACAACCTCTGCCTGCAAGCATACCTGGACGTACCTAACTACGACCGCGCTCAGTGCCACGTCCCTCGTGTTCTGGACATGGTGGACGACACTGTCCCCAACGATGATCCCTTCTGCTACGTTTGGCACTGTGAGTTCTGCAGCACTGGGGCGCGGTCGATGGGCAAGCACATCAACCGCTTTCATTGCTTCAAGTTCAAAGCTCCCAGTCGCGCTATGGAGGAGTAAGGAGGACGACGATCCCTTCTGCGACGTTTGGCGCTGAGTTCTACAGCATGGAGGTGCCATCGCTGGAACGGCTTTCACTGCATGAAGCTCGAAGCCCCCGGCCGCACTATGGAGAAGTAAAAGGTGAGTTTAATCAGCACTACGTGTCAAGTACTTTTCATTCCTGTTGATCAACTAGCTGCAATCAATATACGTACTGTTTGTTACGTCGAGCACCACATTCACGGAGGCGACAACAGAGCAGGAAGACCAGCATCCAGAATGAGCTCGACGTTGCAGCAGCTTGAGCCGCTCGCCGGCGTCGGAGCGTGTATGCAAGAATCGGTGGGGCAGTGCTTTTCACGTCATCGGATATGACGGTCTCATCGAGTCCGTATTGCAGGTCGATTTCCGGCGGAGCAGATGTGCAGTGCAGCGATCCTGAAGAGGTCTTCCATGCCTTGTTGAGCAGAAAAGGTTACTCTCCAATTTGTTGGTAGCTGCCCTCGACCGTGCCGGGCAGCTTATCCACCGCCTGACTGGTGGCCAGAAGCACCGCTCTCAGTGCTAGTGATGATGAGCTCCCCCGTGCAGCAAACAACGTTCTATAAGCCACCGCAAATGCCCCATCTAGCTATAGACGCATTTGTCGACAGCAAACGCACGCCATCCCCGAAGTGGTGCTGGGCGTGTTTACCAGAGCGAACCCAGGTCCGTGATGTACGACGCAGTACTCACTGTTCAAACTTTGCTACCGATACGCCGACACAATCAGCGTCTATTGCCGTCTACCGCAACGAGTCTAATGTCGGTAAAGCGGGACTCCAGGATCAAGTCTTCGTGACCAGCAAATTTGTCGCCCTCACACCCGATGAAACTATGACGAGGGAGTGTGTTTCGGCAACCGCAAGCTCGGACTCGAGCATACCGACCTCTACTTGCTCCACACCCCTTTTGGTGGTGCCACACGAATTGGCAGTGCTACACGAACTGGGGCCTGTAAGGCACTCGAGGGCCTGCCGACTGACAGAGTCGTGTGTGACATTGGCGTGTCAAACTTTGGACACTGCACTGGTGGATTAGCGATGGCGCGCATGTGGTAGATAGGATGATGAGCCCCGATTGGGGGTGTATTTCATTTCTTCAGAGTAAGGCTCTGGGCATATTATTGATGATTAATTATGGTTTCTTCAATTTTTCGATAGTCCGGCAGCTAAGACGCTCTAGACGAGCCTCTTCAGCCAATGCAGCTTTAGACGGATGGGCCCACTCGATGATATCAGCGGTTAGTGGTGTAAGTGTCGCGAAGGCATCTCTCGACGTGACTCTCGACACCAAAAGGTAGGGCTGTTCTCTTTTATTGGCCACGGCACCCTTAGACCTCCATTCGGTGACCACCATGCCGTCAAGAGTCTCCCCTTGGACTTTGTAAATAGTTGAAGAAACAGCACAAACAAGAGGGAATTGTTGGATGCGGACTGACAGTGATCGGGGTACGCCATTGATGCTACTCGCCAATGCAATGCTGCAAGCACCATAAGCCTGTGCGTCGAAAAAAAGCGGGAAAATGTCGGTGTCACTACATCCCAGCATAGCTGTCGCGGACGGCCCGCGCTGAATGCGCACAATAACCGCTGGAGGAGCGACACTAGGTACTTTGACTGTCATATCAGCTGCACTGTCGTAAACCAATCTAAATGTCGTATCAGGGTGATAGATGATAGCCTCCAAACGGCCAAGGGTGCCATTTGCTACCATTTTGGCTGCCCGGATGTTCTGGGTGACCTGGATTGGCATACCAAGTATGAGATCCAAATACGGCGCCATCCGACCGTATTTGGTATCAGGCAAAGACATCAGCATTCTCACTTCTGACCGGCGGAGCGCTGACAGCTTGTTCTTAAAATTTGCTACTACACGAACAGGGTAGTCGCCATCCGGTAGCAGTTTAGCTGCAGTCGAGATAAATAAATTGTTGATCGCAATTCTAGTTGAGTTGTCAGGAGTAACGAACGTAACGAACGTACCGAACGTTCCATCGACAACGGCATCATCGAGAGAACTTTCACTCGCCAGTACACGAGAATTGATAAGGTCAACAAACGCAGGGGTCCAGATACCAAGACGGGCTTGTTGGCAACCTTGGCCCCACTCTGGGTCTTTGCGAAAACGAACGCACTCCTTCAAAATCACAATTGTCTTAAACTCGCACCACAAATGAAACCCAGCAATTTCATCGGCCGAAGGTCTTGCTTTTGTGGACGGATCCTTGTAGATCGGATCTCCTCCAACAGGAGGTAGTTGTAGGAAATCACCAATTAACACAATGTGAACTCCACCAAACGCTACGTCAGGTACTCGCTTTGCGTTGCGTAAGCGTCTATCCAACTGCGTCAGCTGGAATTTCTTCAGCATGGATACTTCGTCAATTATAATCAAATCCAGGTTTGCTAGTGCATCGGTCGCCCTCTTCTTCCTAATTTGTAGCAGAAATCCCGCTAGTGTCCGACCTCCGATCAGCGTAGCCGCCTTACCTGTGAGCGCAGTTTTAACAAGGCATTGCGGGCGTTCCCAGCTTTCACAAAGAGCTTGAACAGCGTCCACAATGCGACTCTTACCCGTGCCACCTTCGCCACCGAGAAACATAAGCAGCTGGGTTTCACGCAATACTGATGCAAGAGGAAGTCCGTCTTCATGAAGAGTCTCCCCTCGCCGCCATCGAGATAGCATTGCTGCCCCGATCGCTTTGAAGGCATAGTGCTGTCTTTCGTTTAATGTAAAAGCTTTCGAGGTGTCTGAAATCGTCGCAAAACTCTTGCGTAGCTTAGGATCACTAGAAAACCTTGCTGAAGGCTGCCACTCCGTGTTGACTTCACCAAGTGAGTCATCTAAAAGCTCAATGATTTGTACATCCTGGGCCGTACCAGAAGTAGATACAACAGGGGCCAGCGCATTGTCGGTGTCCAAGTCCTTCACCCACTTTTTCATCACTTCAATGGGGGGTAAGCTGGTGAGTGGACAGGTGGCAACTGCATCACGCACCAGCGTCTCAGCGGCGTTCTGAAGTATGCCACGATTCTTGAAAACATCTATCATGGAAGAGATACGCTTTTCAGGGAGCGGTGACGTTGGACACGCGGCTGGATCTAGCGCCGAGCTCTCCAAAACGATATCGGTGGCTCCATCAAAATTCCACAAGTGAGATAGCAGGTTTCTGTCTGCTCCGTCCTCTTCAAAAACTCGTTCGAACGAATCGTCATCAATGTTATGATCGGCGGGGAAGAGCTCGTCGCTATCATCACTCAAATTGCAGTCAGAATCTTCACCATCGTTCGCTTCTCGAGCAGTCGTATGAATTTCGCTTTGGCACTTAGCCTTTTCTAATCCACTATGATAATCGTCCATGTTTTCCATTATAGTCCGGACAAATTCGCTGCGCTGGGGTTTCCATCGCTCAAAACTATCTATCCACACTTGCTCCTCGGTGGCTTCAGAATCACCGATCAGAGTCTCCAAACCACGAAAGGGTTTGAAGAGTACTAATGAAAGCACTGCATATTTACATCGCTTCTCAAGTGAAGCTTCTTCTGAATTGTCCGGTAGTCTAAAACCTTGTAGCACTGGAACAACTTCATCGTATCTTTTGCCGAGAGAGTGTGTATCGAACAGCGGGTGACCGTCAATAAAACTTAACTTTGAATTTGTTCCATTTTCACGCTTTTTCCTGAAGTACTTCATAGCAAACTCATACATGTTCACCTTCTCCAACGTTTGAGGTCGAAAAATGTAATCATCCAGGTAGGACACGGCTCGAAAATTGGACGCTGTCATGTCATCACCATCATTGACCAGGGTGCACGAATAGTCCTCTGACTTCATCAACTGCCGAATTACGTCCCCCACAGGTAGCGTCGCGCACCGAGCGCTCGAATAACAACAGGATCCACGGTAGAGATAGAGAGCTGCTAGTGGTCCTGCGATTTCTTGCCGATTGGTAAGATTAAATACTAGTGCAGCTACTCGTTTGCGAGCCACCGCTAGCCGATCATGCGCTCCATCGACACCCTCAGCCATGTCTATACTTTCACGGTTTTGGCGACGTTTTAAAGCGCCTACTGCCACTGCCACTTGCGAATCCACTTGTTTTTGATGCTTCGTAACGTACTTACAGCAATAGTGTATTCTATCAGTGACTCCACTCCCCCCAGAAGGAACTGGATGTCGTGGTTGCATTTGAAAGTCGCCATAAGTTCATAGTTGTAGCCGTTCATGAATTCGTGGCCCAGTGGTTCGCTTCAACTCTATACCTTCTGCCCCGAAGGAGGTACTACTCACACGAGGACGCGGGAAACGATAACGGCAGAAGCTGTCATTCGAGGTTGCTTTACTCTGTTTAAAGCAACTTGATGTGTGACTCCAAAAATGTTGGTTTAGCAAAGTTGCTAGAGCAGAAACCATGTAGTCTAGTGATTGGCGGGACATTCGCCCATCTGATAACGATGGAGGCGATATTTCCAATAGCCGGGTAAGGCTGTCGTTCCGAAACGGATCGTCATCGCTGTTGCATAGCGACACGCGATCGTAATTCACCTGATGGAGCAATTGCAGGGACATAAGTTCACTTTCATGATTCTGCTCTTCACTGCAAAAGCTGGCATGGGCTGATTCCCGCTCACTAATGATGTCCACGGCGTGTCGTTTTGTAGGGCGGCAGACGGCTTCCACTACCGATTGCACTTCAATTTCACTAGCGGACAAAGGCCGCTCCCACGTAGGCCAGTAATGTGGTCGAAACTTCAGCAGCGTATTGCGTAGAAGATGTTGCGAGCTAAACTGAGCGTTGCATTGACGACACTTAACCAATAGTGGTTCTGCTGGCTTGCATCCAGACCGCGCTATCCGTTTTCGCCGCTCCTGCGGATCCTTCCTTGCAAGGTCAGGTATTGGCAGCCCCTCTAACTCAGCGAAGTCAGCACCACAGCTAGAGCAACCGCATTCATCTAGCGAAATTGGTATATCATTTCGCACAATGCTGTCAGCGTAAGAAGCCACTTTGTCACGAAATGCGTTTCCTTCAGGTGAGAGCAAAACCCGCTCCACCGCCGACGAGTTCTGGGGGCAATGGTTTAACCAGATGAGAAAATGTATATGCAGAGTGCCGCGTCCTTGAGTTTCGACCATGCCGAAATACGCTGTGACGTCACGAAACAACCCGCGAAAAGATAACTTCTTCCTCGAAGCTGGGTCAAAACCCAGAGCGTACCGGATGAAGGCATCTACATGCCGCATGAAAATCCGAGCCGACGCACAATCATTTCCCCGGCTGGCTTCACGTAGGTTTGCTTTGCTCGGTAGCCGAGCTTCCAGTGTATCAAAGAGCGTGTCAAGCGATGAAATTCCTGCGTACTGAGCTAACACAAGTGAATTATCCGTGTTAGGTGTAAAGGTGACGAATAGAGCAGGCAGACCGAACCTTGTCTGGTAAGCGAACGCCTTGTAGCGGCATTGAGTTCGCTCAGCGTTGCTTCCCCATACCGACCTAGTGCCAATTTCCACTGTCTTCAGAAATTTCTGTGCAACACAGTCACTTGTTGGCCTCCAGGGCAAACAACCCTGACGCCTCCGCTCATTTTCCAGTAGTGCGTGGCCAAGTTGCTCACCACTAAGGGTTTCATAGCCATCGAGAAGGTTAGGAAAGCGCTGACAGCGGAAATAGTTATGCACATACATGTTCCGCAGGGAAATGCGGTCGAAGGCCACCAAAGAGAAAAGCTCATCCTCTGCGAACTGTCTTCGACTAAGCATCGTATAGTACTTCACGCATTCTTGTACTGACACTGCGATCTGCCGAGGCTCACCAGGGTGTCCATGCCCGAAAAGGGAATAAATGGGGAAACATACGACCCAGTAACTCCCCAGATATGTCATTAGCAATTTGGTTTGATCTGCGAATCTCAAACGCACGTTCGTCATCACCATCTATTGTCGCTGCTACCGGGTGTTCTCGAACCATGACAGGTGTGCCATCGTCTGCTAATCCAATTCGCCGCTCTATCACGCTGGTCTCATTGTCATCACAGGTTACCCGCCACGCATCCGACTCACCGCGAATGCCTTCTTGCTCTCTGCTCATTGCATCATCGAGCACGCCTCCAGGATCTGAAATGTGCTCAACAAACGCTAGTTCCACTCCATCATCCGTGTATTCACAGCTTAGTACAGACTCGTCCTGCATAATACCCTCGTAAAGACGGTTGTTTGCCTTGTAAAATGCAAAAACGTCCCGCACCTTCTTATTCCTGATCCTGTGAAGCTTTCTTACTTGCTCAGCTTGTGCCGCCGTGAACTCACCAACCATCACCACACGATAAGCCGCAACATCTTCGAGTGAGCGCGGTAGCAACGAAATCGGGGGCCCCGGCGTACAATCAAACGCGATGCAGTGGGATCTGATGCATCGGTGTCTGCCACCCCTCATCACTCGTGTCATCGCCACAAAATTTGAGAGTTGGGTCATGAATCGCTCAGGAATAGTCAGGCCGCCCAAATTATCAGGGAGATTCCCCACGTAGAACCCATTAGCGATCGCAAACTTCGGTAGCTTTCCCCGCTGCATCGAGCGGTCGCATTCCAGGCAAACTGAAAGCCAAGCGCTAGGATAGCCATCGTCATTCATGTAGAGATGTATTCCGCGGGGAGATACCATCACACCATCCAGTACATCTAGCTTCAATGGCGAGCGATATTGCTGTATTAGAGCGTCCGGTAGCTGGTTATTGACCCCACTGAGGCTCTTCTTCATCTGCTTCAGGTAGCCCAGGTCGGTATCTTCCACACGGCGCGAATCTTGACGAAGCACCAGCCGGTCGCAAGCCGTGCAGGTGCATTCATCGAGTCCTTCTGGTCCCAGTGCTCTTTGAAGCTGCCTCATGCGCTCAGCTCTTTCATCAGCGCTGATCTCGTTGTTAAAACCGGCGTCAGCACCAATATTATTGTCAACGCTGCCGTCGGCACCAACCTCCTCTTCAATGCCATCACCAATGGTCTCCTCGGTGGAGCGTTGCAGGAGTCTGCGTTTTCGCTGACGCAGGCGACTTTGCTCTTTTCTCCTCGCCTCGTCCAAGTGTCGTAGCAAATTGCTGCTGTTCTCACCACCGTCACTTTCGCCATCCATCGGCAGCACCACGGCAGCATCCGCCGATATGCTGGAGAGCATTTGCAGATTACTTGCACCCCGCAGACGGTTCAAACACGCTTTCCAAAGCGGGAGAAACACCTGGGCCGCTGTGGGTTGCTTCGCAGGAGCGGCTTCGTAGCTACCGTTTCCACTATTCGAAATGCTCGTCGTCTCGAAATCGCTGTCTGGTTCTCCACCCTCCATCTCCAATTCATCCGCGACGCCCCGTTCCCTGACTCGCTGTGCTCCTTCACCTCCCAACGCTCCTGTTGTGGTCGTAATACTGCCCAAGCGAACGCCTCCCTGCTCGTAACCAACTACGCCATCTCTGCTCTGTTGACCTGGGTGGTTTTGACGGAGCCGGCACTGCTCCTGATGCCAGCGATCAACCTCCCGCTCTCGAGCTTCATCCAAAAATCTCAGCAGGTCGCCGTCGTCGATCGACCGTCTCCTCTTGGCACGCCGCATGCTGCCTCGCCGGCAAATTCGCGAATGAAAGCTTCGTCGGGGCCTGCGGCAGCAAGCACGCAAGTGGTTGGGTCCTGTTCAAATAAAAAGGAGACGCATTCCTGGCGTACCTGTCTCGTCGTCTGTAAAATGGCCCAGCTCATCCCACGAACCCATCTCTCCGCTGCTGTTGTTGCTGTAGGAAGCCGTAGCTAGTCTTGCATCTGCGCAGCTGCCATTGAAGTGCATGTCCTGTTAATAAAAATAAGGGCCATCCCGTTCATTTAAAAATGGACCAGCCCATCCCACCTGGTCGTAATTCGTAGGTGGCGGGGCAGCGCCAAGCGGCTTTGCAAGTGCTCTCGCCTTCCGTGGTTGCCTCGGGTCCCGCTGTGCACGCCCTGGTTGAGCGCGCATGCTCCTCGGAGGTGCCGCCCCGAGCGCGTGGTGATCTTAAAGCAGCCCCAGTCGCTCAGTATCAGTCAGTACCGGTAGTCAGCAGTAAGGAGTTGAGATGAGGCCCTGCATACAAAACCCAATACAAAGTGGTGTACGAGTTGTGTATGGTGCTCGTACCGTCGGCCCGGTCGGTAAAATCGCAGCGTGACAGGGCGTCGCCGCAGAAAAGTTGTGTACGAGTTGTGTGGAGAAAATACCGCCGACCCTCGGTCGTGACAGGCGGATCCCATATAAAAGTGGTGTACGAGTGGTGTGAAAAAAATACCGGTATTTGTAGCCATCGTGACACAAACATGCTCTACTCTAGTCACAGTTCTTAACGAACTGTGAAATATTAGCGTCTAACTAGCTGTAGATCTCGTTTTAGTCGAACTGGCAGTATAGTAACCGCCAAGGAGGCCAACTTCAACTTCACCTTTTTCACGATTGCAGCAAGACTACATGTCCGTTTGACCTGAATCGAGTGGTGTTCGCTTGGGTTTAACGCGCGTTTTGCATTGGTCTCAGCCACGTGCAATAAAGCCTCGTATTGGTTAAAATATCGCGAAAAACAAGGGTGGCAGTATACTAACCGCCAGCACCGTATGAAATGACCATCTATTTTAATTAACTTCAAATCTCTCGAGTTTCTCCCAGGCTGGATCGTAATTCAATGATAAAAACAGTTTAAACGTCGGTTTTACCGCAGCCATTCAATGAATGCTGCCATAACACAACCTTAACTCTTCGGGCATGGACGCTACTCAATTTTAATTCGAAGAAAATTGCATGTAACTCTACGTTGAGTTAATCTTTATGGTTTGCTTAACCCTTTCGTGGTCAACAGGCTCATTTTGACCTCTTTCATGGTCGTGTCAAGACCTGCGAGAGAATCGGCCATCAAGGGGGCAAAATGCCCCTGTTCACAGAAGTTCAACTAACACACCACCATGTTTTGTAACTACCAATCATGTCGAGTTGTGGGTTCACCACCCGCCCCATATTTTACCAGATGTGGCGTACACCACTGAAATATATGCACTTAAGTCCGAGGTTGCGTCAGCACAATCGAGAAAATGACAACGCTCATCACCCTCTGCCCAGATTTTGCTCCTGTAACGAATGACTGGACCTCAGTCATTTCCATACAAAAACCAAGAGTCTCGCAACGTTCACTGCCATTGCCGTTTTTGTGCTGACATGCGAACCACATTCACATTCGACGACGACAAGCAGCTTGTCCAGCTTGCCCAAGGATACATCAACGGCGGCACACGGATCCCGTGGAATGACGTTGCCCGCCGCATGCGATCTACGAAGCATACTGCGGCCGCGCTGCGTCAACGCCTCCAGGCGCTGTATCGTACATGGGGTCGTGAAATCGCGCGTTTTCCTGCTAATTTCTTCACACCAGTTCGAAGTTCACGTGGCCGCCCTCCTGGCGTAACACAGCAGCTTCGAAACATCTCCACCGGCCCAGCTCCACTACGGCCGCTCCCACCAGAAGAAGCAGTTGCTCCGCCCGAAGCCATCGCAGGACCACGACCACGACCGATATCTGGCGCAGGGGATGGAACAGCACGTATGGCTGCACGCGCAGCGGCGACTGAACCTTCTGAAGGATGCCAGTCACCATTGCAGCAGGCGTCTCGCTCAATTGGGACTGTGGCAATGACGACACCACGTCGGGCAGCAGTCCCAGAACCGCCAGCTCCAGCAGCGATACTGTCTCGCCCACCAGAAGCTGCAGTGGCACGAGCTGCACGAGCAGCGGCACGAGAAGTAGCTGCTTTGCGTGTCGAGACATAAGTGACGCCAGTGCGGCGTCCAACAGAGGCTGGAACGGCGCCAACAACGCCTAAACTACCGAATCCAAGTATTCGAAGAACGGCTATGACGGAGGCAGTACTCCTGGTGCAACCGGCCCCAGTCCTGTGTTCATCGGATGCGGAGAAAGCTGTCACGTCAATTTTTGTTGGTGTGCCACGCGCTGCGGTCACCTTCGCTAGCGGGAGCCGTCACCTGAATGTCGGAGAAGTGCTGCCGCCGGGTGTGACATCACTATTGCAAGAACTTGGTGACGTCAGTGCACGTGACGTTTTTTTTCGATATCGGTTCTGGACTCGGCAATGTTTTCGTCCAAGTAGTCCTTGCGACTAATGTGCCAAAAGCGATCGGGATCGAGGTTCGCGACGATGTGCAGAATGTTGGTGTAGATGTGATTGCAAGGAGCCTGCACGTCTGACGTATTGACCAAAGAACACAGTTCATATGCAACGACATCACGGGGCTCCCCTTCTCGCGGCTGGAGCCGTACGCACAAGCTACCACCGTCTTCTGGAACAACATTTGTTCGAGAGTGTTACCACTGAGTTCGTGAAGCGTGAACTTGGTGAGCTGCCTCGAGCGCATTTCGTCATTTGCACAGCTCCCATGTGCCCACGCTACGTTTTGCTCTTCGTTTGAGCTCTTCAAGGAAGCTGGTATTGCATGTAGCTGGAAGGCCGAGCCACAACGTGCATACTTTTATCGTTCATTCCAAAGTTATTGATAGCCTAATTTGCTATAGTTAAATCAATACAAATTCACACTTCAACACTCTCAGGTGGTTTCCTTGCGAGTTTATACTAATGATTTGTATAGTTACTCAACTTGATGCTTTTGGCAAAATGAACCGGTGTCTTGGCTTGCGGTCAAGCCACTAGAGGAGTTACAGTAGCACCTGTAAAAGAAACAAGGAGAACAGCAGCACACATGAATTCGCTTTCAGATTTCCATCATCCGACAACATATTCCAAAGTATCTCGATCTGTTAGTCGCTTGAGTTACAACCAAAGGTGGTTTCTGTAATTGTCATACTAACTTCTAGATGTTTACGCACTTGCTAACAACTACAAGTTGATCGACCGCGCAACACTTTGGCGGATTCCAGGTTCTTCTTCTCCTCTTAGGCTAAAACTGCGTTGGTTCGTGCTCGCATGCTTCAGCTTGTACAACGCTGAGCTCGTACGCACCTTGCCCTTGGTCGAGAAAAGCTTCCGAGGTAGATAAAACTGATGGTATTTCTCCCAGCAGGTCCAAGTTTGCTTGGGGCACATATACGGCTCGCTAGCCACGAAAACGTGTTGGCATAGGCAAACATTGTGGAGAACGCAGAAGTCGGTAACCTCCGTCGCGTACCTGTCCTCCCATCTACACACCACACACTGCCGCCTTTTCCGATTGTCCTCCGGATATAGCTGCTTTGACGCAATCGCAGAGCAGCGCTTCTGAGGACTCCCAAGACCTCCGTCAGCGTCTCGCCTGCCAGCGACCCACACTGCACTTGACGGTGATACATCTTCGGCCACTGTCGCCGGTACATCAAGAGGATGCCTGTCTGTGTAAAACATGAGCCGCTCGCTGGGTGCCTCTTTCCATTTTCCTGATAGCAATTCTGAGCTCAATGGAATCAGGAAATCGCGATGGGAGTCGCGGTCAATGGTTAGTCTAAGTGCCAACTTTCTCGTGAAGTACGCATTGGACCGCCCAACACCCACGAGTGCAAGGCCCAGCTTTTTGAACCACGTCTTGAATGAATGACCATCCGCCAAAGAGAACCGCCCTCGAACTTGGTCGAGTCGGTCAACACCCTGCATGTTTGAGTTATACTCTTTGATGGAAGTGGGAGCGTTGAATGTCCGCTTTTAGGAGCGGACTTGGCGAAGAACTGTAGTAATTGTCGATGCGTCTGCATTAGAAATCACGGTGACGATAGCGCTATCGTACCACGAGGCCGCCACGGTGTTACGATCAGCAGAAACCCCTTGGTGAGAGGTTCCACGAGAGCAATCTTTCTTGTCGAGCACGACGTGCCTCGGAAAGTGTGCGCTAGTCTTTCGCACTGTCCCCCGTCCATACAGGTCTTTTAGCCGCACTGCATCAAGTAGCTGCACGGAGGTGTAATAGTTGTCGGAGTTGATTATGCGGCCAGTGCCATACAATGGTCGGACAACTTCCAGTACACACTGCCGGATTGATGACGATACTGCCAGCTCCTCGCTCAGGGCTTGAGCTTCTTCTTGTGTCATCACGCCTTCTAACCTCGCCGTGATGTCGCTCTGACAGTGAAGCCGAAAGTTCAACGATATCCACGTCGTTGAACAGCAGAGCATGTAGATTCGGAAATGATACTTCCCGGTAGGCTTCATAGGGTTGTACATTATGAGCGGGTTGCCGAATTTCGATCTGCACGCGACGCTCGCTTCATCTAGAGCTACGTTTCGCCCCACCTCCACGTATTTGGAGCCTGTAACCTTGAGAAGATTCAGTAGCGACCTGATTCTTGCTGCTTGGTCACGGTTGCCGTTGCTATTCTCAATGCACTGAAAGCAAAACGCCCGCCGGAGCTGTTTGAAGCGGCGGAGGGGCATAACTGCATCGAGACTGACCGAGCTTCCGCCAAAATTGCATCTTCCACGTCGCTACCACCCGACGTCTCGATGCTCAAACTCACAGCGAACCCGTTCGCGCTCCTGTTGCCGCCACCACCGCTTTCACCGCAGCCAGACGTTGCCGTACGTTGTATCTTGGTGGCCCTATTCCCATCACCATCGCTGCTTGCGTTGCGCGGTGCCCTGCCGGCGCCGTTGTCGCTGCTGCCACCTCCACCAGTGGCTGTCCCGCACGAGTTCTCTCTTCCGCCTCCTTCCATACTGGTTGACAAATGACAAACCAATTGCGAACTTCGATTAGATATCAAATTTGTATAGACAGATTCAGATTGATTCACTCTGTAGTTTGTATACTGAAATCAAGAGACATACCACCTTTGCGCCCTTTTGATCAGCAAACAGGTCTACGCGGAACGTGCTAAGCTTATTGATTGAACGGTGACCTTCTAGCCACTAAACACTCATACACAACACAAGTTAGGCAGTGTCTGGGACGTTGGATCCTAAACCATCACGGTGGTGCTGATGCCCACAGGCAAGTAGCTGGTGGTGCCAATGAGTCACCGCGTGCCGGATGGCCGTGCCCCACTACGCACCGATGACTGTTGCCGATAGATTTCAGGGTGGGACGTGATATTTTACGGGTCTGGTCCAGGATCTGCTGCTTTACGTCATCACCTCGGCCGAGGGCACAGCCAATCAAGTGCCACGGTCGGGACCAAACACAAAAAACTCTTTTTCGGCCAATCACAAAAATTTCGATCAGAGTGACATGGAAGTACCGTGACGTATGAAAGAGGGCAAAATGCTACCTTTCATGATATCTTCGCCCCCTACCCCCGCTAAATCCCATCCTGCTGCCACTATCAAGAGAGAGCACCCTTACCACGAGTACCGTGGTTTATGAAGGGGCACAATACCCCTGTTCATGGCTAAACGTCTTGACTTGTATAGTATAGTGAACACGAATGACTACCCTGCGTTCACGAAAGGGATTAAACGACGAGTTATGGACTGTTTAGCCGCAATGCGCAAAGCACAGTACACTCCACGCCCAATTAAACCGACCACCCACAGTTTTGCCCATAGCTCACCAATTCTTTTTTTATTTATATTAACCCTTTAGGACCCTGCAAGAGTCCCTATAGGGGCTTCTAAAAATCCCAAGTGCACTCGCTTACTGGCCGAAAGTACCATTTCAAGGGCCGCGCATAGTAGCACGCTGTGCTCGAGTTCCTCACCGGGTCTCTAAGGTGGCCAATCGACCTCCTCTTCAATGAACCCTGAGGCTGGGCGACGTGCTGGGTCCTTCGAATCTTTGAGAGACTCCCTCCACCTGCAGCCAGGGCTGTGCAGTAATCCGCCCCACAAGTAGAAAATAGTACTACAGTACTATTACTGTTACTGTAGTAACCAGTAAAACTCGGCCAATTTCGATTCTACTGTTACTGTAGTAACGAGTAACTCAGCTTGCAGCTCGGATAGTACTATCCAGTTACTGCCGAGATCCAGAAGAAGAAGGAACACCTGCTCCGATTTGACAACCACAATGGATTTCTTGACGGCTTGATCACTGAGCCGTATGCCTCAAACGATGGCTATCGTGTCTAGTTCCCGTCGTCTTTTCACTCGACCACGACGGGTTTGCAAGTTGGAGGGCCATCAGAGGGCCTTCAAGGACGATTGCATAGTTACTTAGTGCAACGGCCCCTCTTTACCAGCAACCCGCAGTGTGCATTCATTTGCTTGCGGTCCGAGCGAGCTTTCACTCACTTTGCGATTTTCGCTGCGAACCACAGGCTGCCTTTCCAGCCCGCTCAACACCTGCCTCACCGACAACACCAGTGAAGTGCTCCTTTGTTGGCCGTGCCTACCCCGGCCTCCCAGTAAATGACCCTTGCTCCGTGTGGCGAAGTCGGTTGAACTTTTACCGCCCAGGGGTGTATAGCGTGGCCCAGAATTACACTCTGGAATAGAGTGTAAGACTGAGGGTCGACAAGTCCTCCAGAAATATCCGCCGCAAAGCGAGAGATTCCTGGATTCTTGGTGGCGTGAGTACCTTGTGTATCCCTATCGGCTCGTTTATCTTCGACGGAACGGCACTTCACCGGTGTTCTTGAACTGTGTTGCCTCAGAAGTAGTACTGGATATACGTCCACCACAGGATGTAACTAGAACGACACAAGGCAGGTTAGCGAATCCAAGTTGGAATCAACCTGAATGTAACCCCTTTGAATACCGACTCCCAAATTACCAACACTTCTGGATATCACAAACCCAGAATGTCAGTGCTCCAGAATTCGGTACTCAGAATTCGGGTCCCAGAAATACACTTTCCCAATATGTACCTGAGAACCCAAAATAAACCAACAAATACAGAGTATATACACTACAACTAGCCGTCACTTATTCTTTTCGACCCTCGGACGGTGGGTCGCTAATCTAGGCTCAACCGAGTCTTAAATTCAGGCGCCTAGTCAACCTGAATACTCGTACAATACGCGCACCACCCCTGAATTCAGGGGAAACAATCAGAATTCGTAGTCAATCGATCCACACAGCAGTTAGTACTACAAGTTTCAGGGGACAACCGCTAATCAGTCACCCAGAACCTTAATCGTAATATGAAATGGGCAAAACACCAGTAAACCAGCGACCCAACTAGGATATGGAATAGGTGGGTCAACCCAGTCCGCTCGGAGCGCCTCTGGTCACCACCTAATTTGGACTTGAGTAAGGTGGAGTTGCCACCGACGACCCGTCCTGGTCGAAGTGCCCTTTAGTGTGTCGCGGTCGCAGTCTCGGGACTCCCGGAACGTATCTTCGGCAAGCTAGGCCGATTCCACTTGCGCGCTACGGGGAAAAACAAACTCTGTTATCAGGTTTTAAAGGCTAGACTATCTCTCTTGCCTTCTGGGTACAAATCAGGTCAAAACATCTTGGTTTCACTATGTCTTGGTGCAAATGTCTTCTCTTGAGTATGGTCCTGATACTGGGTACAGCTTCATTCGAAATCTCTCCAAAAGTGTCGACTCAACATGTTGATTCGACGCTTTGACTGTAGTTCAACTTGCGTTTCACTTGATGACGACGTTGCGTTTCACTTGATGACGCTGGCTCTCTTGGTCTCTGAATTCACTTAATATTCAGGACACTTGAGCAGTTTCAGGTGACTTGGTGTTGTAGACACTTGAGTTCACTATTGGAAGTGGCGAAATGCTTGTGGGCTCCACAGTTTTCACAGGTGTAATCCAGGAACATGTAAATTCTGACGACAGGTTTTGGTATCCTGACGACATGTCTTGTAATTCTGGTTTTCTCCACTTGTCTTCTGGATTCCACTTCGCACACTTCGTAGTCGCGATCAAATCTCCATAATAATCGGTGTGTAGTGGCTAATGGGCCTCCTGCGCACGATCATGGGTAGTGGGGGTGGTGTTATTCTGGATTCAAAGTCGTAAGTCGCTCTGAAATACAGCAAGATGAGGTGCACCCTGGGATACGTTCTCCAGAGGCACTTTCCGCCAGGCTTTAGGCACTCATCGTAAGGGAAAGTCCATAGGCAGACGTAATACTTCATGGAATCCAGGATATGCACATCCAGGATCCGTATTTCTGGCCAGTTTGGGCCTATCTGCATTCAGGCGTAATTTCCTTCCAGGAATCCACCCCTATCCCACACGTCACTCCATGTCGCACGGGTACAGCCAGGCCACTGCATCCACAACATCCAAAATCTCCATAGTAAATATTCGGTCATCGTTTATGACGGCAGTGTGTCACAGCCAAATTTTGAGAGCACTTCGTGTCAGCCGCCCCTCCTGGCCAAGATCTCTCAGAGAGGAAAATTCCCCGAGCTGGCGAATCATGGCCAGGTCATTCAAATGCAAATTCACGCGAGAAAACGAGCACGACACTGCCGTTGTACTGTGCCGGCTCCCAGGATTCAAGTCTCTGTGGCACCCAGTCTCCTCAACTGTCGGTCCCAACCCATCTCTGATGCTTGGCTCACGCCGACCGCCCAGAATACGCGGTCACATCTCGATTTCACAGTTGGTGGCCACCCAATATTCAGAATCACACGTAACTCAAACATCTCTGTCGTTTTCGGCGATAAGTCACTAAACTCCATAGTCAATCACAGTCAATTCGTTCTCTTCAGTCTTGTCATGTCGAGGAATCATAATTTTCGACGGTCTTCATCCAGGATTACATTGTCTTCAGAGTTCAAGATTGAAATTCTGGGACCATGTTATTCTGGGTAATCGTGAATTTAGGACACTAAGGTCCTGGATGATCATCCCCAGCCTGCATAGACTGAAAACGAGCCCTTGCACGCGCGCTCTGATTAAACTCGTAAAGCAACGCGCCACAGTTCAACTGTGCCAAGGGTATCCACTCCGTCTCATCGTATCCTTTCCACTTCACCAAATATTCTCTGGTGCGTTTCGACGTCCGAGTCCTCTTGACCCAGCGAAAATCTAGGATTTCCTCAACTTCGTACTCGTCATTCTGGTTGTCCGGTTCCCAACTGTCTTCAGGCAGCAAAGCGGCGTCAAAATCATCGTCATCTTCCAAGTCAACGTCCATCGTTGGTCTCTTGGGGAACAACGCCCTGGGTTTCAGACGACTTACGTGTACCCAAGGGTTAACGCGGTATCCTGTGTTCTCGACCTTGAGTTTCACGCGGAAGTCGTCGTGGATCTCCAGAATTCTGAACGGCCCGTGCCACATGTGGGCGAGCTTACGACTTAGGCCAGTTTGAACCTTAGGAATATACAGCCACACGGCATCTCCAACAGCGAATCCAGACTTCAATCTCTCAGACAACTCTTGCCACTTCTGAGTCTGTATCTCTGAACGCATGTGCTTTGCCTTCTTCTGCAGGTCTTCAGCGCACGCTTGCGCGTAGCTGTAGTCGCGTTGCAACTTCCAGCGCCACTCATAAGCCGTTCGTTCTTGGACACTCGACGGTCTGGGGCCCAACATAGCGGACACCGTACCGTGTGCATCCCATCCATGCACCAGAAAGAAAGGTGTCTCCAGGCGTGTGGCGTCAAACGACGTATTCAGAGCGAACATCAGGCGCTCGGCATGGTCATCCCAGTCGCTTTGGTCTGCCTCTGCGATATAAGCACGGATACTCCTCACCACAGTTTGAACGGAGCGTTCCTGCTGCCCGTTCGCCTGAGGTCGGTACGCCAGGGTCGCTCTCTGCCGGCTGCCCAAGAGTTCTCGGAAGCGTGTGAAAACTTCGCTCATGAATCTTGGATCTTGATCATGCCGCAACAGAGAGCTGGCTCCAAATCTCCTGAAAACTTGTTCCTCGTACGCTTCAGCGACATTCTGAGCGGTCGTCGAGCTCATCGGCTTACACATTACGAATCCTGAGAACATATCCTGCAACAGCAGCAAGAAGGTGTTCCCTCGGTACGACTCTGGCATATGCGTCACGAAATCCATGGATACGACCTCAAAAGGCCGACTGAGCTCAATGTTCCCAGGCGAGGGTCCAGGATTCGGCGGGCGCCCCTTGCCGCTGGCACAGTCCACACATTCTCGAACGAAATTCTGGACGTCAGCGTACATGCCTAACCAATAGAACTCGGAGCGCAGCTTCTCGTAGGTTCTCGTGATTCCCTGGTGACCGCCCTGGTAATCTTCATGTGCATAGTGCAACATGTCAGAGTACATAGCTGCAGGCACCACCAGCCTAGGTTCATCCGTCATGTCGCGAGGTCGCCCCTTGGTGGGAGCACTCAGACGATAGAGGATGTCTCTAGAGTCCAGCACGAAATCCTTAGCGAGATTGGAGCACTTCTTGTACTCGGCATGAGAGAAACTCCCCACATCGCCTTTCAAGAAATCCTTGAGCTGCTTCAACAAAACGTCGCTATCCTGGTGCACCTTGATTCGTCTCCAGCGTTCAGCCTGATACTCGATCGGGCTCATCGGCACATCATGAGATTCCTCCTCCTGCGCACGAGCACGCGTCATGACTGCGAGCACTCTGGCGGCCGTAGGCAGCGGGGCAGAGTCAGTTCCTGGGAGATCCTTGGGATCAACATCCTGGTTCAAACACTGAATTCCCACATCCAGAACTTCGTATGGCTTCACCAGCTTCTCGTGAATTCTGGATACTAACTGCAGGTGAGTAAACTCACTGGGATCTTCGACTTTCCAGGATTTCCCTAGCGCCAGAGTCTTCGTCGTCAGGTAGTCAGCGGCTTGATTGTAGTCACGCAGGACATGTACCAGCTTAATAGACTTGAACTTGGGTTTATAGCGAAGTGGCCAAGCTTTTGTGGTCCAAGATGCGAATTCTGGAGACACGGAGGATGAAGACGCCGAACATATCACCCAAACTCAGAATGTGTCCGATGGATACAAGATTTCAACTGTGAATTCTGATTTCACTAATGAGATTCAGGATCCTGATGGAGGTATCCCTGGATTCTCTGGTGCCGAATGGACTCAGACGTTGACCAACGAAGTCTATCGTGTGATGGATAACATGGGATGGCGTCCACCTCCGCCGTCACCTGGCGGTAACTCTGGACGTCGTGAAGGATCCAGTTGGGATAAGCTTTGCTGCAAGTGCGGCAAGTGGGGGCATTCTGAAGACAACTGCTGGAAGGATCTCAAGTGTGATCGGTGCCAAGGAATAGGACATCCGACTTCGAGATGTCGCCTGGAACCGTGTATGAATTGTGGAAAGTTGCATCAAGGGAAGCCATGTGATGACTGGAAAACGCTGGATGCGGTGAAACAACTCGCTCGCCAAGGTGCACTTAAGGAACTGCCGAGCCATATCCTGGAGAAACTCCTGGATGGTGAAGCCAATTCTGGGTCGCCGTTAAACATCTAAGCCCGCTGGATGGGGATCCAGTACGCGCCGGGCAGAGGAAGACCCCAGAGTTGTGTGTTCTAGTGTATGTAGGCCCTGAGCTAAAGAGGCGACCCCAAGATAAGCAACAATGCATGACTACTTTGACTCAAGATTCGAATGCGTTCCCTGACTACCTGGATTCTGGTGATGCGAATCCTGACTCCCGAGATGAAACTGTGGAGTACAAGTTGCATCCTGGACAACGTTATGGTTGGTGGACGGATCGCGATGTTGAGAAGGAGAAGCGCGATGTTGTGATGGTACACGGCGCAGTGAATGATCATCGGACGAAGATCCTCCTGGACACTGGTGCGACTGTCAGTATTGTGAGCCTCGACTTAGCGCGTAAGTTGGGACTCAAGATTCAGACGCACAAGCAAACATTGGTGTCCGGGATGGGTGGTGTGCCGACGTATATTGCTGGAAGTGCACAAGTCAAGATTACTCTCGGATGGAGGATAGTCTACGTCCTTGATGTGTGGGTCGCCAACATCGGTGAAGGAATCGATGTGCTTCTTGGAGTCGGTTTCATGTATGCCGCTGGAATTCGGATTAGCGTTCGTGAAGGCCTGGTGAAGCTCCGTGATGTGTGGATGGAATCCAAAGGAATACTTGGGATTGGATTTGCCGGTGTCACCTCGAGAGCCGGTGCGGCTGAATCCTGGAGAGAGCACTGTGATTCGGATCAACTATTATCAGTCTAACCCACAGCAAGAAGTTGTGTGGGCTGGACGAGGTGATCGCTGGGTCACGCAGATAATCTATGGTGCAAAATCCTGGCCCACAGCTGTGCGAGTGGTTAACATCTCGAACAAGGGTGTGTGGATCGACCCCTGGATGTCTGTCGCTCGAATTGTGGAGTATGGTTTCTATCCGACTGCCGGAAGATACGTCCGCCCTGGGACGAGAGCTTACAAGGACTGGTAAGTGCTCATCAGAGAAAGCACGCTGTCACCTGAATCCAGGAAGAAGGCTGAACGGCTTGCTGAAACTCAGGTGTATCTCGAGCCACCGAGCGTGGAGACCCCGGAATACCAGTGGCCTACCAAGCTGATGACTCGGTCGAGTGATGGCTCGGACAAGATTCAACTGACTCTGCATAGGCGTGACCCCAAGGAGCGACATGTGCGTTTCGCCAAGGATGTGGCTACGCAGACTGGTGAGGATCCCGAAGTCAACACTCCTGTATGCGATGCCAGTGTGGATACAAGTGACCTTGCGAGTACTCCTGACAGTGTCGCCGCTGAATCCGGATCAAAGTGACGAGCTAGAACCCGAGTTCACGAATTCTGGTGACGGTCCAGGTCAGATGACCCTGGATTCGGATGATGATTCTCTGAAGGACGAGTGCCAAGACGATGAATTTCTGGATTTGCCATTGACGGGGATGCCAGGCACTCCGGTGGAGAGACTCAAGCAGGAATACGATCGCTGCATGAAGATCACCACTGAAGACCTTGACCTGGAACCTGCTGTCTATGTGCATGAAGGAAGTGAGTTGTTGTCACAGCTGCGTGACCAATTGGTAATACTCCCTGAGTTACAGGACTTGTCTCCCGAGTGCAATATCGATGAAGCAGACGTTGGAGTCCCAGGAAAATCTACTCCTGAGATGAACCAAAAATTAAAGGGAATTCTGAAGCATCATCGCAAGATTTTCCTTGGTGACGGCAACGCTGCTCCAGCACCTGCTCGTGGAGTCGTCTGTGACCTGGATGTTGGAGACGCAAGACCTGTCGCTCAGAGAGCACGTTCTGTAGCCCAGCACCTCATGATCAAGGTTTACGAGCTCCTGAAAAAGCTTTTGGAGAAAGGACTCATTGAGCATTCTGAATCTGAGTGGGCTTCACCGATTGTGATTGTCCTGAAGAAGAACGGTGTGGACATCAGAATGTGCATCGATTATCGCTTGGTGAACGAGTTCATTAAGTTGTCTCATTACCCTTTGCCCCTCATTGGCGACCTGCTGATCGGATTCGAGTCGGCCATGTGGTTCATGAGTCTAGACATGACAAGTGGATTCTGGGCAGTGCTGATGACTGAGAGAGCCAAGTGGATCTCTGCGTTTGTGTGTCCCTTTGGACATTTCCAGTGGATCAGGATGCCCTTCGGCCTGAAGAATGCTCCGCTTGTGTATCAGGCCATGCTGAACAATTGCCTCTGGGGTTTCGTTCGCTTGAATCCTGAAGAGGAGGCGGAAGTGAATCCTGAAGTGCTTGAGTTTCTGAAGCTGGATCCGGCTGAACCCAGGAACTTTGGTGGAAATGATTCTGGATTGCGAGTCTTGACGAATTACATGACAGTGTTCCAGAGAAACATCCCAGCTCCGGCTCAAATGGGGCCAGTTCTCGGTCGAAGTTCGTATATTGATGACATCGTCCATGGTGCGCCCACTTGGGATCAGCTGTGTGAAGACCTGAACACGCTGTTATTCAGACTTCGCTACTAGAACATTTCCGTTAGTCTGCCCAAGAGCGAATTCGGGAGGCTCACGATTCCGTACCTGTCGCACGAGATCAGTGCCGAAGGTATTCGAGCCAAGCCGAAGATCGCCAAAGGTGTCCAGGATTTGCCGTTCCCGTCGACTCTTAAAGGGGTGCAATCTTTCATGGGAAGTCTGAATTACTACAACAAGTTTATCGAAGACTTACCTGTAGTTGCCGCCGCCTTATACGAGCTGACGGATGAGCAGATACGTGCAGGGCGAGACTTGTCAAGGGCCAAGGAAGCATTTGAAATCTTGAAGCGCAAGATCGTCTCGACCCCACTGCTCCGACATCCTGACCACACACGGCCGTTCGTGGTAATCCCGCATGCAAATGCATGGGCAGCCATAGCTGCTCCTCTCGAAGTTCTGCTCTGCGCGCCCTTTTCCGCTCCGCGTCTCTTTTCCTTGCACGATGACGCTGCGAAGCGGTCATGCTCGCACGACGTTCCCTAGCTCGTTGGGCATCGCTCGATGTGGCTGAAGTGGCGTGTACCGGTGCCCCACTCGAACAGCCCTTGCCTGCTGGACGGGCACCCGCAAGTCAATCACGTCCGTACCCGTTCCTGCGGCCGCCCCCTAGGACCCTCCGTACCCTCGGCAGGAGCCACACTGGTGACCGCAGTGACCTCATGTAGACTTAGCTGGTCCAGCTCTTGCATAGCCTGAGCGAACCGTCTGCTTGTCGTCCGGCGCCTACTCAAACGCCTTTTCTTGGACGCTGGCGACTCGGACTCTCCCGGCGACGCATTTGCAATTTCCGATTGCTCGTGGCGCTGTCGGAGTATCTCCCGGCGTTCATCCATGCGCGACAGCTCATTAGAAATTGGACCCACATGCACGCATGTATCCTTACTACCTGTCCCGTTTGGTGCCGACGCGAAGAGCAACCATTGTCTGTCCCCCAACAAAACAAAGAGGACAGGCGTTAGACAACAGACCAACGCAGAAGTAGCAGCCATATTGAAGCAAGTAAGTACAAAGTATCATGTACAGAGTCGAGGGCGGGAAGATCCGTATGACCCTGATAGCCTGGTAGCCAAAGGCAAGCAAGCGCGTGCCCGCAGTGTGACCCCAGCCCATAACGCCAATAAGTCTCAAAAACCACGCAATTAAAGCGAACCGAAACCTACGCAGCTGTAAAACACTCCAATTAGCCAGATCTGGCACTGTTCTCTTTTTTCTTTTGGTTGCCTGTTTCAGCTATCCCTCACAGCCACATCCACCACCTTTTGCCACCGACATTGTTGCTACGTCTCAATACCTTTGGAGACGCAGCGCCGAGCTTAGCACGGATAAGCAAGTCAATACCGATTTGTTTTCACTTGGCCCCTTCCTTTGGGGGCCGCGGTATATCAACTGCTTATTAAAGGGGTGGCAGGCCATATTATTGGGGTTTATATTGTGACAATGTCTCCCTGGCATCAGGAGCGTTAAAGGGCCGCGTAAACCCAAGTCCACAATAAATATGGGTAATTCCCAAGCCTTAATAAGCGATAAAGGGCGGTGACCATACCGCAGGCATCGCATCAAGCGAGCCTCTAGCCAAAAAGCCATCAAAAGTCACACAGCACCTAAGTACCGTATCCTCTTTGGAATTGGAACATGCCCCGCATGCCGCTCCGCCACAGACTCAGAAGCTACATAGGATGTTTCCACCCCATGAGCCGGTCCCAATCACGACCACTGGCCCGAGGCTGGTGAGGGCGACTCAGTAAAACCGGCTTTTATCGCCGCATGTATCTCCCCAGGACCCCAGATTGGTATGAGGCTTCCCATGCTGCCGGCGGGCAAACATGGGCGTCTCAGGGTCGGCAGTTTGTGCGGCAGAGCTGAGAATTACGGTTACGGGGCCGGCTGCACTCTTATTATCGTCCTTGGTCCTTGGAATTATGCCCCCGAATTAGTAAAGGCCCTAATTCGGAGTCACTTTTACCAAAAGGAATGAAATTACGGCTATATTGTAACGCTTGCTTCGAGGGGCTTTTTTGGCACTCTGGGCAGGGGTGGGCGCCTCTGGTGGCTGGCTAGGCCTCTTCAAGTGGCCGTCTTAGGCCATCCCATCCCCCGTGCATTGGGATGGCTTATCACCCAATGCACGGCTCCAGTTACGAATAAACGTAACCCCCTCTAACACCGCACAATACAACCTCGAGATACCCCGAAGGTACCAGTTCTGACCTCCGTAACCGTAAGAGTTAAACAAAACATATATTAATATACTTATTACCAATCCCCTGCGCGCGTGCGCCCCTCGGTGCTTCCTGCCGCCGCTAGCCGCCGCGCCCTTTGGTCGTCCTCCTCCGTCACCGCGCGGCCGTTTCAAAATGGGAATGAAAATCTGACCCAAAACGGCTGGCCAATGAGAGGCCACCACGCTGCGTGACAGTTAGTGGGCTATATTTGTAATAAACGCATAGCTGAGCCGAGTCAGGAAGGTAGGCTCAGGCTGTAGAGTAGGAGAGTAGACTATTGAAAAAACCACCCCGGCCAGGCAAAAGCAGAGGTTTATGCGCTAAGAAGTTGAACGGAGTCACGGACGGACAGACACGCCGACAGGTTAGTTGCTTAGATTTGACTCGAAGTTCGCTCGTAGTGTACTTTGCCGCGCACCCACCCAAGTCTTCAGCAGGATTCCGTATCGCTTGTGCCCCATCAACCACATCGTTCAGCTCTGCTTGTACAAGACGCGGTAGCTCCACCAGATGAAACATATCGCTGCTCCAATCTTTGATAGCAGAGAGACTAGCGCGGCTTCGATCGAAGCGGCTCCAGTGCACACGCGCTGGATCTCGTGCGCAGCCGCGTTGATGTCAGCAGAAAGCGTCATCGACTCGACACTGGTGCCCTCATGGACGTAGCGCGCGTACAGGCAGTTCATCGCTGCAGCAACCAGCAGCACTCTCCTCAAACGGCAGACGTCGTCGTCACCGCACCGCCAGAAGTATCTCCGTTTGGCTTCCGGCCACAGCACCATCACTGCTGGCTTTCTCCTCCGCCAACGCACTCACGCCAATGGACGCACCACCCCTCACAACAACCAAAACGGCAACACTCTCCTTGCCGCAGACGGCAGATGTCGGCGTTATTGTACATCACTCACCGCAGCACTCGGGCCACCCGCAGCAGCACCGCTCGGGAGCCACTCACCGCAGCTCTAGAGCAACTCGCAGCAATGGCCGTCGATCCCGACGTGCCGAACTCCATCTCGGCATCTTCGAACACTAACAGAAGTAGATGGAAGTACCCACGTCCATGATACTAGTGCACATTTCTTGGTGATACAAGCACATGTACTCGATACAAATACGCGAAACAGTCGGTTGTAACACACCACCTACGCTCTCTTTCCTAAGGCGTTCTTGCTAACGCCCTTCCGCGTCGCCTCGATCAGCTTCGCGAGCAGGTCCACCGAATCCAGCTTCGCGAGCAGGTCCATCGAATCCAGCTTCGACGGCGCCAGGAACAGCAGCGCGCGTCAAGCAACACCAGACACTCAGCCGTAATAGCGCCCACGAGAACCACCTTGTACATCGTCGCGGACGCGCTGATGATGCGCAGGGTCCACCACAAAGGTGTTGGCGAATGTCGTCTATGCGAACGTCGTGCGATGCGGCTTTCACTAGCAATGTACAGAACGTAAGTGTCCGCAGCAGCCTTTGCACAGACGCGCTGATATTGGCAACCACCCAGCCCGTGGCGGGCTGGATCACCTTCTTGTTTAGGGCGATGCTTGGCTCACCGCTCAGGATCATCACCAGGTCGTCACCGTTCTTCTTCAGCCGCGTGATTTCAATGTTCGAGCGAGCCACCACCACCGAATAGATCCACTCTCACGCGTGTTGAGCCACTTGGCCGCCTTGCGCAGGATTTCGGACTCCACGCGCTCTAGGAAAATCGCCGCCAACTTCTGCCCAATACCGATGTAGATGTCGCCCAGTCAGGTCACTCGCCCGCCAACTATCTAACCTGTCTTTCCAGCCTTCAAAGTGCTGAGCCATTACATGAAGAACGTCGTACCCCATACCAGCAAAGCTTGTAATGATAGAAAATGTATGTTATTATAAAGCTCATGAGCAGCAATATTTCAGACACATTGGCATTCTGTTTTTTTACACATAAAAGCATCAAATCAAACCAGAACGTGTTAAAACAAAAATTAGCCAAATCGTAGTCAAGACCCCTCGATACCCTCTGGTGCAGAGGAGGCGCTCTCCTAACCTCCGTGTATTACAGATACTCTCGACACCACCTGGTGAAAATGTAATACTTTTTCAACCACAACCACTCTTGACAACCTCTGGTGTAAAGGACCCATTCAATTATTATCATGATAGTATCGCGACCTCTTCCTTAGTCAAGAACCCGAAAACTTATTTAATGTATTAGTGCGGTTTTCACCACCCTCGAACCCTCAGGTGCGAACGAGGCACTCTCATAACCTCCGTGTACCACAAATGCTATCGACACCCTTAAACACCCCACTCAATGTTTTCTATAGACAGTGAGTTTGATCCTGAAAGATAAATACAGCATTGTCGAAGTCATAATTCCTATCTAATCTGCACAGGGTTGTGGGCTGCGATGCTCGCCATAGGAAAGTCCATTTACATGTGCCTACTGAATTTTTGTAGACATCTGGTAATACACATGATAAATCTCAGGCTGCGCTCGCTGGCTTTTCTTGTCCTCGCCCCCTCGCTCCACTTCCAGTCAGTGTTGAACTGACCGCGTAAAGCGAATTGGGGGGGGGGGGCTAGTGTCCTAAGAGGGATGTCGCCGTTTGGTTCATTCCCCATCCAACACTAACATGGTGAGACCGCCCAGCTTTCATCTACTCTGTGCTACAAGTGTTTTACCATGATGTGTGTGCTGTGTGTGCTTGCCTTCTCAGGTCGGGACCTGCCACCGTAGCTTAACGGAAAAGCGCCCTGGGAAGGTGGACGGGGGCCCGACCCCCCCCCCCCCCGGTGGTCTAAATTCAGCAGCAGAACGATGGGCGAAGTTCAGTTGAGGGTGCAATTCGGTGTTCGAGGGATCAGCTCGTTTGGCCGAGTGTGCAGCTCAGCGGTCGAAAGGTAGAAGATTGGGTGCATGGTAGCAGAGCGATACTCGGCGTTCGCGCTTGCTGTGATGTTCAATTAATTCAAACAATGTAATAGTGGTCGAAGTGAATGTCACGTTAACAAGTCTTATCACTGCGCTATCTTTAGACACTAGCTTCTTCGTAAACGTCACACGTTTCCTCAATGCCCTGGACAGCATCAATAGCGTCGGCTTCGATCTCGCACGTTTGCAGGAGTGTGACGAACGAGTCCCAATCATGCTCTTGGAGCGCAGACTTGGTGTTGTTGTTCTGATCCAAGCTCGGATCTAACATTGCCTTACCAAAACCAGCCTTGATTGTCTCCGACGACAACGCGGCCCAGGCATCCTTGATCCAGGATACCAGATTGCGCCTTGATGGAGGCACCATCTTAAAAACCACAGCTACACCTGCTGCGCGAACTTGGCCGACCAGGAAGTCCGCCCACTCCTGCCGATGGCGCGCCTTAAAAGGTTGGTTCCAAGCGACATCGGCAGGTTGGCACGCGTAGCTGTACCCAGGAGGAACCTCCATGAGCTCCACGTTGAGCAGCCTTGCGAAGATCAACACGTCCTCACGCCAGTGTCCGGATAAATCGTCCCACAACAGCAGGACGGGCTCATGCATGTTAGGTCTACCAAGGAAGTAGTAGCTCAGAAATGAGATCGAGAGCTCACTGTAGTGGCATTACCGTAGATCTGCACACTTCGTTGCAGAGACTCGAGCTCCGTCCACACCAACCTGCCGAATCCATGACGCGAGAACGCGTTTTCCATTGCAGTAGCTGCAACCTTAGACGGCTTTGTCTTGAAGACGAAGAAGGAGTCATACTTGTTGCCATCTCTGTCTCGTAACAACGTAGTTGTCACGCGCTCCTTGGACTTCCCGGCACAGCGAATCCACACAGTCTTGGCACCACGGGCGGCGATCGTCTGGGTAGGGAAGAACTCATAGTTGACACTTGAACAACCACAGTCAGATATTGGTCCACGAAATGCAAGAACCACAACCAACACACCCGTTTGGTCGGCGTTGTACACCTTCGAGATCTTGAGCTCCTTCATCTTGTTGCGCACGGAGATGCTGAATTTCTCGGTCTGCGCAGCTGCGTCGGCAGAGGTCGTTTGGCCGATTCGTGCGCGGTGACGAATGGCCAACTTGTGGCGTCGCAGGAATGTTTACGCCAGCTCCATGTTGCAGTAAAAGCACCATGAGGTAAGTTGCAGCCAACATAAACATTTAAATCCTGCAACTTCAGCATCAGTGAGGTTACAGGCACACCTTCGGCGCGGAGGCAGTTAATCCATTGCACCAGCTGCTCTTCCGCCGCAGCTGGTAGAGTCGCACCCATACCGCGGCTCCGGTCGCGGCAGTGAAGTCTGGACCCCCTCAGCACACTTAGCTTCAATTGCGGCGCGAACCGCTTTCCAAGCGTAAAATTGCCGCTTCTTGCTGCGTAGTTGGTCTCGTCCGAGGCCAGGGTAGAAATGAGCGACAGTCTCTTCCGTGGAGCCTTTGTCAAGATACATTAGCACCTCGAGCCTATGCTGGTACAAAACAGCAGTGCGTTTGAACTGCTTGGTCTTCGCACCCTTGCCTGTTGCGCGCTTCCTGCCTATTTTCGCCATTGTTGTTGTGGTGTCAAATGTCGTAGTGTTTAAATGCAAGAAGTCCAAGCAGTGGAGCTCAGCCATGGGAACTATGACACCCTCTCCAATGTAAATTACATGAATGGCTGCCCGTGAGAGCGAACTATGATATCACTTTTGTAGTAGCTTACAGGGAGCTTTGTGATATCAATCTATGCGAGAGGAAAATGAAAAAGTTGCGATTGGTTTATCGACTGGGAGCTTTATGATAAATGTGCGAACTATGACTTCAACGATGCAGTATAGTAAGTATAATGTCAACATATACAACTTCGACAACGCATTTTTTTTAAATTTTAATCTTAACAAATAAGAAGTCATCAATATAATAATAACCATGACTTTCTCAAACGAAACATACTTACAAAACATGGGAGCAATCTCAAGAGCGCAGCGGAAGTACTATCTCAAAAATCGTGAAAAAAGATTAGTTATCCAAAAGAAATACAACGATGGTAATCGGGAGCAAGTTCGCGCACGGAGAGCAGTAATAAGAGCGTCAGTAGTGGCTAGAGTTGACGTAGGAGTTCAGAAAGAGCGCAATTTTTTTAAATTGGCTTTATAAGACGCAATATATAAAGATCGTTCCTAAGACGCAATATATAAAGATCGTTCCTAATACAAGTTCGTCAAAATATTTGAAAGTTTTTCGGGGAAACAATATTGCCGCTGATATATACTAATAACGCTTCCACACGAAGTTGAAGTTGGATATAAACCTATTAGATGGGGCACCACGTACCGTATCCAGATGCGCGGACGCACGGGGAAATTGGTTACATTGGAAATCCGTCTCACCCTAGAAATCAAAACCTAATTATAAGGCATCGATCGGTGATTTAAAGAAGAAACTCTCGTGAGTTCAGGATGGGTCCTAAATATAAGTATGGCCCACTTACGTATGGTGAGAATCACCTGTGCGAGAATATCCCTGCTGGGGAGTTCTACTACAAGCTTGAAAATGTTTTAATGACGCAGAAACAAGGCTACAAAATTAAATTGCTCTCGGATATACGTCATATGACCCAACCACCGAGAATGCGTTTTACTTTTATCCTAATATTCGCAACACAAACGTATATGACAAGCCTTTTGTTGCCAATAGAGCCGACGCAAAAAGGGGTTACTGATATTCGTACGAAGGAGCTGAGTGATACGTTGAACTATCCGAAGTCGGGTATAAATCTTAAAGATATTACTGCATTTAAGATTTACATCGATTTTCACAATCATGCTCTTGGAGATAGCGATGCTCTTGTACCAGAGTACATCAAGAAAAATTGATACATAGATAACTTCACCAAGACAAACAATAAGTGCGTTTTCTTCTGCATTGCTTACAACGAACGAAAGCCATAACAGGTGGTTTCGAGTGTGAAAAAAATATTCAAACAGTATTGTACACACAAGGGGCTTGTTTAGTCTAATAGTCTCTTTCAAGCCCTTGACAAGCATTTCTCTCTACATATTAATGGTTACTCGTTCAATGAAGAGACAAGCGCGATGGAATGCATGCGTTATTCATCGGGGAAGTATGAAAATACTATCAATATTCTTTCTGACAACAACCACGCATTCTACATAACGGATATTGATCGCGTTCAGAGTAGATATAACTCTAAGTGATGTATGATATTTTCAAATGCTAGAGAAAGCATGACCCTGCAAGAACAAATGCGATCAAGTCAATCTCCTGTCATTCGCACCAAACCCAACAATTTATAATCCGTCTGAAAATAAAATAAAGCGTTTAATGGCTTGCTATGACGTCAAGGGGGTAGATCATTATCTGGATCACTTTATGGTTTATGATTTTGAATCGATTATCGAGCCTCTTCACCATGCTGATAGATCAAAGACTAAACACATGAGCAAACATGTCCCTCTATCAGTCAGTATCTCAGATAGTCTAGCCAATCAGGCTCGATGTTTTGTTAATGAAGCCCCCAAAGGATTGGTTGATGATATGATCGATCGATTTAATAGCACACCCACAATACTTGCATCTTATCGTAAGAAAAAGTTTCAGCTCATCTATCAGTCGATGAAAAATGTGTCTATCTACCCTTGAGACGAATACGGTAGGTGTGATGAATAGAGTGAATGAAGCGATCTGAAAGCAAAAGTGTTTAGATGATCCTAAACTTAATTCGTACATCGTAGAACAAACGAATTGAGAAGGATCGGGATGCGGTTAGCAAATTCTTGAACAAATACACGTTATAGGATTCATTATCACCACCGGGGACCGGGCCTGAACCTCGGTAGGACGTGCGCAAAGCGCACATAAATAGGTGTTATTGACGCAGACTGGCCGAAATAATCTCGGTTAATTAACACCGGGTCTTTTTTGCATCTATTGGCTAAAACTACCTCTGGTTTGCGGCTCACACAGTCCAGCGCACTTCCCGCCCTGACGATCGCTTCGAACATCCAGCAGCCGCGCAACGAATATGGTGGAAGAGTCACGCATGAACGTCATAACGGCGGAGTCTCCGCCAGACCTTCTCACAGGCTGCAGAGATTCGACCAGCTAACACTATTAAGGCGTACAAGAACAAGCAGATCGAATCAGGCAGTGGTGTGACAGCAAAGGTGACGCCTTCAGTGATCCCACAAAGTACACTGTGACAGGCTCTAAACTGCACCTCTTCCTGAAGGAAAACGTCATTGGCCGTGCGAAACGCAACAAACGACAGAAGACAAGCAACACAAACATCGCTCAGGATCCCAACAACTCCAACTTGCGCCATGTAGCACCTGACAACTCTGGGAGAATTGAAACGATTGGAAAAGCGGTGGTAAACGGCTACATCGCTGCTATAGTGGATTTGTGGCAACAGCAAAAGCGCGCAGGGGTTAATAGCCACCCTTCCCCTCGTGACGAAGCAGTCAGAGCGCTTGTGAAAATGGCTCAATTCGACGAAGAAGACCGAAAACGCAAAAACTTTGCTGATCGAGGTGCTGACACCTTGCTAGACGGTTCCACGACCAACGAACAAATTCAGAGCATGGCAGCACATCTGTGGACTGTGCGACGTGATCACGGTACCCACATGCGAAACCTGCTCGCGTTTTTGTTATCTCACTATGCTCTTATGCGGGGCGAATCAGCACGAAAAATGGAACTGGCACATTTGCACACCGTCCGTTTCGAAAATGAAGGCTACAGCCCGTGTCGCGCGTTGGTGATGGTGATGAATTAAGGGAAAACCAATCAAGTGGGGCGCATTGAAGTTGGGGCATGCATGAGAAATAGGAACGTGAAAATATGTCCGCATGGGCTTCTCGGGTTTTATTTGTTTTGGAGGTGGCATCTGGACAAGGAACTTTCCCCCGATTTCTCGACATCCGAAACCTGGTATCCAGTGAAACTGTTAAAGACAGGTAAAAACCCAACTGCCGAGATGTCTTACAAAGTGCATTCCGAGGCAATGACAAGTCTGCTCAACCATATTGGTTTACGAAGTCGAGCAAAAACTCATGTGGGTAGAGGTTCTGGTTCTAGGATAGCTGATCTTGGTGGCGCCAGTGAGGCCCAAATTAGGCGACTCGGTCGCTGGAATACTCCAGCGATGGAAAAGTGTTATCTGACTTCACTGCCGCGCGAGGCGATGAGAACCTTAGCCGGATTTGAGACTACAAGAGGAAGTTTTTTCTTGCGACGCGCAACATTGGATCCCCCAGAAACTTGCAGCGACAATTGTTTCCATGGTTAGAGGAGTTGAAAAGGAAACTTGACGTCGGAGAGTGTGAACAATCAATAGCGACCGGAGGGTTTTTGGAGCTCCTGCAATACCTTCGAGTAGTGATCCTTCAAGATGCAGTCGAAATGGAGAATGCGTTTCCATCTCATCAGGTATGGACTCACTCTGTGTTCAGATCCAGTGAATTTCGTGCCTATCGGGCAGCTGCACTAATTTCCCTTCAAAACATTGAAGATCCATTCGAGCGGCAACTCGAGAAAGCGATGCCTGTCCTGAAATCAAAGATAGATGGAGTTCATCGGGATATAAAATCTTCCGTTGACAAGCTCCAACACTCCATTCAAGCGCTTGAAGGAACTCTGTCACAACTGGTAAGCCCCTTTGGTGGATGGTTCCGCCCACTTTCAACTGAAACTTGTACGAGATACCCTCAGTCCAGATGTGGCATCCACACAAGTACGAGCCGGACCTAACTTGCCGGAGCCGGAACGAACAGTAATACCAACGTATAAATTGAGTCGGGGTATTCAACGTGTAGCTGAGCTGTGGATGGAGTGGACATGCGGCATTGGAGGAGCAGTGGCTGTAAGTGCGCTTGAAAAACAGTATGGAGCAAAGTGGTGTACTAGTGACGAACGACATTTTTTCAACCGCAGAAGACAAATAATTGATCTCATCGACAACAAAGCAAATCAGCTCGTTTTCGACGAGAACACTACAAGCGAGCAAGCGCTGAAAACAGCAGTTAAGTGCATTGACACGTTCCGCGTAATTCTCACAGAAAATGGCAGACAAGAATACGACTGCTACGGAGGGCTACAATTGGGCCTCCTTAAAGTCGCAATTCGCTTTACCTGTCTTGATCTCGCTGGCTCCATTTGACGCGTCCTTGGCTAGCTTGTGCTTCAGACCTTTGAAGTAGGTAGTCAATTCTGATTCCAACACCTTGCTCATGGTTTCGCCGAAGTCACGAAACAGGTTGAACAGGCCTGCCCTGTGCGTGTTGAGGGCGGAGTAGCTCAGCGCCCCGCCGTCTTTCCGTTTCAACGTGACGAGCCATGTGACGAAGTCCTCGGCGTTCAGGGCATCCAAGACAAGGGGTGGAATTCGAGGATCCAGGTTGATTGCATCTTTAACTCGCTGTCGTAGTTGTTGGGTAGAGTACACTGTGACGTTGCCAATACGTTCGGCAAACTGGGGAGTGACGAGGTGTGCTTTGTTCTCGATGACCCAGGCCAGAAAGCGGCCGTACCAGTTCTGGTAGGTCGCCACATGTTTACACAGAGAACAGAAAATCGGTTTTCCAGAAAATGTCGGACGTAGTGCCTGACTCTAAGCCAGAAAATGGGTTCAAAGTCCGCCATTTTGGGGGGAATGGGCTTTCCCTGACTTCAATCTCGACTCTTTCTCGAAGCTCTCTGCACTGTTGACCACCATCAAGTCGGAGCCCAAAATCGCCGCGTACTTGTCGAAGCCATAGATTAATGTTGGGCCAGAAAAGTTAAGTCTTTATGGGGATATTAAACGTGCGAAGGAGGCTTGAAGTGCGTGAGCTGAACTGAAAGTGAGTACCATTGAGTCGTCTGATATTCTGGTATTACTTTTGCAATACTATTTTTGTATTAATAGTAATATTATGCTATTATTGCGTGTACAATATAATATTGAACCAAATGTCTGATAATAATAATTGGTACAATAATTATTGCAAATTTACATAATTCGTGGAAATACTGTAAAATCTGTGTTAGTGCCCCATGCCTTTAATAGTACCCCACGCCCCTCATCCGAGTGGGGGACTTGTCTTAGTGCCCCACTCGTTAATAGTACCCCACTGCTCAGGTTGATTAGTAATTCATCACATATTATTATTGTACTCAGTAGCGTTGGAAACACCCCCAAAGACGTCTTCGTGTTTAAGTTCTCGTGGTCAATTTGGAATCCCAATGCAAAAAAAGCGCAAGTTAATTTGTTGGTCATCAAGTGGAGAACTTCAAAGGAGCCCGGGAGAAGCAGCGTGTTAGCGCCGAAGCGGCTACGTCGGTCGAAGCTGACCAAGATCTGGAGGACAACAGCGATATTAATGGCTTCGTAGTTAGCCTTACCAAAGCTGACCTGTAGCCGATCTTCTCTATGAGTGATAACCCTCTCAACGGGACTCGCTCTTTGACACATTTCCCTTTTGTTGCCACTAGTACCCCACTCTCAAATAGTACCCCAGGGGGCACAAACACAGATTTTACAGTATTTGAAAAAAGTGAAAATCAAGCAGTATTTGAAGAACATTGAGGGATTTCCTAGTGGAACAGGTCTGTACGAAGTAAACAAGGCTTTGTATGGACTACGGCAGTCTGGCAAGGAATGGAACGATGAACTTGACAAGTGGTTCAAGACTCATGGATTTATTCAGTGCAAATCGGAGCCATGCCTGTATTTTTACTGCAAGGATGGCAAAATGGTATTCGTATTGGTGTATGTCGACGATTTGTTGTGTGCATCGAACTCTGAAGAATTTAAATGTGATCTCTTCGATAGTCTGGAAAAGGACAACGGCATCAAATATTTAGGACTTCAACATCAGTACTTGGGTATTCGAGTTCGTCAACGAGATGGCGAAATTACGATTGATCAGCAGCACTACGCTGAAAAGCTGTTGGAAAGATTTGGTTTGCATAAGGAGTCGAATAGCAGTGCGATTCCGATGGAAACGACGCTACGTCTTGAAGCATGTGAACAGAAAGATAGTGGAAAATGCAACCACAACTTGGGTCAGATAGCTTATCGTGAAGTTGTTGGGTGCTTGATGTACTTGGTAACTAGTACTCGACCAGATTTAATGTTTGCTGTGGGTCAACTAAGTCGATACGTTGACCATCCAACTGAGAAACACGTTGGAACTGCAAAGAAGGTGCTTCGCTACGTTTTGGGTACGACTAGCAAGGGTAGCATCTATTGTAAGTCAGAAAGGTGTGACATTGGAGTGCATTTGGACGGCTACTCGGATAGTGACTGGGGAAATAACCGTGATACCAGAAAGAGCACAACAGGATTCGTATTTACGTTAGGAGGTGATGCGATTTCCTGGGCTTCTCGGCGACAGACAATTGTGGCACAGTCCACAGCTGAAGCAGAGTACGTCGCCGCCTGTGAAGCTGCAATGGAAGGCAGAGCATTGATGAACATTCTGAACGAATTGTTACCTGAGATGAAACGCAAGTTGACACTTGGTGTCGACAATCAATCGTCGTTTGTAATGGCTACTAGTCCGACCTTCAGTAGACAAACTCGGCACATTGAGTTGAAGTGGCATTTCATTCGTGAGCAAGTGGAGAAAGAGCATTTGTACTTGTGGAAGATCCGTGGTGAAGACACTCCCGCAGATTTATTTACGAAGCCATTAGCAAAAGCTCGTTTTGAGGGACTGTCAAGATTGATTGGAATGAAGAGTGTCGAGCACAGCGTGAACCTACATGCTTAATTTGGGACAAAGTGTTCTCTTTGAGAGGGGCGTGTTGAAATATCGGTTACGATGTGCTGGCCATGCTGGCTGCAAGCTTGGCTGTGCTGGTTGGGATCTTAGTCGCGCTCAAGGCGTATCTAAAGATCGTGCGTATATGGAGAGCTATAGAGCGTCGCCACCAGCAGTATTTGTAAGTAGTATAGCTAAGGGAGCTCGAGACTGAGCCTCAGTCTCGAGTTTGCCCGATATATAACAAGTGACGTTTAGTGGCATAATCTGGTTGTTGCCACTCTGCTCTGTCGCTCACTAGCTAGGCCTTACATTTCAACAAAGCTCTCGGCCACTATGCGGCGACTTGAGGTGTGGACCAGCTAAGGTCGCCTCCGTGAGTCGCGCGATACGCATGCAGATCCAGCAGTATTTCTTGTCCACGGCCGCGAGGGAGCACGTCGCGTTCTGTTGTGCTGCGAAATGGGAGAAACTCTGCCACTGCATTCGCCAATGAGAGCGCGGTATCTGGGTCAGTGACCCAACCGATGGTATCCGCAGATACCACGCCAAAAACGTCAGGAATTTTCAGGTCACAGGTCCAAGGGTCCTGACCCAGTCTCAACTTTATCTTTTTGACTTCGAATTAATTAGCTAATTCCGTGGAATCCAAAATCTGCGTTCTGGTGGTGGCAGGATCAACGCTGTAGGTTTAGCAAACCCTTGGTGTTGGAGAGCATCAGCAATTTTATCTCTATCGGTGCTCAATTCTGTTGCGTGTTGATAGATGTATTGAAAGTGCCGTCAAAAAGAGCTCATCAAGCTTTGAACATTTGGCTGTTCTGCTTGGGTGTACTGTATGTGTAGGCTACATGCAACACAGCTCCTTCTAGTTTTATTTTTTTGTGTTACAACGGAAGAAAACGTTTAGCACGCCAAAAAAAATATTTTTAAGAACAAAAGTACCGTGAAGTCAAAAAGATAAAGTTGAGACTGGGTCAGGACCCTTGGACCTGTGACCTGAAAATTCCAGACGTTTTTGGCGTGGTATCTGCGGATACCATCGGTTGGGTCACGGACCCAGATACCGCGCTCTCATTGGCGAATGCAGTGGCAGAGTTTCTCTCATTTCGCAGCACAACAGAACGCGACGTGCTCCCTCGCGGCCGTGGACAAGAAATACTGCTGGATCTGCATGCGTATCGCGCGACTCACGGAGGCGACCTTAGCTGGTCCACACCTCAAGTCGCCGCATAGTGGCCGAGAGCTTAGCCTGGGACGCCGCGCTGGCGCTCATGCGGTGGCCAGGCACGACGAAGACGCCGACCTCTTGCAATCCGACATTTTGCTGCTGTAGCCCGACACGCGCGCCCAGTTCGACCCCGAGAGCGCGTTATCCCGCAGCAGAGCGAGCACTGGTATCGAGCTGTGATGTAAGTGATGCTATATAAATTTGTCGTTATCTAACTCAATACTCAGTATGGTTTTCTGCTGCTAAGGTACTCGAGAATGCGTCAATGCTTCGTTTCCCGCGCTGTTTGTCTGCTCTTTCAAGGGCAATCTCAACGGACATTCCCCGCCTAATCAGAGAGCGTACGTAATTGATCACACAGAGCCTTCTAGAGTAGAATTTCACCTCTTTTGATGACGCTCGCCACTTTAGTCCGTATTGTTTTCCAGGTCTTCCACTGAAGGATGATTGGATAACCCAACGTGCCATTCTGCCCATAGCTCCCGAACGGTGTAGACATTTCTGTTCATTGAGTATTGCGGAACATCACTACTGTTAGTGTTACTTGAATCACCCTCAGCGACTGTCTGCTCGACTCCTGCAGGTTCAGTTGTATTGGCGTTCATGTTGAGACTTTCGACCGGCGTCAGGCGGAAAGCCATTCCCCCACGCATCAACGAGATAAGATTGCTATTGGTCTCTGCAAGCAATCTTGACATTTCTAGAGGACGAGTCTCTAACGTTTGTATGATAGCTGCGTGTTGAGTAGACAGTTGTTCTGAGAGTAAGGGCATAGCAACTCGCAGTTGCATTTCCACAGGAGCTTCGGAATTTGCAGCCTCTGCAAGAGCCTGTGCCCGAAACCGGCGAAAGCTTTCTCCGAACACAGGTGGTCACGTATTCGAGCATAAAGTTGGTCAAATAAAACTGAGCAGTCTTGTAGAAGAACAACACGAAGGTGCACCAGTAAGTCGAGAAAACCACGAGCAGCCAAATTGGACTCACAAGCGCCTTCTGAAAAAATTTGTTGCCACTTTTCGACTTCAGGAAACACAAGTCGCTGCAAATCTAAGGGTGGTTCGACAGTCGCACGTTCAAGAAAATAAAAACGAGCTTTAGGAGGATAACCAGATAGAGCACGCGTGGTTTCTCGCGCAAGTGGTGCTGAGTAGACCGCTTCACAGGTGTCCATTCCCCATTTTCCGTGCCGGTGAGTTTGTGAAATGTCAACATCTGCACTCTCTAGCTGTCGTACCCCCTGTTGTCGATTTATGTGGGTTTTCTTATTAAATGTGAGCCCAAGATGTTTAAACACAACTTCATAGCTCTTCTTGTGAGTTTCGTACGTGATTGCTTTCGTTCGCTGCCGTCCTCGCAGCAGTTTGATGTCATACCAATCTTGCGACATAGTAAAAGAAGGAAATGGTTCACGAGCGACGTGAAAGAGCCGAAACAGATAGAGTGCCACGGATCCAACAGGACAAAATTTGTCATTTGTGACGTGCACATTTAATGTGCACGTCCTTGTTCCGCATATATCCTACATGCTGCATTTTACCAAATGTGTTCGTCTTTCCGTGTTGAATTAACAACACGAGTGCAGTACAATCTTGATATCCCTCTCCATTTAACTTATGAGAAAACATGTCTGCAAAGTCTAAGTCACGGACGTTTTCACCTCGTAATAGTCCAAAGTGGGAAAGAAGAGAAGCAGCACGTCCACGAATATTATCGAGAGTTAGGAAAGCGTCACAAATGCGCTGGAACTGCTGCTCAGATGAGTAGCCATCGAGCAAAGACCCAATTTCTCGATCTTCATAGTTTCTCTTTCTGGTTTCAGTACTTTTGGCTTGAGCATTCTTGATATGCTGTTTCACCGCGGTGGTTCGTGGATGTGGATTTGAGTTCGTACGAAGCGTGACTTGTTGACTGTAGAGATCTACCAGTGCATTTACATACCCACAGACGGTGGACCCGCCGATTGTTGTTTTCGTTGTTCTTCTTGGACTTCCGTCCGATCACCGTACTAGAGAGAAATAGGTGAAGCTTCGCATCAGTGACAGTGTCGCGATCAGGAAAATCTCGAGAAGTACACCACTGGATGAATTCTTTTTGGTATCCTTCATACTTTCGCTTCGTGTTGCTTGGGCGTGTGTCGAGTGTCGTTTGTATAGTGGCACGTTCAGTTTGGTCAATCTCAGTCTGCACATCAATCTCATGCGAACTGGACACGTCGTTTGCGACGCTCGCAGAGACTGCTGCCGCACAAGAGCGAATTGGCACGCCTGAGCGCCGCCCCATGTTGGTGACTTTTGGTGGCGCCTTGGATTCGTAAAAAACAAACAGAGATTTCGGTTTGGTCCTAAATTTGGTGTTGACTCGGGTCTGGACCGATACTAGCCCAACCGTGATACTCATTAAGTATACTGAGGCCAAGTGAAAATATAGATACTAGCCAACCGTGATACTCATTAAGTATACTGAGGCCAAGTGAAAATATATTTGTATTTGTCCTTGAGAGTTGTTGAAATGTGTTCTGCATTGTTTTACGTGGTGTGACTTGCGTAGCCAAAGGCGCACACAAGAGCACACCCCTGCAAGACTGCATTTGTGGACGAATATACTGAGGCGATAACGGATACGGGACTCAGGAAAAATGGCTACCATTGAAAAGTGAAGTGTACGAAGTACGGCAGACGGAATATAGACTTGTCTGAGAGCACGAAAAGAAGTTCAAACTTACGCATGAACCGTGTTTATGGATATGAAATGGGCTGTATCCTTTGAGATGGATGCGGCCCATTTCATATCCGTTAATACGGTTCACGTGAGTTTGAGCTGCTCTCATCGCTCAAAGTAGTCCGATTGCGCCCTCAGACAACTGCCTTTGTGACACTGATGTGAGGGCACTATGGAGAAGTCTACTCGTTTTTTCAATTACACAAAAACGTTAACGTCGGATTTTGAGTAAAACAAAAACCAAACTGACGACGTAGTACGTCAAAACCAGCCGTAAACGAAGGTAAAAACACAACTCTTTATAGTACCGTGACCAAGGGAAAATATACTGTCCTTAATCAAATTCAAATTGTTGAATCCGCACCACGTCCCAGTCTTTTCGATCCGAAAATAGGCACACTGTAATAGAGGGCAAGCAGACATATGTTGCAACGACAGCTAGCAAGGGCGCCAGACAGCAGTGTGACGACGGCGTGTACGATAAGCAAATTTGAGCAGGCGTGTGGGTACACGAAAAGGGTGCCTGTGGAGCCCGTGGTACATTTGCGATCTTGATCATGAGGAGTCGCTGCTAGACGGAAGGTCGCCACGAGCAGGCAGAGCAGCTGGAAGTTCAGTGGGTGGAGATGAAGTGGGTACAGTCAGTGAAGGGGGGCTAGCGCCTCGAGAGCGAGGGGAGCGACTCACTTCCCGATTTGAGGCGTGAAGAGCAAGCGACAGACAACCGACGACAAGCTAGAGTGTATTACGAGCAGCAACGAGAGCAGACAGAGAGTGAGGCGCACGACGGCAGCTGGTAGTGGAACGAGTTGGCTGGAATCGGTGAATTCGTAGCGTACGCAGCAACTGCGTCTGGGGCACGGAGCCTGGCGTGGTCAGCTGGTACTACGGGTTAACCGAGACCGACGAACGAGAACTGGTAGCAGTTGTTGAAGTGCAGTGTGAACGAGTACGACAACGTGAACAAGAAGAACGAGTACAAGAACGAGTTTATTAAGAAAATAAATAGGACGAAGTCCGGCACCTTTGCGGGGGCCTTCTGTTGTGTACTAGTTTCGTGAGACGCAAGTACGGACCTTGGAGGACCACCAGGCAACAGCACTGCTATACGCACCCGGGCGAGCAGGCGTCGTGAGACTCGTTATAACACCAAATGCGAATGTCTACCCGTTCCTGGAGGGCCACAGCAGAAGGCACGCGATGTAAATATTTTTTTATATTTGCACCCGTCCACAGCAAACTCTACCATCATTCACACGTCAAGAGAACGGCCTATCTCAGTACATTCAAATCGTCCTCTGATTGGCTCTTTCATTTTTGGCGCCAACCATTCCATCACTTTAAAACCCGCAAAAAAATCACAAGACTAAAATGGCGACTGAACGCTCTGTCCGCGTCGTGGTGGCGGCGCTCGAGTCCTCCGGAGGCATCGGTCTCCTGCAGCAGATTCCGTGGCGTCTTCCGTCGGACATGAAGCGCTTCCGGGCGCTCACGACGGCGTCCCCTTCCCCTCCGACGGCCCAACACGCAGTCATCATGGGACGCAAGACGTGGGAGTCGCTTCCCGCCAAAGTACGACCCATGCCCAAGCGCTACAACGTGGTGCTCACACGCGACGCCAAGTACAGACAGAAGCGGGACGTGCCGGAGTCGGTGGGCGTCGCTGCGAGTTTCCAGGAGGCGCTGGAGCTCGTGCAGCAACAAGGAGAGCAGGTGGACCAGGTGTTCGTCATTGGCGGAGGCGCAGTGTACGCTGAAGCACTGGCCTATTCAGGCTGCAAGAAGGTCCATTTGACGAGGGTCAAGGGGCAATTTGAGTGCGACGCCTTCTTCCCATTGGACCAATTGGAACAGAACTTTCAAGTGACGGAAGAGTCCGAAGTGATACAAGAGAACGACGTGCAGTTCCAATTCGTCGACTATGAGAGGAAGACGGACGCTGCGGAGCAGGTGCAGAAGCAGGTGTTGGTGGATGCTACTCGGCCTCATGAGGAGATGCAGTATCTGGACTTGATCCGGAAGATCCTGACACAGGGAGCTCAGAGAGGAGACCGCACGGGGACAGGCACCTTGTCGCTCTTTGGAGCGCAGATGAGGTTCAGTCTCAGGGACAATGTGTTCCCGCTGCTCACGACCAAGCGCGTATTCTGGCGCGGTGTGGCTGAGGAGCTGCTGTGGTTCGTTAGTGGCGACACGAACGCGCACACGCTGCAGCAGAAGGATATCCACATCTGGGACGGGAATGGATCTCGGGAGTATTTGGACAGTCGAGGATTGCAATCGCGGGAAGTGGGCGACCTTGGACCGGTCTACGGCTTCCAGTGGCGCCACTTTGGAGCCAAGTACACGGACATGCATGCGGACTACACTGGACAGGGTGTGGACCAACTTGCTGAGGTGATCCACAAGCTGCGAACCAACCCGACCGACCGCCGTATTGTTTTGTCCGCGTGGAATCCCGCCGATCTGAACGAGATGGCGCTACCACCGTGTCACATGTTCTGCCAGTTCTACGTGGCGGACGGAGAGCTGTCGTGCCAGATGTACCAGCGCTCCGCCGACATGGGACTCGGCGTGCCGTTCAACATTGCAAGCTACGCGCTGCTCACGCGGCTAGTGGCACAGGTGGCCGGGCTGAAACCTGGTGAATTCATCCACGTGATCGGTGACGCTCATGTTTACCTGAACCACGTTGAACCTCTTCAGAAGCAGCTCACGCGAACCCCACGGCCATTCCCGACGCTTCACATTAACCCCCAGAAGACCTCGAGCATTGACGACTTCGCTTTCGAGGATTTCGAGGTGCGTGACTACCGCCCTCATGCCACGATCAAGATGGAGATGTCCGTGTAAGCATATCACTCCGCTGAATCCGCTCTAGTGAGCACATTTACCAGACGCGTTTGAATGCCGCCCACGCGCGCAGTCTTTGTTGACCAGCACAGCCACTGCGCATTTATTTCTTGCGTCGTCCGTTGTCGTGCTGGGCATTGTGGCAATAGAAGGGTGTTTGCCAAGTGTTAAGCCGGCAGATCCGCCGAAGTAACTTCATTTGTTTATGAATTACTTGTGCAACTAGTACCAGCACGCTTCAAGAAACTGGTCACTGCTTTTAATCGACACACTCTTCTCATGCATGTGCATACTCTCGTTGCTTTTACTGCACTCTTCTGGTTCCTCAACATTATTAAAATCATCAAACCAAGCAACGTACAACATGTACACAGCTGCAGAAAGTTGACAATAAGACTGGCAAGATGCTTCATCAAAACACGTGAGCTTTGGCAGATCATCGCGTCGTGGCGCTATCCTTTGTGCCGATTCACAATGCCCCAACCGCCAAGTGTTCGTGTCTTCCGTAGCCAAACACAATGGGGACAACTTGACATCTCGTCTCGACGATTGTCCGTATTGTTTCTCGGTCTAGCGCTACATTGCAGAGAACGGGTACTGTGCCTTGAAACTCCACACTGAAGCCGTTGGACTGCATCTTGCAGCTACGCCATGTGTGTGGCTGGGCACATTTCTCACGACTTGCAATTTACCGTTGGTTCGTGCCCATAGCGATTAATCGTCAAATCCGTCGTCGTCCTGCTTTTCGCAGCGCAACAACGAAAGCCCGACAGATGGGATAGCCTCGCCCCACGTACCAACACCAAAACGCACCAGATTTTCTGAAGTCCTTCCCGTCCTGGTCCTGGTGGTGCAGTACCAAAGTCCATTCCCCAATTCTCTAGCTGATCCCGACAAAAGGACAGACATCATGCTCACGTGCAAGTCGCTTTTCAACGCGGTGGTGCTTCTCGCCGTCGTGCGCGTTTCGGACGCTGCCGTGACTTCGGACCCGGCAACTGCTGCGTACTCGGTCTCGGCCTTTGCCATTGGAGACTGGGGCACCACCCCGTACAAGGGTTCATGCTGCTCCCGTTCAGCCACCTACAGCAACTTCGATGTGGTTGCTGAAGACGTCGTCGCCAGTTTGATGAACACGGAGGCGGGCAACGCCCCCGTCAAGCCCAAGGTGATCATGGGCCACGGTGACAACTTCTACTGGACGGGGATCAACAGTCTCGAGGGTCGAGACTCGCGCTTCACCACGACGTTCGAGGAGAAGTTCGACGGACCCAACATGAAGACCATCCCGTGGGTGAACGTCCTGGGCAACCACGACTACGGTGGCGCCAGCTACATTTGCAACAGTGGAGACAACAACGCTCGGTGCGAGAACACGGCGGCTCTGATCCAGGGACTCGAGAACAAGTTCAAGTGGCAGTCCGAGTACACGAGCCCCAACGACGACCGCTGGAAGCTGGAGGACCACTTTTACGTCCACCGGATCGAGGACCCCGCCACCGGTGTGAGCGTCGAGATCTTCAACGTGGACACGAACGACGCCGACATTCACGGCGCAGCTCACATTTGCTGCCAGTGCTACGGATACTCGAACGGTGACAGTGCCACGTGCCGCAACACTGGTCGTGGTCACCAGTACTGCTGCGGTGGCGACACTGCCATGTTCGACGCGTGCTACGCCAAGTTCGCTGAGTGGGGCACCAACTCTCGTAACCAACTCGCTGAGAAGGTGAAGGCTTCGTCTGCTACGTGGAAGATCGTCAACAGCCACTACAGCCCGTTCAACCACTACGCCGAGAACGGCATGAACAAGTGGTTCGACGTGCTGCGTAACTCGGGCGTCCACGTGTGGATCAACGGCCACACGCACGGTGAAAAGCACGACTACTCGTCGTCGCTGGGCATCCACTTCCTCGAGAACGGTGCCGGTGGTGGTATCCAGAGGGAGGGTGCCAGTGGCATCCCGCGTACGCTGCGGGCGTCATTAACAAGAACGAGTGGACGTACACGGGCGACGAGTACGGCTTCATGTCCATGCAGGCGTCCAAGGAGTGGATCAAGCTCCAGTACCACACGGCGGACAAGTCGTGGCAATTCGGTGAGGACTTCAACAGCACCAAGGTGGGTGGCGTGGAGACCAAGCACTGCTGGTACATCCCGTCGGACGGCACAGAGGGCCGTGGTTGCTAAATATCACCACATCTTTCTTGGTAGTTCAAATGCATGCAAGGGTGCTTGAGAAGTGTCGTAGACTGAGATTGTACGCTTAACCATAAAGTTCGCAATCGTATCCCCATTGCCAACGCAACGTTTCCATTCTCTCAGGTTGGTGGTAACTTTGTCATGAAACAGAATTCTCCGACAGCGCCACCAAATCTCTAGCATGCTTTCCCTTCTGATCCATCCGCTGGAATGTACCAGCAGTGCTTCGTGGCGACACCACCCACCGTCGTGCTGGCGAATTGCTCCGTGAACGCCCATTTGTTGTCCGTCGTGTGGTACTGCAGCTTCAGCCAGTCCTTCGACGCCTCCAACGAGAAGAATCCGTACTCGTCTCCAGTGTACGTCCACTCGTTCTTGGCGTATTGGGTGGCGAACGGCGGGATGCCACTCGCAGACTCCTTCTGAATGCCGCCGCCAGCGCCATTCTCCACGAAATGCATACCCAAGGACGCCGAGTAGTCGTGCTTCTCACCGTGCGTGTGGCCATACAGGAAAGCGTGGATGCCCGAACCTCGGAGAACATCAAACCACTTGTTCATCAAAGGCTCCGCGTAGTGATCGTAGGGGCCGTAGTGGCTGTTGACAATCTTCCGCGTCGCGTTCGACGCCTTCACCTTCTCCGCCAACTGCGTACGTGAATCGGCGCCCCACTCCGCGAACTTGTTGTAGCACGCATCGTACATGGCCGTATCACCGCCACAGCAGTAGGCGTCGCCACGAGCAACGGAGTTGCAAGCGTGGTTGTCTCCGTTAGAGTATCCATAGCATTGACAGCAAATGAGGTGGGCGCCGTGGACGTCGGCGTCGTTCGTGTCCACGTTGAAGATGTCAATGCTGACGCCCGACTCAGCGTCTTGGATCGTGTGGACGTAAAAATGGTCCTTCAGGATCCAGCGGTCGTCGTTGGGGCTCGTGTACTCCGCCTGCCACTTGAACTTGTTCTCAATGCCTTCAATCAACGTTTCGGTGCTTTCACACTTGGCGTTGTTGTCTCCGCTGTTGCAAATGTAGCTGGCACCACCGTAGTCGTGGTTGCCCAGGACGTTCACCCACGGAATGTTCTTGAGGTTCGCTCCGTCGTACTTCTCCTCGAACGTCGTGGTGAAGCGGGAGCCGCGTCCTGCTTCGCTGTTGATGCCCGTCCAGTACGCGTTGTCACCGTGGCCGATGATGACCTTGGGCTTCACGTCTGCGTTGCCAGCTTGGATGTTCATCAGACTGGCCATGATGTCTTCTGCGTTCAGGTCGTAGTTGTTGTAAGTCGCCGAACGTGAGCAGCAGGAACCTTTCGTCACAGTTGTGCCCCAGTCACCAATAGCGAAAGCGGACAGAGAGTACTGGGCCGTCGCCGGATCCGAAGTCACAGCGCCGCTGGTACTCCCAGCAATAGTGAGGAGCACCACCGCGTCGATCAGGGCCTCGCAAGTCAGCATTTTGGTTGTTGGTTCTCTGAGAGCTTGTAGGGTTGTCCTCGCTGCTGCAAAAGGAAGAATGAACGGTGAAAACTGAAGCGAGCCAGCCCCGCCACTAGAACGGGACGACGACAGGAGAATCCCCCTGGCACACGAGCCCCTTCCGGAAGAGTTAATGATTTGATGACTCAGTCGCAATCCAGTTGCGTTATTTGATGCTGGCGGCTCGAGCACTCGACACCAGTGGCATCGGTAGCGCACTCTTTGCAACCGAAAATATTCCTTCCATACCGAAGCTTACCGAGGAGGCAGCACGCATGAAGTAGGCATCCTTGGGGAATTGGTTTGGTCTGGTGGAGGGCACTCGGATTAAAGTGGTTTCGTTGAGACGCTAATCACCTAAGCATAAATTGCTCAACGTTGCCCGTGTTATCGGGAAGACTCTTCTCGTACTTGTTGACAGTTCGTGAGCGCTACATAGGGCGAAGGATCCCCGCTCTTGTGTGGACAAAGTGGTTTGGTTGTTTGATTAGCAAGTTGTTCATGTCGTCTGCGCAGCTAGGCATGTTGCATCGACGCAAAACTGGCTCAACATGAGGCTCGCACCAACTACAATGCATCGGTGCGCAACAAATACTATTCACGGCTATCATAGTCGCTGCCACGCTTTCATCCTGCATGCACCACCCCGTTCATCAGATTGCAGGACAGTGGCAAGACCACCGGAAATATCAACGAAGTCGGTTTAGAATCGTGACGCCCAACTGACTGGGTTGGATGACGCCACGCACCAAGATCATCTGCTCAAGCAACTCGCACCTCTAAGCTGCGGTATCCAAATCGGAACTTCATCGATCACCAGAACTGACGAAACGTACGTCGTTCTAACATCTACATGTATACAGCTCCCAAGCAAATGAAGGTTTTAATTACTGTGCTGCTATTTGCTACGCTCGACGAACTGGAAACAGCGACACCATTATATTAATACCAACGGAGTTATCTTGCACTTGTCCAGCAGCACCAAAACGGCAACTAACCCAGCACAACAATGTAGCCATTTGTAAATCAAATATGTGGTCCACCTATCCTTCCTTCAGTGACACTGTCACTCAAGTGTGAATTGGTACACGTGGCCGCTCAAGCAGTCGCAGCCGAGCCAGTAGTCAAAGCGTCATTAGATCGGTGAAGCAGCATGGGGCGCCAAGTCCTGTACGCGTCCAGTCCGCGCGACTCGAGCATCCTGAACCTCGTGATCTGCATCGCCGGCATTTACACGTGTTACCTCAGCTATGGCATTTTCCAGGAGAAAATGTACGTACCCACATACCTAAAAACTTACACATTATGTGTATCTATACTAACTTTATTATTATTATGATACTTTTCCAGCTTCACGTACCGCTCGCCAAGTGGAGACAAGTTCACGGCCACGCTCTTCATGCTCTTCGTGCAGTGCGTCACCAATTCGCTGGTGGCTTATGCCGCTACGTTCGTGTGGAAGCCCGAGCGCGCTCGGATGCCATTGGCTCCGTTTCGCTTTCACGGCTGCTGCCTATTTGGGAGCCATGCTCTGCAGTAACGAGGCTCTGAAGCACGTGAGCTTCCCTACTCAAGCTCTGGGCAAGTCGTGCAAGATGATCCCGGTCATGATCATGGGCGTGCTCATCCGCCGCAAGAAATACACGCTGCGAGACTACATTTGTGTGGTGGTCATCACCACTGGCATCGCGGTGTTCCAGCTGGGCAAGGCCTCGGCCAAGCACGCTGAGCGTGAGAACAGCACGTACGGACTGCTGCTGCTCTTCTCGTCGTTGACGCTGGACGGCATTTCGGGCCCCAAGCAGGAGGAGATCGCACACCAACTGCGTCCGTCAGTGCACCAGCAGATGCTCAACACCAACATTTGGGCCGTCATCTACACGGGTGTGGGCGCGCTGGTCACGGGTCAGGCGCTCGAGGGCTTTTTCTTCTGCATCGAGAACCCGGCCATCCTCAACTCGGTCTTCTACTTCTCCGTGTGCAGCGCGCTGGGCCAGAACTTCATTTATTTCACCATCCAGCAGTTCTCGGCGCTCACGTGCACTACCATCACCACCACGCGCAAGTTCTTTACCATCCTGTTCTCCGTGGTCTGGTACGGCCACGAGCTTAGCCTCATGTCATGGGTCGGTGTTGCTGTCGTGTTTATGGGGCTGGGCTGGGAGCTTTCCAGCAAGTACCAAAAGTACCAGGCTCAGAACGCCAAGCTGACCTAAGCCGCTAGAAGGCAGTATGCATGCCCGATCTTTCATCATAAGAACCTCACAATGCACTCGGCTTCACTGTTAAATAGGTGTCTATGTTGTACTGCTACACGTGGTCATTCATTACACGACATTGTTGGATCATGATGCTGACTTCATTCCAGGTCGGGGAGTTTGAGCACGAGCATTCAGCGACTGTGTGCGAGCACGAGCAGGTGTGGCAGCTCGCTGGCCGCTCTCAGAGCTAGCCCTTTGCAGGTTCGAGCTGCTTGAGGTAGGCGTCAGAGATAGTTTGGAGGGACGACGCACAGTGCCGAGATCCAGATGCATAAGACCGGTGTCGGTGTTCATCATGTCCAACAGCAGATTTTTGAGATCTTCACCGAGTACGCTTAAATCGTACTCGCCATCTTCATTTTCCAGCCATCGCGTCACTTCCTTGCGAAGCGATGCAAGCAGGTTGGGATAGTGCTTGGCCGCCATCTTGCGGAAGCGTTCCTCTTCTAGAAGTCTCAAGGAGTTGCCAAACAAACGGTCTTTCTGGCTAGCGCTAGCCTCAAACTCAGCAATCTTGGCCTTGAACTCGTTAATCTTGTTGAAAATCTTCATGATCTTTTGAAGTGATCGTAGTCGGTTTTGAGCAGCCCTGATGGTGTTTTTCACTTCGTCCATATCTGCGATTGAATCCCGAAGGCGCCGAAGTTGGAGCTCTCCGTATGCGACCGAATAAACTCTGTGAAACTCATTGAACACTGGATCAAGACGCGAGAGAAACGAGTCATTCGTAGGTGGAAGCAGGTCCACCACACGCGAATTCTCATTTTCTTCATCGCTCGACCAGCTTGACGCGAGCAATGCATATTTCTCAACAATACGGCGGCGTACTTCGTTCTCTCCATCTTGTCCCAAAAAGAAGCTCACTCGCTGCTCCGCTGTGTCAATACCAAACGCTGCAAAGTCGTCATCCATGGAGTAGAACAAACTACGAAGGGATCTTTCCACAGGTTTTGTCAATCCGTCCAGCAACTTTTTGCCAGACGCTAGTATGTCTTGAAAGCTCTCGTCTTGAAAGCTCTCTTCGCCCTTCCCATCTAGCGGAAATTGTTGCAATGTCAAGGCAAAAGGTTTCTGTTGCCCATCACCCGCAGCATCAGTAATAGACCCATCCTGTGTCAGCATCACGGCTTCTTCTTGAGTTCTGTGTAGAAACTCAAGAGCGATGTCGCGCCCAGCATAGACCTCCTTAAAGCCCCTTAGTACCTCCGCCAACGCTTCTAGTCCCCGTTTGCTGAGATCAAGTTGACCACCCGTCTGAAGAATCCAAGCTGAAAGCTCCTCGAATACATTGCTCCCACAGGCATCCACCTCTCTAACCGTACCATCATCGGCTTTACTGATGCAGTCAATTACGAATGCAATTTCTTCGTGAGTAAGACGCATTTTTCGAGCTACCGACCTGATTGCTGTCAGAGACTCCTCCAATTTGGAAATCCGCTTGGTCTTTTCTTTCAGCAGGACATTCAGCAGAAGCTCGTCCTGCTGTATGCATAAGCTTGAGATAGTATCACAGCCTATATCATCAAGATTCTCCAAAAACGCTTCGAGGGACGACGAAGAATCGGGATTCTGCTGGAATTCTTTCCACAGCTTCAGTTCTGCGTTCAACGAGCGATCTAATGCCACATCAATGCCTCCTCGAGCAACATGGCGAAAATCTTCGCTCGATTTGATTTGGAGTCCGGTAGAAAGCTCCACAATACCCTCAGTAGTTCGGACACGTGCATTAACGCGTTGCCATAGTTCCTTAGCCAGACGATTTTTGAGTGTTAGCAAATACTTCTCCTGCTCGAGAAGTGTCACTCCAGCCACCGCGGACAGAGAGTGAATATCCACAGGATCAGCCACACGTAATATTACTTCCATTCGGCGGATGGAATTGTAGGTGCCATCAATACGAGCTTGGAGCTTTTCTCGAGCTGCTTCGAGACCTTCCAATTCTTCAGAGCACTTCTTCACCAACAGCTTGTTTATATTTTGAAACTTGCTGGCTTGTTCTTCTTCATTCAATCCCAGCTCTTTCCAAATCTCCTGACATTTCTGATAGAAAGAAAGCAATAAAGATAAGTTAGTCTGCGGGCTAAAACTAATACCTCGGTAGAGAATGCAAACACATACAGTCATTAACCGAAAGGATTCCTCTTTCGTCTCCATGCTTTTGGCTGATGCCTGAAATTGTTCCAGCTCGTTGCGCATCGTCACCATTTCTGATTCCCTCTCAGCTAGTTGAGTCAGAAGATTTTTTTCGCGTTCTTCCAGTTCAGCAACTTTGTTCTTCGATTCTGAGGAGTCTGAGTGCTCAATCGACCTGACTCCACGATTGAAACTTGATATCATCCGAAATGCGCATTGTACATCTTCCACGTACTTTGTTTCAAGTTCCTCTATCCTTGTATCGATATCGGCTTTCATCGCTGCCAGTTTTTGGTTTGCGATTTCCTCAGCCTCTCTTTGCTGTCGCATAGCGTCTTCTTCATCAAAAACCATGTAGATTCGCCAATGGGAATATATCTCGACAATAAGCCTTCTCACCGCATCCTTTGCAGCATCAAGAGAATGGATTGAATCGATAATTTCAGTCATGGAAGCTCGTTGTCCCCGCTTTGCTCGCATTGCACCACGGAGTTGGGAAATGGTGTCTTCGCAGTCCTTCAAATTCTGCTCATTCGTCTCCATAAATTCTTGCTCAGTCATTTCACCGCGGTGACAAGCCATTAGCCCAGTAGTGACATTATGAAGCAATTGTGCTCGTTTGCGGAGTTCTTTGCTCATCGAGGCCTCGAGAGCTTCTTTGTCGAAGGCAATCTGTAACGCCACAACAAAACAATTGCGTTATGATTTAGCGCAATATACTCTAGATGCATCATCAAAATGACATATTCGCACCCGAAGCTGTTCTTGAATCAACGACAGAATCTCTCGAGATTGCGATGAAGACAATTCTTCCTTCGTGAATAGTGACGACATGAATGAGATCGCTGCGTCACCTTCATCAATAAAGGCTGCCATTTCTTGTTCCTCCTCGTTCAGATAAGCTAAAATGCTGTCAAGATCATAGCCGTCAAAGCGAACCTGCAACACACCATCAAATTTAAGTCAAGGAGTATGAGCATGCAAATTGGAATCCGAGTGAAAATCAATGTACCTTAATCTCTGTTCTCCGTGTCAAGACATTTAATGCATTTGTCGTCGCTTCTTCTGGAATTTCCCTCAGGTGCCTCATTTGCTCTTGCTTAAGAGTCCACTCCGTTCGGCAACGATTGACCTCAACTTCGAGGTCACAAGCCAACGCATTCTTTTTGCGTTGCACCTCCTGCATCTCTATGTCCATCAACTCTAACTTCTCCACAGCTTTCTCGATATTGCGCTCAACTGATCGCTTTTCATCCATGGTTTGGTGAGAAGATAGCCAAGTTTTCATCCTTTCAATCATATCAGACATTCCACTCCTTAACAATGCTTGACGGTGATATCGGGACTCTAAGCTAGTGATTCTAGCCTTGAACGATTCCCGCTGTCGCTTTTCCAATTGCTGAATTTCTTGCATTTCAAATGCAATATTCATGACGTCCAAAGTTTGACACAGCTTCCCCAGTGGGTAAGGAGTTACAAAAGCCGCATCAGCATCGGGTTTTTGGTCTTCCATAATGGCAACGGAAGATTCACTATCACTGTTGAGGTCCAAAACTTCGTCGTGTGGCTCGACGTTCTTAGTTTCTCTTTCGTTCAAAACTCTCAAGGAAGTACAACGTTCGTAGCTGCTGTTTGGCGCCAACTCGTAAATGTAAGCGGTGAGGCCATCCAGCAGACGTCGCGTTTCAAGCAGGTGTTCATCACTAGAAGATCCCTCGGCAGCAGATACGGCCAATTCCCTGAATCGACTCAAATATGCCAGCACCTTCGGGTTTGCCATGCACATATCCACTAAATTATCCAAGTCAACAGATGCTCCTTCATCTTGCCGCCCCAAAATTGCCTTGATAAGCTCACGTGATAGAAGTTGGTTGAAAGCCTTCAAAATCGCCAGCTCGGCCGATCGACTATCAATATTTTTTACGGCTTTGTTCTGAATATTCTTCGCACGGTTCGCGTACTGAAGTGTGTTCAGAGTCTCGTTCGCGTTGGAGTCAGCAGGGGATACGCAGGCGCTACAATAACATTCAAACAGCAGAAAAGGTTAAAAAGAGACAAATACGAAGCAGTAACACCTGTGGTCTTACATGAAGAGTGTGCGGCTGTTTCCTCCAAGCGCGTCCTGAAGCAATCGCGTGAGCTTCGAGGACCTGTACGGTACATGCACAGGCGGTCCCCCGCGGCGTTTCTCGTCTCCCAGTGCGTTAATGACGTTGCCAAGTGCAAACAGCCCAACATTAATTTGAATTCCTTCTTTCATGCGTTCACCTTCGGCAAGCGTCTTTTTCAGCCGTTCGCTGCCTGCCAGATCCACGAATGTGAGTTTCGACACGATCACTGCGTCCGAATCTGAAACTTCAAGTATCGCATCGCCACCGACGCTAGGCGAGTTGGATTGAGTTTTAGCACGGCGCTTAACACTTGACAATTCCTGGTTATTGGGCTCAGGGATGGTTTGCTTGGAGTCTTGTACTGAAACTCGCTGAACGATCTTGATTGTGTAGACGGCATGTGATCGACTTGACCGCTCATTCATCTGCGTACTCGCCGTAATTCGCTGCAGCGATCCTAGCCGCATTTGCTCCATGGCCTCTTGTCGATTTGTCACTGGAACTTCTGTCAAGCCTTGCACCCAAACTCCATTCTTCTTGCTTTCCCGTAATTGCAAGGGTTCCGAGCGTCGATGCGCTCTTTGTGCATCTGGATGTTCCAACAGGTCGTGGATATCCTCTCCGTAGATCTCCAAAAACGACACTGACATCTGAAAATTGCCTTCAGTCTCGTTCAGCTTCGCAAATAAATGATGCAGAAATCTCGGGATCAGTCCTTCGTCACTATCCAGAGCATCATCCGCCGCTTCATCGTCACTGCTACCATCACTGGACAGAGACCTTGCAAACAAGCTGTTCGCCATCATGGACGTGGACGGCATGCTGTTGCCCATCGTGTGCGTCTTGCCAGACCCAGTCTGTCCGTACGCGATCACCGTGACATTGAATCCCTGCAGGAACGACGACATCCACGGACGTAGCGCCTCGTCATACAGCTCCGTTTGCTTGGTTGACTGCGGGAACACGTGATCAAACCTGCATCCAGCCAATGATTTCAGTAAAAACATAATAAAATATCCTACATCCAATCGAAAATCTAGCACACTTACGTAAATCTCCTCTCCATCCGATCCAGAGCCGTGGGCAGCAGCTCGATCGCATTCTCCTCGTCTCTGGCCTTCTGCACACACGTCGCAGCGTTGCACGCCAGCTCCCGAGGCAGCATGGGGCGGATGCGCACGGCCACACAGACGCTGCCGTCCTTTCTTGGTCTTCCAGGCGTCTCGAGAGGCTGCACGCGCGCCTCGTCGAGCGAGCGCAAGTCGTCCTGCGAGTCCTCGTCCGACTCGTAGGACGCAGGACGCCGCACGGGCACGGGCGCTGGCGGAGGCTTGAGGCCGCGACGCTGCTGCATGTTGCCGTGCGCCGAGAATGATGGTCGTCGTACAAAAGCCAAAGTGAGTGCGCAACGGATGCGATGCAGTTCAACTCTGCATTTCAGCCAATGAAAGCGAAGGAGGGAATTTTAGATGGTGCGATTGGCGCATTTGAAAGATTTGAAGGGTGGCGCGAAAGTTTCTTCTCGCCAGTATTAATACACCTGAACATACTTCGATGCACGTTTGAGTTGAATGCACCATCGGTGATACATGCATGCAGTTTAATGCAAGTTGCTGCAGCATTGAATCTGTCACACATCATTTGCGTGAGTAACCGACTGCGAGTGCAGTGACAAAACCTCCAATGCCAGGAATGCAATACTGTAAATAGCCGTCAATGCGGCGTGCACAATAGCTGGCACAATAGCTGGCACAATAGCTTAGTCGGCTGTTTCGATGGAGGAGCTCAAGGCTGAGCCTCTTTCGAGCGGCAAAAGCCCCGTGAAAGGCCCCAAATGTCCGCCGCCGCCACCTTTAGCAGCTCGAGTTCGCGTTGCAGTGCGCGTGCGGCCACCGGTAGCAAATGTTGGAGATGAACCACATTCGCTGTGCGTCACAAAAGCAGACTTGCAAGCTGCTGCCGGCGTCGGTGATACGCTGCAATTCCAGCTCGAAAAGATGCAAAAAGCTTTTCGGTTCGACCACGTTTTCTCAGCAGAGTCTCAACAATCAGGTACCGCTCGAAAGATATTTTTTGTATCTCATGAAATGTTGCTAATGAGTGCTGTGGACAGATGTGTACAATGCGTCTCTGCAGCCGCTTCTGGCGTCTTTACTGCACGGATTCAACGTTACAGTGCTTGCATACGGTCAAACGGGGTCCGGCAAGACGTACACCATGGGAGGCACCCGAAGTTCAGCTTTTGAGTCGGGCAGTGACGACGGACTCATACCGCGCTTTCTCCGTGATCTCTTTGAAGCTCTGCGAAACGAGGCAAGTGTGAAGACGACGACCAACGTTTCGTTTCTTGAAATCTACTGCGACGAAATTCGAGACTTACTAGTTGATGGAGAAAACGCACAAAATGGTGTCCGTCCAAACTTGGCGACGAGGCTCACTATTCATGAAGACGACCAGGAAGTTTGGGTCGAGGGTCTTCAAAAACCCAAAGTGAAAAACGTCGGTGAGGCGCTAATACTCCTGAAAGCAGGTAGACAAAGGCAGACCATCGGCGCGCACGCTCTCAATGATCATTCCAGCCGATCACATGCCGTATACACCCTCGAAGTTTCACGAGTGTTTGCCAACGAGATAAAAGGCGCCAAGCTCACCTTCGTGGATTTAGCGGGCAGCGAACGAGTCAAGAAGACGCTCATGGAGGGTCAGGGCATGAAGGAGGGCTCTCACATCAACAGTATGACTGCTATTGGTTTGCGTGGATAAAGTGGGCTTGTGACTAACATTTCACGTTGTTTGCTCGGGTTCAGTTGGTTTGCTAGCTCTGGGAAATGTGATCAATGCATTGGGCTCGAGACAACGCGTTTTGCAACGCAGAAATAGTACTGGTGTCAGCGGCCGAAAGAGCAGCATATCCGGTACAGATAGCATCACCAATCCACTTGCATCTGCTCACGTACCGTACCGGTCATCAAAGCTCACTCGTTTGCTGCGTGATGCGCTCGGTGGCAACTCGGTGACTTTATTCATGTACGAGTTGATGTCACACTTACACACAAGCTCACGTAGGCTTACTGAAATATTCGTGTTTTGCATTCCATAGCGCCTGTATTTCACCCGAGATTGCGAACGGTAACGAGACTTTGTGTACACTGCAGTATGCAAATCGAGCACGCTCAATTCAAAATAAGGCACAAAAGAATGTCGAAGAGGCAGATTCTCACGATACCATGGACGATCCGGCTACTATTCAGCAAGCCACGGAAACAGAGCGCGAAGTTAATGACTTACGAGACCAGGTAGCAGCGTTGAAATTACAATTGGGCCAGGCTGTCGCTGCAGCAAAGGCAGCTGAAGCCCGTGCCGTCTCTATACAAAACGAGGTCGTATCTTCGTGGTCGAACCAAGCGAATGAATTGGCATCAAAAACTCGTAGATCGCCTAAAACCAGAAGACGACTTCGAATTGCTCCTCTTAAACTTGACTTGTCCAAGTTGGTCACTTCCAGAGATATACACGACCATTTGGAATCGCACCAACAAGAAAGAGTTACCAACAAGAATGTTCGACAGCTTCAGAAAGACAATTTCTTTACGAGTTCCACCTCTAAGATCACAGCAGACAACTTGGCTCTGGTAGAAGATAAGCCTCAACCACCGGTGGAGATTCACGCACTGTGCGCATCACAAAACTTGGACGCGGCACAGTCCAACCAAAAAATTAATGTGTGCAGCAAAGTTATACCAACTCAAACTGCTTCGCCAAAATTGACCCATTCTCCCGTGACAAAAGACGTTAACACCACTCGATCAGGAAATCATAGCCCCCAAACACCACTTACAAGCAAAATTGTTCGAGGTATGACCAGTCAAGGGACACAATACGAACCTCCATTGCGTCTCCATGACGAACGGAAAACTCCAGTCGACTATGTTCTGCTTTCACCGAGCCAAATATTCCGAGAAGTACATCACCAAAAACAGAAAGCACTGATTGGAGCGCCCTCGCCATGGCCACATCACCGCCGTCTCGATACTCCACACAAGGTATCCGAATTTTCCGTTCTGGAGCATGATACCAAAAACAGTTATTTGCCGAGTCAGAAAAATGTGAAATGCACCGAAACCCCGGTCGTGCTTCAGGAACTATTTCAACGTATGCGGCAGCTCATTGAGGATAGTCCTGATCTCGGCGACCTGGATACTACGCCCGAGGTTGACGACTCCCGACAAAACCAGAAGCAATTGAGTCCGTTGTCGTTAGATACTTTTGTTGATCGCATGACGGCGCTTTATGATCAGCGAAGGCGTCAACATCAATTCGTCCATAGACTCAGCCAACGCCTTCGTCACTTAGCAACAATACTGGGCTCAGAAAACTTTGACTCGCAGGTGAACGAGCTGTCCAAGTATACTCTAGAGCACCAGGAGTTTGCACTACACCAACAGCTCGAAGCGTGTGAACGTCTTGCAGCTGAACGACTTTGGGTACGCCTACAGCACCGGGAAGCTGCAATTGAAAACTACGGCGGAGTCTGGAACGAAAAGTTAGAAGAAGTTTTTGTGACGGATGACCAGTATGAGGCCTGCACTCCGTGGTACTCACATCGTGACGATTATAAATTCTTCCAACGACTCATTTTGCCTTTCATTCTCAACGGCTGGATTTCTGTCGCACCGGAAGATCTCGATAATGAGGAGGTATGGCTCACCTTATAATTTTACTACACCTTACAAACAAAGACAGAACAGCTTACAGTCTTCACGCGGAAGCTGATACACACAGGCAACAAAACAATAAAAAGAAAGCAAATTAATTAATGCCACGCGCGATAGGAAATAACAAAAATACCACCAGTAGTGTTGCTGACGGGCACCACACGCTCGACGCCAACTACACGGAAGTCAGACGGCAGGGGAGGCCGAACTCTATCTATTCTCTATCGAGCTCTCCCCACCGAATATCCACCGCAGTTGCAGTTGAGTGACCACGAAAATACCCGCAACAGGCCAACCTCCACTTATCCATCCTCGCTTGCCCCTACGCTTGCAGCCTCTATGTGTGTTGGCGAGTAGCCATTTAACTTCGAAATCATTGAAGCCATCACTAACTCAGCCAAAAAAGCCGAAGCGGTCGGGTGCGAACTTGCTCATGTCCAGCTGTGGTCGTTGCCCGCTGATTTCATCTGCAAGCAGTGCCCCAGCACCAAACGATAGTGTCCACCCCTTGGACCCATGACCAGCATTTACGTACAAATTTCGGATCTTGGTGCGGCCGATCAACGGCACGTCGTCTGCTGTAACTGGACGCCAACATGTGTGCTGCTGCATCTTGGCCACGTTCAAATACCCCTCCGGGAACATTAGCTTGGCTTGTCCCAATAACCAGTCATACCGCTTCTTCTGATCACGCGGTGTTACCTCACCAGTCTTCTTCTGACTAACAAAATCAACACCGCCCGAAATACGAAGCATGGACTTGCCCAAAGGTGCAACCAGTGCGTGTCCACCAGCGTAAATGTTGTGGATAGGTGCACGGAACCCCTCCGCCACTGGAACCGAAAGCACATACCCCTTAACCGGGTAGATAGCCAATTTGACCCCTGCTCGTTTTGCAACTGGTGCAGTAGAATTACCCAGTGCCAATACAAATTCATCTCCTTCGATCAAAGACCCTCTCCTTGTCTGCAACGCAATGACCGACGTCTTGTCCGTTAAAATATGCTGCACCTCAGTGTTGAACCGAAACATCACACCTTGCCGCATACACAAACGGTAAAGCGATTGGCACATTTTGTGCACGTCTCCACTGGTTCCAAAAGCCGACAAAATGGCACCAGGCTCATACATCTCGGATCGCAGCGCTGGTTCCAAATTTTTGGCCTGCGTTGCACTGAGCGTCTGCAAGTCCATGCCCAACTCCTTCAAATGGGCATTTCTGTCCGATTCCAGCGTCACCTCCAGCTCGCTGTGATCCCTGAAAATCTCGATTGTGCCCTGCGCCGTTTGGTCCATGACGATCTCGCCCTTCTTGGTCTGTGCCTGCAGTTCCCGAAGCTTTAGCATACTGTAGAAACCCAGCTCGCGAATCGTTCGGCTGTGTTCATTAGATCGTCCCTTTTTCGAGTTGTGCCAGAATTGCAGTCCCCACTTCCAGAACTTCGTGTCTCGGAACGCGGACATCTCAATCTTCATGGGTTTCTCTCTTAGCGGCCACCTGGATGCTGCTCCACGTGACGAACGGACCGACACTGTGGCATCTGTGGACGACGAGGACGCAGCGGCTGCAGCGGGGCCCCCATTGACGGTTACACTGTTGCCATCTGCTGACGTTGTGGTAGTCGCGGCGCGACTAGCACTAAAATGACTCCTGCCCGAGCTAATTCCTTTGCGTAAGTTCTGCACATCGGACCAGCTCGCGTATAGGGCTGGGTCCAGGAACGCTCCATTGCAGGAGCTCACTTGCGTCCCCACACCTCGCTCCTTCTCCACACAGAGCACTTCATGGCCCTGTTTGGCCAAATAGTAGCAGGTCGTGAGTCCGATGATGCCGGCGCCGCATACGATGACGCGCTTGGTCTGGCGGCGCTGGTTGATGCCTGGGATGGGCTCCATCTTCATGTTCTCCGGCAGCAATGGGATGCGCATGGGCGGCGGCCTCATGTGGTCAATGGGGGCAACCGCTCGCCTTCCAGGGACGTGACAGGCGGCAAGTTGCGGTGGGCCACACTGACCAAATGGTCCCGTAAATGCGGAGGCAGCTCGAGTGCGGAGCCGATGGCGTCCCCAACAGACGAGGCGTCCGAGTATCCGGACGAGCTGATGGACGCCAAGCGGTCTCTCCGCAGCCCTTTGCTGTCGCCCAGTGGCCGTCGACTGGCGGTCGTCTCCATGTCCATAACGGGGTGCAGCTCGTCGTCCATGGCGCTGTTGGAGCCCATTCGGCGGAAGTCGAAGAGGAAAAGGGGTCGACAACTAACACCTAACTCCCTCTCGCGCCCTGTCCTGTCCTGCAGGTCGCCTCGCACCTCGGAGGCTCCTTTGTCGTCGATTCAGTTGTGAAGGGAGGTTGTTGGCCGCGACGCGGGAGCCCCTTCTTCGCGCGAAATATTCGAAAAAGAAGGCTTTTCGCCGTTTCCACCAATCCGCGATTTTTCACTTACGAAACAGCCAATCGCGGCGCGCGAGTTCAGTACAAAAATCAGACACCGCGCGAGCCCACAACAGCGCTTCAAGCTCCGACAGAGCACCGTGGCGTCAGTCTGGAGCTCGCCACGACCCCACGACTGCAGCAGCGGCACCGACGGGGGTCTGGGGCCGGCACCAGCGAAGGGTCTGCACCGAACTGAAAGCTCCGAGGCCAGCTGGGGGAGTCGCCACCCCCAGTTCGAGTTACTGTTTGGGCGGGATCCCTCGCTTCAGGAATGAGGCCAGCGAGCGCTTGCGACACCTCGGGTGCTGTATCCTGACGGGCGAGCAAATTAGTAATTTGTAATTTGAAATTACAACGTAGATCGCCGCTCCGAAAGCATTTAACAGCTCCGCCGCGATCCGGCGATGCAGCTCCGGTCTTGCCCCGAGCGCGCACCTGCTCTGGCACCGGCCCCCTGAAAAACTACACTTGCGAACGGGGCCAAAGAGTTGCTGCTCACTTCGCTGCGTCGCGCTGGATAAGTGGCGGATCTGGTCCGCGGCAAGGAGCTCCGTTAAAGCAACTTTTGCCATTCGCTGTAACGGATGTCTGCTGACATTGATTTGACTATCCAAAGTCCTGGTACATATCAACTTTGTACTGGACTTTTGCAGCGAAAGTCTGCGGTTGTTTGGACGATGAACCACTGTTTACAACATTCAGCTAAATGCATCCTGAATTTCTGGAGTTTGTACCTGGGATCCAACATGGTGGTGGATATTGGTCGATGGTATCTTTCCTGCGGGGCGGAACTTGTCTTCATGCGCTCGCACGACTTCGGCGTCTGCAGCTCGCAGCTCCACACGATGATTTCATTCGGAAGTTGAACTGCCCACGGAAATCTTGACAAGTGGCAAACCATGCGGGTGAACGGGCCGGGCTTTGCCACTGCATTTGCGCCGACCGTCTGCCGAGCATGACAACACCGTGATAGACAGTCGTGGTGCCTGTGACTGCCCCAGGAACTGCAACGGTGTCGATGGAATGGCGACGCGCTTCGAGTGAGACAGTTCATGGTGTGCCGACGATTCACAACACACGGGCGTTTGCGAGGGGGTCTGCACGTTGAGTGTGCTCGGAGCAGCGCTGGAAAATACCTGGGTAGGTTTTGTTACTTACTTGCAAGTACTCGTCGAGAATGGAATTTCGCGATGTTTTCGTCAAGGTGAGGGCACTCTAGAATAACGGTGTTGCAAACAAATTGACACCGTTTCTCTTAGAAGTGAAGGTTCGAGTCCTTTTACTGTAACTATGTCATGAAACAATATACTAAGTACTTGCTAGTTGTGTGTAGATTGAAGCAGCGACAGCAGCCACGCAAAGAATATTTCGCTCTTTCCACTTCAAATTTGAAATCCAGACTCCAAAGGGAACCAATTGTTTGACGATTTGATAGCCCTACCGGCAGGGGTCACAGTATATGGCATTTTGCAAATAGCAGTAGCGTTGATATTGGCTTGGAAGAAAACAAAACGAATCGAGACTGTTATCCTTCTCTAACCACGCGACACGAAAGCCAAAACCATGCCACCATGTATGCAACGCATTTATCAAAAGCATTCAGTACAGGCTCTTTTAGCGTAGTACTCCCTCCTCCCCCACTAACCCCGAACTTCTCTCCATCAAAATCAGTGACACCTCGTGTACATGTATACTTCGAAGTATTAGTGCTACTGCCGCGATGTATCATCGGTTCGCCAAACGGCAACAACTGATACCCGAATCCTCACAAAACTTCTCGGTGTTGCGGCTCATTGCTTAAAATCTAAGTCAAGTGAACATGAGACGACATCAGTAGTTTCGTATGGAATGCCAGGGAAAACTGACCAATCCGTAGTTGTTTGGATATAGAAATATTTGAGCTCGTTGGATATTCATTATCCATAGAATATCGATCGTCGGGCGCACTGCATTCTCCATATTCGCTTCTTTTTTCATTTTTACAGTCAACCCCAGTCTACTAGTGAGCTCTGGTCCGTCATGAGATGTAAATCGCGGATGTGCCAAATAATAACTTCGTTTAAAGCCTTACAGAATCTGCATCAATTATTCTCACATTGAAAAAAACTTCCTTGCTGCTGATGTTAAGGATCGACCGAAGGCAATCGATTGCCCATAGTTAGACATTCCTACAAAAGTTGAAGTGTTGGAGATTGCTTGTATTCGTACAGATGAAATACGACGTTTTCCTAGAGTAACTGGTTGCAGTAAGGTAATAAAGCGCTCCAGGGGGTATTCAATCCAAACAAATTCGACGATTGCACTTGGTGCTGCCAATAAGTACCGGAAGTTGACCTGAGCTCAACATTGTAAACTTGGGTTTGGAGTTGATTCAAAACGCAGCAGTTTTCAGAATTGCAATTGAACCAGATAGACCAAACGACAGGAACGACTTATGCAGCCAATTTACAAGAATATTGAATTGATATACCGTTATCGCAGCTTACAGACTCTTGGAGTACAACTCGTGCTTCACTGCAGCACTTCGTTCCTCCAGACGCTTCGAGTTGGGTGGGTCAACACGCATTGTGTAGTTATACCGGCGCCGAAAGTCCTTCTTCTCCGTCAGCGATCGCAACGCGAAGTAGTACTTGGCATACACCGTCGCGGAAATGTAGAGATCCCACTGGATATGGTGAAGGAACAACCGCTCGAGGCGGTTGATCGAGTGCAGCGAGAACTGCGGATAAATATTGCTGATCTCGACGTTCCACGAGCTCAGATCCTGCCACACCTTGGACGCCAGCAGCAGTCCGCAGACCACAATGGGTCTCCAAGTGGCAGCCAGCAGCGGCACATTGGCCTGCTCCATCAGTCTTTCAATGTAGATCAGACACACAATCGTGCACTCGGCGCTGAGCTGCGCCTTGTTGAACAAATTCTTGCAGAACCTGAAAATCTCGTCCACACTGGGCACATGGCGCTTCGACGTGATCTTCTCCATCCTGTAGACCGTCAACGGGTGCACCCTGGGCAGCCTGACAAACGTGTATTTGTACTGCGGCGTCACGAAATGTTCTTCTCGGAACGTCTCGTCCACAGGTAAATCCATGAGTCTGGGGGAGGAAATGCTGCTCGGGTTGTTGATTTCCTCCCGTTCCTCCACCTCGAAAGGAGTAGAAGTGTCCTCTTCCCCAAGCTGCTCATTAAAAGCTGGCGTATCTTCAGTCGGAGTGGGGGATCTGGACTCATTGGGGCGCTCTTCACTCGTGGTCAGCGCCGAAACGGCTGCGGCAATGGCGCTCGAGAAGCCTCCAGCTCGGTGCTGCTCTCGATGGCGTTTCTCGCAGCGTCGAATGTGTTGATACAGTACGACGCTCACACGTCGCAGGAAGTCGTCGTAGTTGGGCTGCGCGATGGACGAGACGGAGCTGGGCGGCGCCAGACTCGTGCTGCCCACCACGCGGTCGTCGGGTTTGCGGTACCGTAGCGAGCTCGTCTCGCTCAGGCGCGGCGTGAAGACGGTGTGCGTGGGCTGGAAGACGGGCTGGAAGCGCACGCGGCGCTTGCCGCCGTCTGCGGCGCCCACGCCCGGAGGCGTCTCGTCCTCCACGGAGCTCGGCAGCAGCGGCGAGAGCGACACACTGAGCGCGGCCTCCGTCATGCGACTGGTGCTGCGCGTGTCCACCACCATCAAGCTGTGGGCGGGGCCCAGGACGTTCGTTGCGAAATGAGCTCCTCGCCGACTCAGATTTGGATCTCGCGGCCACCCGAAAATCGAACAAAGGGCCAAGAAGTTCGGAATTAGCGCGTAACTATGCGATTCTGCAGGTAACTGGCGATGGCTTCAAGTCGGCTTACAAAGAACGAGTCTTGTGGAGGAAAACCGATTGCGGGTGTGAACGGGATTGACAGGGAAATCGAGAGAGGAAGGGTTTAGGGCTCGGCAGGAGAGCGTGGCGGCATGATGTGGAATTGCTGCTGGCTGCCGACCGTCGCGCTTGTTGGTGATGGACTTGTAAATGTCCCGGGAAGCACGCCCAGGCCATTCTGTCGCGTGCTTGGCCTCGGAGTCCGGTGCGAGTTCGACTGTCTCTTAGTCCCACTTTCCCTCGTCATGTCAAACAGGAGGTTCTGGTCGAGGTCCTATTTGCCACGGCGTTTTGCTATACATGTAATACCAAGAGATGTGGAGGTTGGTGCACGCACTTCCCCGTTCTGTATACGTCAAGTGCAATGTGCTGCTTCGCTCGGTGCCACCGACTCGGTGGTGATTTTACGGTTTGTTGTAAAACTGAGATCGGGATCTCCTAGCTCTACTTGCTCTTCGCGGTCGAGGTGACCTCGAGTCAAGGTCCTTGACTGAGCCACGAACTTGGATGTGGCTAAGGTGTTATTCCGTAGTAAGACCTCTCAGCGCAGACTGAAGTCTACACCGGGTTGAGAATGCCCCATGTTGTAGTGCGAATTTGTCACAACCAACTTTCCAGTTTTTGTTTTCTGCACTGAGCACTCTTCTTGGTGAAACCGAGCCCAGTAAAGCTGGTTTGCTTGGTTGTCAACACACATCTATTTATTATTGAACTCATGCAATATCCACCTTGGGGCCATATATGTGTCGAGGATCAAAGGTTGGGCCATAGAAGTGCTCATACGTCCGAAAGTAATCGTTGTAGATGCGGTAGTTCTTGTCGTACATCCCCGTCGTCTCGCGAACCTTAAGTTTGTAGTACATGATCTCTGGGGTGTACTTCTTCTTCATCCAAATGACAAACCGGGTGTTCCAGTACGCGTTCCGAACGTAGGTTCGGATCTTTTCCTTCATCAAGATCAAAAACTTCTTAATCTTCGTCGGCAGGTTGCCGACATCGAGTTTCTTGATCAGGTCAAGTGTAGTTTTTGAGAATCCTTCGGTCTTGAGCTTTTCAAAAAAGTGGTCACGCTTGCTGGTAAACCCGGCGTTTTCAGGCTTTGGAGTTGTATCGCCAGTCCGGAAGGTAAAAAGCCCCTTTCCTCCTCGTTAGCGTCGTCGCTGTCAGAAATCTTCGCATCGTATTCCTTGTCAAAGGCATCGCTTCTCACGGTCTTGCTACGACTTCGTAAAATTCTCTTTTGGTTATCGTCGGTTGTGAGCAAACTCGTTGAATGTAACGAGTTGGTTGCCACCGCAGTTTGCTTTGCCTGGTCCGATGTTCCAGAAATGGCATCGCAGCTTGTAAGGAGGATTAGCGCTATTGCTAGAAGGCAGTAGCACGAGAACCTCATAGTTACGTCTGAGTGACCTCGCAAACGAATGGGGCGAGGAGATCAAATCGCGAAATGGGGGCGAGGCACCGTTGGTCGCACGCACATCTAACCTTTGCGGTGAATTCCTGCCACATCTTTGCGCCGTCATGTTGCTGCGCCAAGCAAAAATGTGTTTTGCGTGTTCTTGGGATTGTCAAAAGTGCCGATGTGCCCAATCAACCGCCAGCTTCGAGGCAGTTGTGCCTATCTCAAGATCAACTGCATAACACAGACCACGGGCAATTTTTTTCAGTGCAAACTTCAAGAATCAAGGACTTGGCAGAAGGTCGTTCTGCCATTTGGCAACAAGGAATTACCTGTACATTTACAGCAAGCTCGCTTAGTCAATGAGGGTGACCGAGAGAGGCAAGCAAATAGTATCACTTGTCAAAGTATGCATCTCCGACACGCTTCTACGATTGGTTCCGCCATGGACTTTTAGTCCTCACTTCGGCTTTTACCAGCTCCAATTATGGACCAATACACAACCTCCAACTCCAGACCAAGCTTCCCTGTGCTACACTTCCTTCGTGCTGTCCTCCGCTGTCCTAACCCTCTGCAAATCCTTACTCCAACATCACTTCCCTGAAAAATGGGTACTTTATGCAAGTATATCAAATCACATCGGGTTCAGGCTCCTTCGTTGCTGCTTCACTCCTTCGTCTCCTTTGCATCTTTCAGAGAAGCAGCAATTTTCTCCGCATTTGCCTTGTAGTCCCAACGGCGTTTCACGATGTGATGCAGAGATTGCTTGTTCAACGTTGCAAGCTTCCCTTCTTTCACGAAACCTCCCAGGTTTTCGGGTGGAAGTGCAAACACGTTCGCAATCTCGTGGAGTAGATCGAAGATATCGTTGGCAGCGGCAGGAAGTGAAGGCGACCGGAACGCTTGACGATATTCACTAATATCACGAAGCAGCATGCACGCCCCATCGGGGTCAAATCGGAATTTGCGTAGGTGCAGCAGGTATAGATCCTTGAAAAGTCTTGCCAGGGCAATAAGAAAGCGTTCGCGGTTCTCTTCAATCTAAGTCAATGCAACGAGTTCGCTTCAGATTAGACGACATACACATTCTTCCACATACTAGGATAGATCACTTACCAGGACTCGGCAAATTACGTCGACGAGTGGCTGCAGATACTCAGTACATTTTTGACATGCCTTCGAGGAAGAGAGAGACATACTTGCTTGGCCACCAAGAAAATCGCCTTTCCCCTGGTTTGCAGAAAGAACCTGGACGACTGCCTTTTCAATCACAGTCAACACTTGTTGCAGACCTGCCGAAATGGAGCTTTCGAGTTTGTCGAGGCACTTTTGTTTGCTTTCTTGGCAGATTCTGCAACACAGAAAGACATGTCAGTTACATCAATTGGATGAATGCACGAAAAAGACAACAGTACGAATGCACTTACGTGAGCTGGGTCGGTGAATCTTTCAATAACGGTGCAATCAGCGCGTCAAATTGCTCGTCGAGGAAGTTATTTCTCTGGAGCAAGGCCTACCATTGAAATTAAATTGTTGGTGTCAGTTTGGTTGATAATGGTTCTGCGTATGGTATCTTACCTCGATACTGATGAAAAACTGCAAGGCAGAATCGGGTGTTATGCGCTGCTCTTGCAAAATCTCCTTGGTTAGAGACATTAGTTTCTGCAATATCAGCTTAACGTTAGTCTCTCATCCTTTGATCAACACACAATGCCAAAAATGAATACCCCCAGGTACTCGTCCCCGAATGAGGCTACGAACGAAGTAAACATCTTTGTCACGAGATCTCCTCTCAGCTCCGATCCTTTTAGAATAACTCCGCAGTGTTCAATTGCCTCTTCCATCACTTCAACATACTTGGTTGGTACAGTTTCATCCTCCGCTAGCTCTCTGAGACTTTCGAAAAATACAAGAGTCGATTCCAGCTGCAAACTACCCCCATCTTTCTCAAAGCTTAATGATGAAATTGATGTAGTGGAGCTATTCGACACCAGTTGAGTCGAGGAAGCCGATGGTGATGGTGTGGATGTGTTCGTAGCAGCCATCGCTGAGGAGCCTTTAGTTTTAGAGGCACCCCCTTTAGTTTTAGATGGGACTGGCGGCTTCGGAAATTGCACAGCAGCTAAAATGTCCTTGAATTGCCCTTGCAACAGATCTAACTCCGTTCGCAGGTACTTTTCCCGATGGCTACCAAACAGGGAATGAAGCTGGAGGTTAAGAAATGTATGGATCCGCTCACAGGCAGTACCGACATTGTTATCAGAGAAATCATCATCTGTGGTGGGGTCTTGGTTTGAAGTCACTTCCAGCTTATGAGGATCTGACTCACTGTTGCGGTCGATCGACTCAATCTCTGCAACCATCTGGCACGTTTTTTCATACGCAGCGCACAACAATCTCACATACTCGCGGTTGATTTGGACACTAGATGATAATGGCGATCCTGAATCGGAAGGTTGGGGGCCCTCAGTATCCACTGCGAATGGGTTCGAAGCCTCAGTGCATCTTCTCGTTTTGAAGAATTGGTCCAGAAATGATAAAATTCCGAAAGCTGGATCATTGAACAACCGCTCCACCAGAAGTTCGCGAATGGAATCACACGCCGCGGTAGGAAAAACGATGTCAATCACTGAAAATTGCTCCGTACAAATCGAAAGAATTTTTGTGAATAACGCATCCAAATCCTCGATGGGATCAAGAGACGAAGCCGCAGGTTCTCCTGCAGCCCTGTGATGCATGCAGTGCACAGGTTAGGTGAGGCATTTAAAACTATTCGATATGTCACAAAATGTGCACCACGTACTTGGCAAGCCGTTCACACATGACGTTCCACACGTATCGGTCAGCCACCTTTTCCTTATCATTGTACTCGATGAGAGACTCGGCACATTTGCGCATTCCCGCCAAATTTCCTTTCTCCTGCTCGTTGCTAAACTCTGTGAGCAAATTATTCTCCGTCGTTTGACTCAGCCGTTCAATTTCACCAACAGCGTATGAAATCGTGGACGATGAAAGCTCAGACGAAAACACGCTCATCTTCTTGATAATTCTCGAGGCGTCGTGAAACTGATTCGGATCATGTAGCGTGTTGACCAGCCTGTTACTAGACTTGGTCAGCTTGCTACTTGGGTCATTGAGTGCCAGAAGAGCCTCCATCAACTCGTCCGTCTCCAACACCCTCGATCGTTCGTCATCCAAAGTCGACAATTTGTCTCCAATCAGCACCGCAGACGAGCTCACTTTCGTAAACCTCTCCTCCAAGCCTTCCATCTGTGCACAAATGTCCTGCAATCCACAAAAGAACAAATATTTTAGTCTACAGCTTTACTCCTACTTGTTTTAACACTAAATAAACTCCTACATTAAGCAGTAAATCCGGTTTTGCTAGTCCCTCTTGGAACTTTTCGCTAACCCTTCGACTGTCGTGCTCCAAGTCCGCAATGCGGTTCGAAACCACTTTACGGTGCTGCACTAGACGGTCAATTGACTCCGTTAACACGCTCTGAAGAGCGTTTAGGGATGTGGTTTGCTGGGTGAAGGAGGCATGGCGCACTGTGTTGCCTTTGGACTCGAACGGCGCGTCAAGGGGTTCCCACGTGCTGCTCAGCAACTCGTCCACCATCGTCTCGGCGTTGTAGACGCTCGCATGGGTACAACTCGCGTCCATTGCAGCTGCCAGCAACTTCTCCAGCTCCTCACTGGGACCAGAGACAGGAGGATCGAAGTTGCCGCCTCTGCGCCTCGTCATGCTGGATGCGGAAAGGAAACTTCAGGATTTCCTGGCATTGGGGAGGGGAGAAATAGTGACATCTGTTTAATTGGAGTATGCTGTTATACAGGGTCTAACGAAGTTGATTACACGTTTTGATAAGTCATGATGACTCACCATTGTTGTGCATGTGCTCTAGCAGGCTACTACTAGCAGCTACAGCACTAGTGTGAATCGAGTCGATTTGAGACGATTCAGGCGGGTTCAGTAGAAATTGAATCGAGAGCTTGGACGTTTGCAGCTTGAAAGTGGGCGAATCGCTGGGATTTGTCCTGATCGGTGGGTTCGTGGGCAGAAGCTGGTTCGCGTGTGCCTTGCAGTAACCTCGAAATTGGACAAACTTGTTGCATTCGGACACTCTGCAGCGTCGGCCACCTCCGTGGTAAATACAGAAGCCTGTGTATTGTCCTAGTTTCGGGCATCCGTCGAATGAACACCGCTTCCCGCCTCCGTGCGAGACGCACAGTCCTCGCGTTTGCACCAGTTTGCTGCAGCCTGGAACACGACAACGCACACCGCCGCCATGGGCCTTGCATAGTCGACGAGTTTGTGCCAGTTTATCGCAGCCGGGGATCGCGCATCGTCTGGAGTTGGTAGGTGCCGTCATTGCTGCGTTGGGTGAGTTCCTGCTTCTCGCTGATTGTGCGGTAAGTTCCGCAATGGACAAGTGACGGTTATCACGACACTGTGTTGTTGGTTTGGCGAATGAAATGCATCGGAGAGGCGTTTGAGGTGGGCAGTCTTGGATAATGCACTCACCGCATATTCGCTCACATTGAACAAAACTGCACAATCCAATACTTATGCATTTTTACGAACAAGACGAGATTACGTTTTGTCCGTTGCTCCCATAACAACGAATAGCATTTTTAAATACCAAGCATTTATTACAATTTGTGGTGCTAGATTCATTGATTCGATCATAACTGTAGGCCAGCACTTTTGGACGACCAAAGAGTGACACCAAGCAATATTCTGGCGACAGTAGCGCAAGTAGAGAAAGATTTACTTCCACGTTGGATCTTGAGTCATTTCACGATGGAAAAGCTCAAGTTCTTGCCGTTGGGTTTCGAGAAATTGCACAGTGTGCGCATGGCGAAGCTGGCGTTTCTTTTCCTCTTCATTGTTTTGATCTTCCAGATTCTTCACGCAGGCATGGAATTGTGTAAGAGCCTAAAATTGAAAATCGGAAGATGAACAGGTATCACGCACCGTGACGATGTGTTCCAGCTCCTTTTTCTTCGCCAGAAGCAGTTTTCGCTCAGCTTCCAACTGAGAAACAACGTCTACGAGCTCACCAACACTGGCCTCCGCTTGGACAGCCTTCTGCCGTCCGTAAGAAATGCTGTTGTGGTAGAGCGTTTGATACGCCTCAATCGTCAAACGTACTTCATCTCGTAAGCGTAGGAGGATCAAACCTCGCTCAGGGCACTCGCATGCTACTTCTCGAATCAGCTCCTCTGCAAGTAGATAACGGTGATAAACGATGGTGCATTAAAACTAAGCACAACAAATCTATATCGTCATGAAGCAAAGCCTCGCTGTCTTACCGAAAACCTGCAAGAAGAACTTCTCTCGAACGGAGCAAATAGCATGCACTCGAGCCTGGTATTGCTGCAACAGATGATCAAACGTTTCCTGAAATTGCTGCGTCTCCGTGCGTGTAGCAGGCACCATGCGGACCATCCGCTGCCACTTGCCCTGAGCATCCTGCCACGTTCTACACCAACATCATATAAATGAAGAACCTTGGTTTCTGTAAGTCACAGTATAGTTCACGTACTTTGGGGGCAACAAAGCATCCATGATCTCTCTTGTCAGAGCAGTCGAAACAGAAGTTGATCCCTGTACACTCGCAGCAGATGGCCCTCCAGAAATCTGTCTTCGCTGGGCTTCATACGTCGGAGAGGTGGCAGGTGTCGGCGATCCAGGTTTACTCTTTCGTGTGCTCTTCATCTTGGACGGACTCGTCCCTGTGGGGCCAACCAGCACCGCCTTCTCGTACATGAACGAGTAAAACTCCTCCAGAAGGTCCTCCAACTGTCGAGAATCATCATCTCGCTCTCCACTTCCATCGTCCGTACAAACTGGAGCTAAGGAATTGCATGCTTCCTCTCCTGTTGACATTGTAGATGATACCGAACTAAAATGAGCTCCAGCACTTGAAAAGTCGTCCGATCCATTCAAGATCGTTGTTGATTGGCTAACAACTTCAACTTAGTCGATGGCTACACATCAGGTTCACCCCCCTCATAATCCCAATCTGGAGAATGTGGGGAGATCGAATTGATCCTCTTGTGGACGAAGGCAGTCGCTGGCACTCGTCCAATAGTGGAGTGGTGGACACAGTTGATGCAATTGGAGACTTTCTCATTGCTGCAATTCGGGATTCGGTACGTGACGCACAAGTTGTCGACAACCACAAAGCGTCGGTGGCTTCGTACCTGGCTCAGGACCTCCATCGGCAGTTAAAGGAATATGAAAAAGAATCTAGAGTTTTGGTGAAATTGTCCGATACTGGACGAGTGGTGACTATTCTTCTGAAGGCGTTGAAGACGTCGACGGAAGTTCTCAACATTCGGGATGTTCAAGTGTTTGAATTGTGGAGAGAAACGTTGGACAAGGAAAGAACTAGAAGGATGGACATTTACAAGTCGTTGCTGAAGGATGCAGCAGGAGGAGATGCTGGTGCTGATGAAGCACGATCTTGAGATTTATGGACAGTTCTTGAGTGTCACGGAGACAGGTGTGATCGTGGAAATCTACGAGAGAATGGTACGAAAGTCCGGTTTTGTGGTGGGGTGCATCCCGACTTGGTTTGCAACGGCAGTCGCTGCGTGGCCGGATGCCGCAAGCACATCAAGGGATGAAAAGGGAGAAGAGGGGCTCTTGAGGGAGGTCGCAATTTGGTGGGGACTACGTCACCCGAATGTCCTCAAAATCTATGGAGCGTGCTACGTTGGTAAGCCGTTTGTCGTTCACGAAACGAGTAGTTTGATACGCATGGATACGTTGACGTGGCAACTATTGCTAGGTTTGATAGTTGGCCTGGAGTATGTTCACGCGCGCGGGTTTGTTTTACAAAACGAAGCATTCGAAACACTGCTTCAGCTTTGTTCGGGAAATAAATTGGTACTGAGTGGTATGGATCTGCTTCGTGTTGACGATCAGCATGAAAATCGACAGGGGTTAGTTGCCTCTAATATTGCAGCGCTTGGAATGGCTCTCTTGAACATAGTTCGCAGAACCCGGGGGCACAGAGACTTCGTTGGACTACTTGTTCCTCGAACTCAACCCAAGTATCTGAATCATCACGAGTGGGAGCTGCTACGTTTGATGGTAAACGTGGCTCCTCGTGAAACGTATCTCGTGTCTGAAGCAGTACACAACTTCGAAGCTCTACTAGAGCGTGATAATTTGAAGGACTCCGCACGAACAGCCAGCATATCACTGTTACAGGGAAAGAACGTCGCGACGCATGTGTTTAACCGCACAGGCCAAAATGTTGCTTCAATGCTGCGAGCTGCAAGTACTTTGGGCAATACGGTCACAACTAGTCACTTCGTATACAATCGTCTTGCCGATATCTACCGGCAACTGGAGCTGGAGCTGTCACCCGAAACATGGCTGAAGTTAAATCAAGCTCACGAGCACTTAGCTCATTCTCATGTTGAAGAGAGTACTTTAGCATTGTTTGTAGCTGCACATGCTGATGGTCAGTATTCTTCTCGAATAAATCCCCATTTTTCCAGCAATCGTGTGTATTGCTCTACGCGATTTTCCCGCTCTTGCTGCAATGCTGCATGCCAAAATGGTTTTAGATCGGGACGGTTTAGAATGCATAGTGCTGAGTCGATTGCACACTGGAGATATTTAGCGATACGGCCCGTGCAAGCCCAGCGATTAACCACCTGTGACTTCTTGTAATCCGAAAGGGTTTGCTCCATAGTCTGACGTAAGAAGTCGATAGCCACAGCATTCATGCTTACGCGCTCTCGTTCTTGCAACAACCAGCGAGAAAAGTCATCTCCCAAATCATGGTCACTTCTTTTGTGACTTGATTCTTGAATAAACCGGTATCGTTGAAATTAATGTTTCTTTTGCTGCTGCATATCAATCCAAACTTCTGATCCTTCGATTCCAGTTATATCATGACGTTGGCACAGCTTCCACTGGTGAAGAAAAAGATGTTTGCAAATTTTCAGGAGAAGCTGGTCAATCTTTAGGTGGAAATCGGTGTAGTTTTCGTCAAACTGGATTCTGGTTGCAGTACAATTTGCCACCACAAGCGTGAGATAAGTACAAAACTCCCACACGAGAATGAGCTAAGTGCACGTAAATTTACACTTCAGCAAAACAGGCAGGGCTGTGTGGAACTCGGGGCTTACAGTAGTAACACTTCCAACGTGGTTTCCTACGTCAACAAAGGAGTGGTCCTTTGCGCAAAAAACTGAAGTCAGCGAAAAGGAAGGCTCTTTCGTGCGGCAAGTACCGAGGTAGAGGTTTTGGCAAAACTAAACCACCCGAACGTGCGCAATTTCTACGGCGCAAGTCATGTTGGAAAATCTCCATTTTTGATACACGATGAAAAAAGCTTACTTCAAACGTTTTGGCGAGTATTGTGAACATCTGGAGACTGCTACTAGACTATGCGAATGGGATGCAGTATATTCACAGCCGAGGACTGGGCTATCAATCTTTGTCGCTGAACGATCTTCATGTGACATGGGATTGCAGGCGAGTCCTGGCCGGAACCGTCTTTACCCATCTCGTCAACAGTGGGGACAAGGACGAACATTTCCACGATGCCCGCTGAGTGTTTCAGTCGCGTCAAACATTTTTTCTTTCGGAGTTGTTTGTTTTCAAGTACTTGCGTTGAAGCGCACCAATGTTGGAAGCTCATTTGCCTTGCAGCGTCTCAAATCTCTTACTTCCACTTGGTTACAAATAGTAAAGTTAGATAATCGATTAATGGTTGAGGAAATGACGGCTGGGGGATTCGAACACCAGGAAGAAATGCTCGGCTTGGCCAGAAAGATGACCAAGTTGGAATGGAATTTACTCAGAAGTATGTGTCAAAGGAACACAAAAGTACCGCCAACTTAGCTGTCTCATTAACCAAATGAAGAGATTGGGCAGAACCAGTGGTGGTGAGTCAAGCCATATCACCTTTGACAGTAAAAAGTGTTCGCAAAGACAAGAGCCCTTCGACAGGAAAAAACTGGTAAAAACGTTGGCTGAAGTGACGACGTTGGGCAAAGAAATCACGAAATTCAAAGAAATCAATCGACCGGTAACAGATCGGCTTAATGATATCTACTTGCAGCTAGAAATGATATCTGATCCGGTTCCCTGCTGGCTTGTCGAGGATTTCAGTGGGCTGGTACAGCGCTTTCATAACCGTCTGAGTGACCGCCTTGATGCGTGCGTATTTGGCGGTAGTATACTGATGCTTGAAAGCATTTTCCATACCATCGCCAACAGAAACTATACTTTGCATCACCTACTGAACGAGTTGATGTGGAGCTCTAGTAAGATCTTAGAGAGCAATAATCCCGCACATCAGTGGAGAGACTTGCTTCGAAAGAGCCATCGTGAATACAAAGATGATAAGTTTGCACGGCGTCGTGATGGCGATGAAAAGATGAGCTCGAAAGATGCCCTTCTCGAAGTCAACCAGACAAGATGGGTCATTTCAATTGATGAAGTAATTATCCTGAAAAGTATCGCAAGTGGGTCTTTTGGTGCTGCTTATTGGGGAAAGTGGTTAGGCTCGGATGTAGTGGTGAAAAAGGTTTTAACGGATCAACTCGAACGTCGGAATCGTCTTCAATTTCGGCAAGAAGTGGAGCTATGGTTCTCTTTGAATCACGTAAATGTAATTAGGCTTTACGGGGCATACGAAGCAAAAGATAGACAACCCATCTTTGTGTGCGAGCCGGCAAGTCGTGGTACGCTGTCTTCATTCCTAAAAGGTAAACCGCGAAGAGAAATTTGGGGGGCACTTTATAGTGCAGCACAGGGACTACAACACCTTCATAATCGTGGTATTGTCCATGGTGACCTCAAGGGAAATAATATCTTAGTTTGCGACAACAACTTCGTGAAGCTTGCAGATTTTGGATTGAGCATCCTGGTTGATCAAATGAATTCTTTCGATGGCATGGCTAAAATCATCGGTCCGATGGAAGGCACCAGAGTGCCTCAATGGAGGCAAACCGACGTTCGCTTCCGATATTTATTCATTTGGAATGTGCGTTGTTGAGGCGGTCACTGGCATGTTCCCGTGGGGGACTTATCGGATCCATCGATTGAGTTTAACGTGGTTCAGAGAAAAATGCTCCCTCAACGTCCTCATGAGTTTAACGACGAGGAATGGCGATTAGTCGAGAAGATGTGCTGTTTCGACCCTCAAAAGAGAATTAACGTAGGTGCGGTAGTTTGCTTGCTGTACCAACTTTATATGGGTTTGTACTCATATGCCAACGTCCAGCAAGGAATCGATGATGGCCTCACAAACAGAGGTTGATAGTAGAATGAATTTTGCTGTAAATAGTATATTAATTTCATTCAAAGTTGTCAATTCTACTTAAGTAATACAAAACTTAAGTCGATACTTCAAACTACTATATTAGTATTACTATAGTACTGATCTAGTAGTGGCGCGACTATTGGCAACTGAACCATCGACCACCTAAATGCTTGAATCGCCGGCCAGTGATTGCCCACCTCCACTACGCTGAATCTCCTTCTGGTTGCGTTTAGCAGCACCTGTACCGGTAGTTCAGCGCGCAAGTTGTCTGTGCTGGTCCGACGAATGCGCATCACTATCCCGCCAGTGGAGAATACGCGCTCCTGTAACGCGTTAGACGGCGCCCTTCTCAACCAACCAGAAGCGCTCAGGCCATCGTACAAGTCGTTACTGCACAGATATTGCACGCCGCGACCACAAACCACGCAAGGGTCGGTCGCAGTGAGCTGCGGACATGAGCAGTCTGGGCTGGCACACTTCATTGACTGCCGTTGCGTAGTTCGGATAGTTGGAACGATTCTTGGGCTGCGTGGAAACTGCAGAATGAGAAAATATTCCGGCCAGGCTGCTTACAAAGCAAACGTTAAGTAAACTGCACTCTGGGCGGTTGGGTGAACCGCGCGTGAAGATGTAAACCGCACACGGAACGACGAACGGTGCGATGTAGGACGATTCCTGATCGCACCTTATTGCCAGCTTAATGTCTTGTAGCCTACAAGTTGTAGCCAAACAAAGACTCACAAGTATGCGCAACATCTTCGAACCGAGGAAATCGTCGGTCGCTCTCCAGTCTGGTCTTGTACTCAGATATTAGCTCAGTATTAGTTTCTGATCCAAATCTAGTCTAATAAATAATAAAGCTGTATTAGTGGGGACGTCACGTCATAATAATATATTAACTATTAGCTTACTATTAGCGAAATATTATTTATTACCAGGCTATTAGCACTAATATCAGCCTCTGCTCACAAAGTCTGTAGTGTTTCTGCATTACGAAGCCCTTCGTGAAAGGAATAGTCCTACCCATGATTCATCAGAATTTCATCTGTGGTGGGCCTCATCCGATGGGATCTATCTGGATCATGTTGTTGGCGACGGAAAATTTGGTTTGGTACACGCCGCACATTGGTTTAATACTAAAGTGGCGGTAAAGCTACTGAGCACACACCAAGTTTTGGATAAGAACGAAACGCAATTTTTTCGGGAAGTAGCGATTTGGTCATCTCTCAACCATCCTAGTATTCTCAGTCTCTAAGGTGCTGGAATTGATGTTGGTGTCCAAAGCAAATCCTATTTTGTCTGTGAATGGGCAAATGGGTCGACAATGAAAACCTATGCAAAACGGGCATATCGAAAGATTGCATGGCGTGGTCTGCTAGAAGCTGCTACAGGACTGCAATACCTTCACAACTGCGGAATAATTCATGGAGACTTAAAATGTGACAACATCATCGTCTGCAACGGAGTCGCGAAGCTATGTGATTTTGGACTAAGCACCTTCGCTGAGTCTGTGCCAGCTGACCTTGCTGTGGGAGGCGCTGTGCAGTGGAAAGCCTCCGAGTTGCTACAGGGTGGGAAACCAACTTTCTCGTCAGATATCTATGCCTTCGGTATGTGCATTGTAGAAGGATTGACCGGAGAATACCCGTGGGGAGGGGAGTTTTAAGGACGCAGCAGTAGTGTACGCGGTGCAAAAAGAGAGACGGCTCCCACCAAGACCTGACGTTTTAATGATCGAGAATGGGAACTTGTGCGCCAAATGTGCCATAATGACTCTAGCAAAAGGATATCTATCGATGCAGTCGTTTACATCCTGGCGAACTTCTGCAATTGATACGCCTAAGAGAACTGACCCGCTTCGTAAGCGTCTCTTGATGTTGGTGCAACGCATTTATCCATCTTTACCCGTCAAATGCGCGATGTCATATTTCTTCAATTGTCACTAGTTTTTGCTTTTAGAGCTATATCTCTCATACACCCACCCGTGCAGTAACTTTCAGAAGCAAGGGGTTGGATCAGCCTGGATTACAATTGCGTCCATCAGGCGCAAGGTGTGGCAAAAGGAGTTCTTCGATCAATGCATCGATCTACTGTGGCATTTTTCGATGTGAGTACTGTGGATCCAGTGGGTTTGTTGATTTGACTATTCATGGAGGTGGCATCTTTTAAAGCTTCGTGTTGTTGCGAGGAGTGCAATTTGGGTGAACACCTCGAACGCCTTCAGGCGTGTGGCTTCGGTTGAGAATGATAAATTATCAGTAAGTTCACCTTCTTCCGCTCTCGTTTAAAAAAAAGTTGCAACGATGGCATCGAGCGTTCACACTGTAAAGTTTGCAATGGACATACTGGACATTATTGCTTGGTTTACTCTGTAAAGGTCTTTTGAGAACCAAACGCACGTTGTTTGGAAGGGCATGCCTAGTATTACATGTTGGCCACGAATTATGTTGCGTGAGAGCCCCGAAGCACTTCAGCGCAGCCACCAAAGCACAGACAAGACCCATACATCCAGGAGGTTGTCACTTGGTCCGTTTCCAAATACGGTGGACCAATTTCCTGCATGGGACAGCAGTCGGTCGGTCTCCTCAACTTCATCCACACAACCGTTTTCCGTGTTGGGGACTTGATTCTTGTTGGGAAACAGCGGATCCCTTGGGAGCGGTGCTTGAACGGACGCTGCTTGGTTCGACCGGAGCCATTTCTTTACCAAACTCTGCGTCAGTAGTGAATAACGATTGCCAAATGGTCCAGAACTGAGCCGGCCCCACTTGCTGATCATTGCAGCTTTGCTTGGAGGGTCCTTTTCACCTTCGACCGCTTCAACTTGAAGAAAGTCGTAGTTTTTAGCGATCACCAACCTCCCGAGTCGGGTGAGACGAACCACCGCGCTGCACTTCCAGCTCAAATTTCACTTTTCAATTCATCACCAACCTCAAAAGTGCGATCAAGAACCAGAGCAAGCAACAGTCCAAGATGCTCAAGTCGTGGCTGCCTGCTGTGTGTTACACGACGTTGAGTCTTGCCGTCTTGAACGGAGGCATCGCCGCTGCCGATGAATGGGACGCCAAGGTCGATGAGATCATGGCCAATTTCACCACCGTCAACATCACCGGACAGATGACGCAGATCGCCGGCTACGGCTTGATCAACTCAACGTACCAGCTCGACGAAGATGCTACTCGTGCCTTTGCCAAGTACCATGTTGGTTCATATTTGAGTCCGCCCATGTCTGCGCAAGGGGAAGTGAACGGCTCGTGCGGCTGGACCACTGCCCAGTTGCGTGAGTTCGTCGGTGGCATCCAAAAGATCGCCATGGAGGAGAACGGAGGTCACCTGATGATCTACGGCACGGACTCCGCCCACGGGAATGCGTTGGTGACGGATACTGTGTTCTTCGGCCAAGAAATCAACGGAGCTGCCACGTTCAACCCCGATCTGCTGTACGAACAAGGTCGTATCACTGCTCGTGATACGCTCGCTGCTGGTATCCCATGGATCTTCGACCCTGTGCTTGACATCATGCACACCCGCTTTGGCCGCGTGTGTACGAGACGTTTGGTGAAGACCCGTACCTCGCTTCGGTCATGGGTGCTGCCATTGTTCGAGGTATGCAGAGCTATAACCAGTCGGCTGCATGCATGAAGCACTGGATAGCATACGCGTGGACACCTACCGGTCATGATACCGACGGCGTCACGATGTCGGACTTCGACCTGTTGAACACGTACTTCCCATCCTTCAAGGCTGCTGTGGATGCTGGTTTGTTGACTGGTATGGAGAACTACATTTCTGTGAATGGTGTTCCTATCATCGAGAACACCAAGTTGCTGACGAAGCTGCTCCGCGATGACCTGGGCTTCGAAGGCATGATGGAGACGGACTATACGGAGATCAACGACTTGCATACTTTCCACCGTACGGCCCCCTCGAAAGCGGGAGGTACCAAATTCTCCCTGGAGCGTACGTCGATTGATATGAGTATGCTGGAGATCTGTCGTTCACCAACGCCACGACGGCTCTTGTGGAGGACGAACCCGAAATTCTGGACCGTTTGAAAGAATCGGTACGCCGCATCATCAAGCTAAAGCTGAAGCTGGGTTTGTACGATGACCCGATGCCCGGCGAGGAGTACCTCGATATGGTTGGTAAAGACGACGATGTGGCTGCTGCGTGGGCTTCAGCTCGTGAGTCGATCGTGTTGCTGCAGAACAATGACAGCACACTGCCCCCCCCCCGAAAAATGCATCAGTGTTTCTGACGGGCCACAGTGCTCACAACATTGGTTACCAGTGCGGTGTATGGACTCTACAAGTAGCAGGTGTGTCTGGCAACGACATGTTCACGCACGGAGTGTCCGTAAAACAGGGACTGGAGGGGGTTGCTGGCAACAGCTCGTTCACGTACTTCAATGGTTTGAACGTGAGTGGTGCGTACACTGACGAAGACCTTGCTACAGCCAAGGAATATGCCAGCCAGGCCGAGTACACGATTGCTGTCATCGGTGAGCACAACTACGAGGAGAAGTCTGGCGATATTGATGACCTCGCTCTACCGTCCGGTCAAATTGAGTACGTCAAGGAGCTCGCAGCAACGGGAACGACGGTGATTTTGGTGCTGTTCAAGGGCCGTCCGCGTTTGCTTGGTGACTTGCCGGGAAAATGTGTACGCCGTCTTGAATGGCATGCTAGCATGTGAGCAAGGTGGCCAAGCTGTTGCTGAAATCATTTACGGCGAGACCAACCCCAGTTGCCGTATGCCGATCACTTACCCAAAGTACTCCGGCAACGTCATGATCCCTTACCGTCAGCGTGTGACGACGGAATGTGAAGATGGAAACTACTGTGTTCCTCAGTGGGCTTTCGGCCACGGTCTCAGTTACACCGAGTTCACGTACTCAGACATGAGTATCAGCACCACCAATGTCACGTCTAGCGCTGACTCCGTCAACGTGTCGGTGACTGTCACGAACTCGGGCAGCGTGGCCGGCAAGGAGACCGTGATGCTGTTCCTGACGCAGCCGTACCGCTCCAACTCGGTGCCTGAAGTGAAGCAGCTGAAGAAATTCTCGAAGATCAGCTTGGAGGCAGGTGCTTCGCAGACTGTTTCGTTTGAGCTAACGGCGGCGGACTGGAGCGTGTACTACCCTCAGATCGGCCAGGGACTGAAGCTGGTGGCGGAGGATGCGGACTACGTGATTGCGATCAAGCCGGAGACGGACTGCGACGTATACAACGAGACTGCTGCAGGAACCCGTTGTGCGCGACGTTCACGTTGTCCACGGGCGACTACCCGTTTGGCTCGTTGGTGGCGGAGTAACCGGACGTGGTGGATGAAGAACGCACGTTGCGTGTGTGCTGGAGTCGATGTGTAGCGTAAAATATCAGTTCTTTTCATACTCACTACGTCAACAAGTTCAGTAGACATCACGTAGAGATTTCGGTGCCATCAACTTACTGCTGAAGCCGTGCGCTTGCTCTGGTTTAAACAGATCATTACTATTCCAGACTAGAATCGTATTAATTAGAGCAATGAAAGAATCAAATTAGTGGTAGTAGGACAGGTTTTCAATTCTGTACTGCATCAAGTTACAGACCAACTTACCAGCCATTGCATCGACCAAACGCACCAAGTCTAGAATTGGGATCCACCCTTGTTGCCGATGCCCTTCTCGTTCGCATCCTTCCAGTCGTCCCAAGCGCGGTCCTTGTATGTTGCTTCCTCAACTAATGCCGCATCGTCCTCGTCGCCATCTTCCACAAGCTGTTCATACCGACGCGGACCCTGCGGTGCCTCCCTGCAACAGATTCGCAAAAAAACAATGTCAGATCAATAGCCACCAGCTATCTGACACCCTCCACAAAACATACTGCTCTCTTTTCTGGCGCTCCTGGGCGTCTGCAAGTTCGCGATCCGCGTACTCCTCCAGCGACATGGTCGGAAGTCGGTGTCCAGGCTGGAACACGCCTGACCGAATCGTTTCACGTCGCATCTCCATCTGAGGGTTGATCCGCGTCACCTCCTGCAAACATCATCATCAACATATCCCACGTCAGCTGGAACCCTCCCAAAACTTCTCCATCCAGTCTACGCCATCCGTACAATTCCCTGTCCCTGTGGTGGCGGCGGCGGTCTGTGCGCCTCCGAAAACAGATCCTGCTTGGGTGTGGCCGCGTTCATCTTCAGCATGGTCTCGAGCATGTCCTTCTCCTGGTTAATCGACGCCTGCTCCTCCATACACTTAACCACACACAACTGGATGAACGTCATGAGCTGGTCACGCTCGAGGTCCTCCACGTCGTCCTCGTCCTCGTCCAGCTCATCCACGTCCTCCTTGTGTCCGCCAACATGTGCGTCTCCCTTCTCCTCCCTCTTCTTCTGCACTTCCTGGAGCTTCTTCTCCATCTCTCGCTGCATCTGGAACCGCTGGATCTTCTCGTCCCTGGACAGAGTAAACTGCTTGTTCTCGAGCCGCTCGTACTGCTCGCGCCTCTTCTTGTCCGTCAGGATGCCGCAGTTCTCGGCGCGGTCCAGGAACTCGGTCAGGAACACGTCTGCTTCGCGCAGGAACTTGATGCGGTGCACGACGTTGCGCGTGTGGTCCGTGGGGCCCGCTCTTCTCTTGTGTTGCTCGTCCTGAGCCTTACGTTGCGCGTCCTGCTCTCGCTGCTGGAAGAACGTCTGCTTGGGCGTGAGCATCCCCATGTAGAACTCGATGCAGAACGCATAGAGCTGCGTGTTGTGCAGCTCGAAGAAGCGCTCGTTGGACGACAAGACGCCGTCCTGCTGGCGCTGCACCACGCACTGCTTCAAGTACCGCAGCGTCTGCGTCAGTTCGGCCTGGAACGCCTGCGAGTTCGGGTCCGACACCGCTGTACTCGGGTTCTCCAGCGCCAGGAAGCGCCGATGCGCCTCGACGTACGACACCCGATCCGCCATGGCTGAAATGCACTTTGAGTGGACCCCACCTTATTCGTGTAAAGGTGGTGTGGCAGATCGGCCTCTCCACCTCAATACGAACACTATCAACACGAACATTGACTCAGTCCTCTACCGATCACTCTCATTTAAGGGTACGATGGTCGGTAATGCCGGGTCTCGTTGACGTGCGGCCACCCGCGCGACACCTTGTCTTTGTTGCCTTCCGTTGGTGCTCCCTCGCCCGGCCCTTCAGTGAAGAAAAGAAGCTCCAGGCGTGAAGTTCGTTCCCCACCTGCCTCCCGACTAAGTACGATGCTCGCCCGCCAGACCGCCCGCCTCGTCGGCGCCTCTGCCCAACAGTGCCGCGCCTACTCTGGCCTCGTGAACAAGCAGAGCCACGTGGCTGCCGACCAGAAGCTCTTCGCCACGGTCAAGCGCCCCACGTACATCAAGCGCGAGTCGGACGGTCCGCTGCTCACCGCCATGTTCCTGGGCACGGCCTTTGGCTTCCTACAGATCTTCCGTGGCGAGTTCTGCATGGCCACGGGCTCCGGCAAGAAGAACTAAGCGTTGGAAGAGAGAGACGACTGCCAAGTTGCTAGGCGACGGCGGTGGTAACGCAACGCTGAATTTCAAACTAAGAATAACGTCTTTTTGTCTTGGTAGCTGGTGTACATGTACTACGGTAGTACCCATTTGCATTTGAACTACTACTAGATAGTAAATTGTGCTTTCATGAACAGGTTACCCAACTACATTGGATGCACTTTGGATCACCCAGACGCGCCTAGCCATGGAAATCGTCCTACAGCTTCTCGACCTGAACCTAGTGTCAGACCTGAGATGTAGCTAGGCATGTGGCCAAGTCCGCCAGCGAGTTCACGAGACTCAAGACTTGGTCATTATCCTTTTTGCCTTCCACTAGCCATCTTTAACCGACCAGACCAAACTGAAAATGGGATTTTTTCACCTCCTACCATCACGGATTTCGTACGAAGTGGTGATCTCGACGGAGTTCGAAGGCGTTTGGAGCTGGGGGACGATGTAAATGAGCGGCGGAGCTTCAGTACGACACCTCTGCTAGAAGCAGCTCAATTCGGCTATTGGGCCATTATCGAGCTCCTGTTGGACCACGGCGCCGACATGGAACTTGTCCATTTCAACGAGTACACTGCCCTCCACATGGCAATTGATTTCAAGAAGGTGGATGCAGCATTGCTGCTGGCTCGTCGAGGAGCTTGTGCGAATAACATTGGATATCTCGGTCGAACTCCACTTCAATGTGCAGTCAAGAGGAACTTATTGCAAGTTACAGCTGAATTGCTGGCTCACGGAGCAGACCCGATGGTTCGTAGTAGATCGGGTAAAATTGCCAAGGACTACATACAATTTGGGCCCAGTCAGGCGGAGTTTGAAACCCTTCTGAACGCGTACACGGATCTGGATAGTGCTATCAGATTCAGAAATGTTTCGGCTATTGGAGTCTGCCTCAACAAGGCTCTGACCGGTACTGCAACAGCGCCCATTTCGAGTATTGCCGCAGCTATTCAGCTGAAGCAAACGGATGCGCTGATGGTCATTTTGGAGATGTCACTAACCACCGAAACCCTTGAAACGAAAATCTTTCATCACAATTTGCTTCGAGCTGGGGCCACCAGCGTCGTCGAGCCAGATTGGCGTGATGCTCTTGTTTGCATTGCCGACGATTTCACAAACCAGTTACTAGAGCAAGTGACGCACGCACAAGATTTCGAGCTGTTGAAGAAACTTGTTCGTGATGTTGACGACCCTGCATGGATCCAGAATGTTAGGTTTGAAAATGGTTGGACAGCTCTCCATTTGGCAGCTTCGCTGGACAACTATGCCTTTGTGCACTACCTGCTGATTGACTGTGGTTTGAATCCTTTGGTGTGTACCTCAGACGGCACGACAGCACGTGATCTTGCACTTTTGCTAAATGAAAACAGCGCTGTATCCTGGCTACTCCTGCAGCATATGAAGAAGATGACCTTTTCGGAACAAGCGGCACTACTTCTGAGCTCGAAAGAGCTGACTGCAGACAATTTGCGAGGACTTGTTGGTCAAATTACCACCGTGAGCGATCTACGCGTCATCTTCAGCTTAGGCTTTCAGAACTTGAGCAATGATGAAATGCACACCGTGCTAACGGAAGCATTTGACGAAATTATCCGCGAGAAACTTGTGTTTGATAACGATGCCGCTGTCTTCTTCCGAGTAGGATTGCAGGAATGCAGACGGCAAAACTATATTTCGGAAGTGGAGTTGATCGAGTGGGATTTAAAAGCGATCAAGGTGAACGTAGAAAACTCGGACTGGGTCCGAGATATTAAGCAGTCTCTGCAACAAGTGGAATGCAGGGTCACAGCATGCGAGCGGGGTGTGGAAATACTCCATTCGCAGTTTGGAAGACTCCGGGATGTGTTAATCCAACGCGAGAAAAACGAGATCAAACAACGTGAACGTCAGCGCTACGTTTCTCTCCTCTCTTCGGCACTGATCATGTGTGGTGGACCTGCAATCAAAGAACTCTTTGGAGCTGCTTTCGACTTGTGGGACCCAGCACAGCTTTTATCAGTTCTTAGCGCAGACGATGTGGCAGACTTTCTCGCTGAAGCAGCCAGTACGATCGTCTTCAAAGACGGCGTCGAGCTGATGTTAGCTGATGCATCGGTTAATCCTGCTGAATTTGCTGCTGTACTCCGAGATGCTGTGAAATGTGACCATGTTGAGACCATGAAAGCTGAAACATTATTCTCACCTCCGACGGATACTAGCTCTGAGATCACCCCAACCAGGCGGAACTATCGTTTTAAGGCAGCCGTTCACGACGTGCTTCGACGTATTAGAAACGAAGAAGCCACTGAAAACGCGGCGTTAGTTGATGGCCATCCAGGTGCTTCTTCAGTCCAAACTGCAGATCCGTCTTCACTGCTTGGGATGTCCGAGGCAGACATGGTGGCGTACCCGTATCACTACGCTGTGAAGTTCAGTGACGGAGACATTAATCGATTCCTGGAGTTGGTGCAGTATATCGATGAAGACGACGGCGAAATCAACGAGACACTCACGATTTACGTTCGGCCAAATGGGTCATCAAGCGAGTGGGAAGAGGTTGTAGGATCTGCTTTGATCTATGCCTCTTACTTGGGCTACGTGGAGATTGTAAAGTGGTTCTTAGAACACGATGCTGTCAAAGTGACGGAAAAAAGTTCTCCACAATGAAGCGCTCTCACAGCAGCTCAAAAACCATCAACGATGTCTGCATCAAGAAGTCTGCTGAAAGTGCTTGAGCGCATTTCGTACGCAAAGAAAACTAAAAAATGTTTTCGTGTTGATCGTCATTACTCCGTAATACATGTCGTTGCGCCTGTTGTTGTTGTCTGCAGCCAAATGCTCAAACGTTTTTCCTACACCAACATGCTTCACGCGTTAAAGTTAAACTTCGTGTCGTACCAGATCTTCCCTTTCTCTTCTGTACTTAATTCCTGCATTATGTGCGCCAACATGTCTTCATTCGTTGCAGCACTCATTTCAAACGGGTTGTTCGCAGCTTGCAGACGAAGGTTTGGATCATACCACCAGCTCATATACAATGTCAGCGACGTTCGATAAAGAGGACTGGGCAGTGCAAGCTCCATTGAACCTTTTTGCAAACCACAATTAACCGCTGTACACAACATTCCCAAGCGGTTCTTGGCCTTTGGAGTCAGGTTTCCAGCGTTCATAAAGTGGTTGATCCAGTTCTGTTTGTTCACGCCCGCGAGAAGATATCCTGTGCTGTTGAATGGGTTCTCGCGCAACGGGAAAGTTACCAGCTTATCGATCCCTGCCGCCTTGAACGCGCTCATCATTGACGGGAAAGATGATGATTCAAACGAGCTCGGAAACCCAAGGGCTATGTCCAGTATGCCATCAATTAGCTGCTTGCAGTCCTTTGGGTCATAGTCAATGATCGATGCTCCAAATACTTGCGTTGTCCAGTTCATGCTGTAGCCGTAGTGCATGCAGTCACCGTAGATAGAGCACCGACGAGCAAGATCGTGGAAGTCTTCGGGCATGAAGTAGTCGAGCACATTAGACCATGAGATCGTGTACGGACGCATCATCGCGATACGATTCAAAAGTTTCTGGTTCTCCGGGTCATTTACTGCAGCTCCTCGAACTGCTTTTACAACGCCATAATGAACTTCGATCGTAAGTTTGTTCGTCACCATTAATTCTCGCAGACGCTGGAGGTTGTGCAAAATGTGAATCACAAACAAACCCACTACTGACAGTCGAGCGGCTGATCCTTTCTGCTTCTTTTCACGCTTGGCGAACTCCTCCACCAAGCTCATGAAGTCGACGATGTTGATTGCAACATCCTCTTCCAGAGGCGGCGCGCCCGAAGGCACATTCCACATTGTTATATTTCCAACTTGCGGGATCTCAGTGAATTTCGTCGCTGATTTCTTTGCACGCTTTTTCTTCCTGCACTTGCGAGCTTTCTTGGACTCTGACTTGCCAGTCTCTTCCTTGCAGACCTCTGTACCTTCATTTTGAGCGTCCAATTCCTGCTCGACCAAGTTCATGACAGTAGGGGTCGCGTGAACCTCTCCAGTTAGCAAATACTGGACTAAGTCAAGTCGATCAATCTCACGGTGGAAGCAGCATATCGCTGAAAAGCACTTTTGGTTGTATCTCTCTGCGTTCAAAAAGAACTCGGAGCGCGCTTTTGCTGCAGAAATCGTCCCAGTTGAAGCCCAGTGTCTCAAATACGATAGCACCTTGACGTTTTCGTTCTGGCCACGCAGCGACTCCAATACAAAGCTCACACTCTGTCGGAAATCTTTCAGTGTCGTCTCACTCCACGTCGAAGACAACCATACCTCCATCACACTTGAAATCGAGACACTTGGCGATCCTAACATTTGAGCAATAACCTTACACTTGGCCACTGCAAACTCACTCATCTCAAAGCCCACAAAACGCAAGGGCTCACCGTTGTGCAATTCACCCCGAAGTGTAGCGCTGAGCAGACTACTAAGGTCATTAAAACCGATAGCAATGTGCGTCGTGCCATAAAAGTAAACTTCGGAACGGCTCGGGTTGTTTGCGAAGTTGGATCGGATTCGGGCATCATACGCCGGAAGAAATTCGCTCAGTGCTTCACGCCCGTCGACAATGTCACCATATCTAAGGGAGGCACCTTTGTTTTGAATAATTTTCAACGCAGCTCCTCCGTGCCACCGCTTGATCACGTCGGCGGGGTTCATGTTTTCATAAAACATTTCCATTCTCATGCTGGAGGCTTTCATCCAAGGATTGCAACGTGCATCTAAGAATGCACGATACAACACTTTTCGGGCGAATACCGAGTCAATCCCGGTTGGCCAGCCCCGTTCTTTTCGGGAATACTACATGTACATGTAGTTTTGTCTCAAGGCTCACTGTTACCTGCAATCGAAAGTTACCCACAGTTCACATTACAGTTAACTAGCACAAAAATGCAGGCTAGAACCCGGTTTTCATTTTTTTTGCAAAAGATTAGAATGTGTAAGTGTTGCCTCAAACAGCATCCCCACTTAAAAAAATCCCTCAGCAGGATTGAAGCTCAACCTCTGACAACCTCTAACAATCGAGCTAAAATAGCTTTCACATTCTAAATTGAGGTTGGCATTCGGTGATCTTCCAGAATTACTTGAAGAACAAACATACCAAACATGACCATCATCACGAACATGTGAAGTGTTGACGATCAAGCACGCACTTCAAGAGCAAGAGCCGGCAACGGAACCAGAACCAAGATGGGAGTTGCCGGTCGTCAACCTAAGCGATCTCATCCACTGGTAGCGGTCTCTCGAACCCTTGCTCAACTCTCACTCACTTTTCAATTTGCCTTCCAAGCAACACCCAAGCACTTCCAAGCGTCGATTACTTCCGTATCCCGCCAATTATGCGTCTCCACTACATCCTGCTCGTGACCGCCGCAACTCTTCTTGCAACTACCGACGTTGTCTCGGCCAGTGCCAACTCTCCTGAGACCAAGCTCTCAACAATGACTGGGACCGACACTGCCTCCATCGCATTGCTCGAAAACGACGGTAAAAGGTCTCTTCGTGTCGCAAAGGAATACGAAGACGAAGATGAAGACGATCTCGAAGACGAACTCGAAGATGATGAAAACAACGAAGAGAGGGGTCTTCCCCTAGTTCCCTACACTCTTCCTAAGGGTGCTGCAAGAGTGTCACACTTGATCGACGTCCTGGTGACCAAAGGCGCTGTCACTCGCGAAATGGCGAAAAGGATGAAAGATGTCGGATACAGCGTGGATGATATTGCGGAAGCGTTCAAAGCATACATCAATCTGACTTAAAGCGGTCCGCTGCGAAGCCTACAACAAGTAGAGGTCATTTCCGCCCTACATGCGGTAGGTGTGGGTAAATGAAAATGTACCGGGTTCATAGTGCAATCTTAACGCAACAATCAATGACCACCCCTAACGTGCGCTACTTGATGAACCACAAAGATATCGCTTTTCCTCCTTCGTTACGGTCAGGGGCAAAGAGAACAGTCCATTCACATGTTACGTCTAGGACTCGTAGAGTCATCGTGAGGGGCGACGGCGCATCGTGTCGTCGGACTGAGCGATGAATCGTAGAGGCCACCCCCCAAATAGAGACGTTCGTGTGAATGGACTGTGAACATGGCCCTGTGTCATAGCACCAAGCAAATGAGTGAGTAGCACGGAGGAAGTGATACGTACGTAGCTCGTTGTTTGTGTCGACACGCGTTGTGTAGCTCTCGTTGAGACTGTTGCGTTGTTCTTGCTCTCGTTGATACTGTGTTTGTATCGCCATGCGTTGTGCTTGACTCGTTGAGACTGTGGCCCCGCAACCGTGAAATGGGCGAGCTGTGCAACGTTGCCAGACTCCTGCGCGTGAGTGATCGTGGGCCCAGCTGAAACACTCCTCTTCCTAGGAGAGCCGCCACGTGACGAAAGACTAGAACCCACTTCACCACCTGCACATCCGTTTTCGTACGGGCCCCGGTCACCTCCACGGCTCTTTGACAAGTACTTGGCCACGTGGCCATCATGATTCGTTCGGTGTCGTGGACTTGCTCCTTTGTGCTTGATCGGTGAACTCCGTCGCGGGAGACTTGGGTAGCCCCCAAATGTAGAAGGTAGTTAAAAGCGAAAGCGATCGTGGCGGAGTGTATCCGATCGAGCCGCTGCTGAAGCTTGTTTGTCGTTTGCCGCCAAAGAGCAAGTGCCTAGCGTTGGGAAAAACCGCCCGCCCGGAGACTGCATGCTACAGCTCCGTGTGTTGGCCGGAAAACCAAGGCACCTAAATATAAGGTATCCGACCAGTTATTGGCAATCTCGCCGAGTCGCTGCTTAGGAATTTCGTAGCTCTGCAATCAGACCTCGGACGGAAGCAAATGAGGTCTCGTTGGAAAGCTTATCATATCGGCTATCTCGTTGATTTTTTACGCTTAACAGGGATCATCGCAAGCGCCTCGAATGCTTAAATCCGCGAGGCGACTGTTGGGAGGGCCCGACCAGTTATTGGCAATCCGGGTTGTTTTGTATGGAGGATGCTGTCGTTTGCCTGAAACGGCAAGGTACCTTCTGATAGCCAATCAAAACGTAGCTTTTTCCTGATTGGATAAAAGGCAGGTTGAAGTGCGTTTGGTGATCTGATGCAGAGCTCGATGATGCTGTGGACAGGGTGTTGGCAGGAGAAATTTCAACAGTAGTTTCTCAAACTACACGAGTTCCGTACAAAACAATTCGCAACCACGTCACACTAGCTCGCGCGGGTGGCAGGGCTGAACCAAAACGACAGGGGCCTCCTCCACTGTTGCCTAAGGAGGCTGAAGACAACATTTTTGAGTGGATTGTAGCGCGCCAGCAAGTTGGCCACCCTGTGGACCGCGCCAACATTATTCGCCGTGCAAGTGACGTGTCAATGTTGATGTTCAACAAGCCTCTCACTGATGGATGGTACAAACGTTTCATGGAGCACCATCCTAAGCTGACACATCGAGTAGCGCAGTCCATCAGCAAGGTTCGGAACAGCGTTGATGTGGACCAAGTGAACTTGCTGTTTGAAACCATGACCGACGTGCTGACCAAGAACGAATTGGATCCTACGCGAATTTTCAACGTTGATGAGACTGCTTTTCAGTCTCGAAAGAAAGCTAAGCCTGTGGTTGCTGTCGTTGGTTCGTCAAACGTTTGGGCATCTGAGATCAATGCTGCCTTTCACATGTCAATAGTGGCTTGTGGTAGTGCTGCTGGCTTTGTGGTTCCTCCGCTGTTTATTTTGCCAGACAAAACTGTTGAAATTTCAATCCTGGATACAGACAAGACTGGAGCTGCAGTGACTACAACAGAGTCAGGATTTACGAACAACTGGTTGTTCATTCGGTGGCTAAAATTCTTCTCAGAAAGTGTTTCTTCCTCTATTGAGCGCCCTTTGCTACTGATTATGGACGGCTGCAGCTCTCATTACTCTGAAGAAGTCGTGGATATTGCTGAAAAAGCTGAAGATACTGTTGGTTTGCCTCCCTGCAAACGCAACGCATTTATTCCAGCCTCTCGACGTTGCTGTTTTTGGGTCTTTCAAAAGCAAACTCAGAGCTTTCATTGACCTTCTTGTGTGTGAGGACAGGAACTCGTATTCAATAGCCAAGAACGTCGCGGTGAATATGGCGGGACTTGCCTGGCAGAACTGCAATTTTTCAGCGAACATAGCAGCAGGGTTCAAAGGCTGTGGACTGTACCCGTTGTCGCACGAGAGAATGATGGAATGCCTTGCCGAGTTTAAACGAAACGGGGTGCCGAAAGAACTGGAGCAGCATGTTTGGACACAGGTTGAGTCCGTAGTGCAAGACAACATTCTGGTCGTTCCTCCCCCTCGCAGGCCTGCGCAACGAAGCAAGAAGCGAGTCACTGTTGGCGGACGCTTGCTCACTAAACGGTTCCTGCAAGAGATGGCCGCCGCCAACGCGCCCAAGAAGGCGACACACAAGCCCAACAAAACGATGAAGTCAACAGCAAAGAAACGATCGGCACCACAAACATCGAAGGCCGTACCCAAGAAGCGTCAGAAGAAGTCGAGCACGGCGCGTGTTGCATCAAACCAGAGTGCCTTGAACGCTGACGACCAGTCGCAAACCTTTGTCTTTTAATAAACTGTACGCTCCATTGTAACCCGCGAAATAACCTTGATAGAGGTAATGGTTAGCAGGGCTCGGCACCAGGCCCTCGTACTTTTAGGAGTCGCAACAGTACATCCCCACTCATACAAAGTTCAAGTCAAAACAGGATTGCCAATAACTGGTCGGGCGGGCCCTCCCAACAATCGCCTCGCGGAAATTAAGCTTTTGATGGGCTTGCGAGGCTCCTCTATTAAGCGTAAAAAATCAACGAGATAGCCGATATGATAAGCTTTCCAACGAGACCTCATTTGCTTCCGTCCGAGGTCTGGTTGCAGAGCTACTGAAATTCCCTAAGCAGCGACTCGGCGAGATTGCCAATAACTGGTCGGATACCTTACACAGTTTGACAGCCGCCGAAGACGATGTCCAAACTTGGCGGCGGAGGTCCTTCTTCGTCTTCACGATCTGGGATGACCTCCACTCAACGGAAAACTGATTTTCCTCTTCAGCCTTCGGCTCCTTGGAAAATCTCCAGCTTTGAATGTTAAACCTCGCTTGCGCTACAATCCATAGTATCTGCTGCTACGGTTCTACACAATGACAATTGGAATCGGCACTATGCAAAATATAGTGCTCATATAGCATGTAGACGGCCAAACAGCAGGGTCTGTTGCTTTGCGTAAGTATAAGGTACCAGGTTCGCAATTACATGTAGTATTATGCAGCAATCGCAATTTCGTGATTCAAAAATGGAGTGCTGTCATGTGGTAATTGGTAAGCGGCAGAAGCTTGCCAGTGAAAGCTCCGAGCATGCGAGTGACAAGGTGATTACCACAGAGTGTGGCGCAACGATTCGTGAGTTTTCTAGCTCGTCGCATCACGCACGAAAGAAATATGGTTTCATTCCAATTGATGACTTAACTGGTGCTCAAAGTGTATTCGAGACGCTCGCCAACGAGAGCTTGAAGAAGAAAATGAAGATATAGAAAATGGTCCTCCTTCTCATTGCTCTACTTCGAGCAAGATCAACTGAGAATAATGCGGCCTCGCTTGTCGATTTCTGCACGGAACGTAAGGAAGGAGCGATTTGTTCTCTCACTAAACTTCTTCGAACTGAAGAAAAGAAAAGAAGACATGCACGCTGCACTACACTAACGCTAGGGAATCCTGCTTGCACGGATACGAACCATGAAGAAATTGAAGAATGCGCGATGCGATTTCCTACTTGATATTCGTTAGATCGGAGTCTGCAGCGATCTACAGTACTACGGCATCGCTGCAGATGTAGATAAGATACCCTGGCTACTTCGAAGTGATGAAACATGAAAAAGGAGAACTGGAAACTTACAGTGCTGATGCCTTTTCGTTTTATTTGCCTCAAGGTGTTTGTGGACACTCATAGTGCAAATTGCACTGTGCAACACCTGCATAGTACGTCCGAGTACTTCGTATGAATACAAAAATCAAATCAAGCGTCCAGCTCCACCTCGCCCTCGGTCAGCAGCTTCAGATAATCGCCGGTTCCAGCGCTACGCTTCGCACGCCGCTCCTGCTTGAGCTTTTCGCGGTTTGCGCGCATCGTTTCTTTGTCTACCTTACGCTTTTTACCTCCGCGACTGGGGCCAGATTCGTCGTCTGGAATACCGTCGAAGGCAGCACCCATATCAACCTTCTCGGTCTTCATCTTCTTCACGGGACGCTGTTGCACTTCTACCGATAGCTGTTCGTGCTCAACCTCCCGCTTCACGACCTGCTTCTTCTCCGGTTGAGCTGGATGGTTCTCACTGCCAGACGCAACCTTCGCCTTCCACTCGAACTTCTTCAGTCCATTGTTCTGCTGCTTCTGTTGTTTCTGCTGTGTTGGCTTTTGAGTCGCCATGAAGCTGTTCACATGTGCGGCCAAACTTACGCAGCCGGCGCCTTCTTCTGTTGCTTCTGCGCCTTCAATGTCTTCAGTACTCTCCACGACCTCCTCCTCACTCTCAGTCTCCTCATCCGGCCGTCTCCTCTTCTTGCTGGCTTCCGTCTCCGTCACGACCTCAAACAGGCTCCTTCACCTTCTTCTCCTCTTTGCCCTTCCCAGCAGCAGGTTCCTTAGCATTGGCCAACATCTCATGAGCATACAGACACTTCTTGCCGCGGTGACACCTGCCATTCTGGAAGCTGTAACACACGCGTTTCTCCGGCTTGGTGTCCTTCTTCCCCTCCTTCTTCTCCACTTGCTCGTCCTCTTCCCTCCGTCCTCCGTCTTGTCCGGATGTGAGAACTTGCACTTGTCTCCGCGCTTTTCCACTCGCCCGTCTGCACGAACTCGAAGCAGTTGCCGAACTCTCCGTCCTTGATGTCATGCGAGAAGGGGCAGTTGGCGCCCTTGGTGCACTCGTCCTTGCGCAGCAGCCAACACGGTCGTTGGCTCACATCCTGCGTCTCCTTCTTCTGCGACTGGAACTCGTCCTTGGGCACCAATTGGCGCACGTTCAAAGTGCGTCCCTGGACCACTTTGCGGTTCATGGACTTGATGGCGTTGCGCATGGCCGAAGCAGCCGTGAACGTCACGAAGCCGAAGCCTCGCGAGGTGTTGGAGGCAGCGTCCAGCACCACTTTGGCTTCGACCACGGCCCCAAACTCGCCGAAGAGCTTCCGGACAGCTGCGCATCGTCGAAGGTTTTAGGAATACCCACTATGATGATCTTCTGGCTGTCGTTGGAGCGCGTCATGGAGGAAGGCGGAGATGTTTGACCGATTCCTACACTAATTGATTGACGCACTTTTTGGTTGGTGACGAATTGTAGGTGTTCAGAGCCAAACGGTAGTCGCATTCTTGACTACCTCAACTGACTACTCGTTCCATTGAACCTTTTTGCAAACCACAATTAACCGCTGTACACAACATTCCCAAGCGGTTCTTGGCCTTTGGAGTCAGGTTTCCAGCGTTCATAAAGTGCTTGATCCAGTTCTGTTTTGTTCACGCCTGCGAGAAGATATCCTGTGCTGTTGAATGGGTTCTCGCGCAACGGGAAAGCTACCAGCTTATCGATCCCTGCCGCCTTGAACGCGCTCATCATTGACGGGAAAGATGATGATTCAAACGAGCTCGGAAACCCAAGGGCTATGTCCAGTATGCCATCAATTAGCTGCTTGTGTCCTTTGGGTCATAGTCCACGATCGATGCTCCAAATACTTGCGTTGTCCAGTTCATGCTGTAGCCGTAGTGCATGCAGTCACCGTAGATAGAGCACCGACGAGCAAGATCGTGGAAGTCTTCGGGCATGGAAGAAGTCGAGCACATTAGACCATGAGATCGTGTACGGACGCATCATCGCGATACGATTCAAAAGTTTCTGGTTCTCCGGGTCATTTACTGCAGCTCCTCGAACTGCTTTTACAACGCCATAATGACCCTCGATCGTAAGTTTGTTCGTCACCATTAATTCTCGCAGACGCTGGAGGTTGTGCAAAATGTGAATCACAAACAAACCCACTTACTGACAGTCGGAGCGGCTGATCCTTTCTGCTTCTTTTCACGCTTGGCGAACTCCTCCACCAAGCTCATGCGTAGTCGACGATGTTGATTGCAACATCCTCTTCCAGAGGCGGCGCGCCCGAAGGCACATTCCACATTGTTATATTTCCAACTTGCGGGGATCTCAGTGAATTTCGTCGCTGATTTCTTTGCATCGCCTTTTTTCTTCCTGCACTTGCGAGCTTTCTTGGACTCTGACTTGCCAGTCTCTTCCTTGCAGACCTTCTGTACCTTCATTTTGAGCGTCCAATTCCTGCTCGACCAAGTTCATGACAGTAGGGGTCGCGTGAACCTCTCCAGTTAGCAAATACTGGACTAAGTCAAGTCGATCAATCTCACGGTGGAAGCAGCATATCGCTGAAAAGCACTTTTGGTTGTATCTCTGCGTTCAAAAAGAACTCGGAGCGCGCTTTTGCTGCAGAAATCGTCCCAGTTGAAGCCCAGTGTCTCAAATACGATAGCACACTTGACGTTTTCGTTCTGGCCACGCAGCGACTCCAATACAAAGCTCACACTCTGTCGGAAATCTTTTTCAAAGTGTCGTCTCACTCCACGTCGAAGACAACCATACCTCCATCACACTTGAAATCGAGACACTTGGCGATCCTAACATTTGAGCAATAACCTTACACTTGGCCACTGCAAACTCACTCCGCATCTCAAAGCCCACAAAACGCAAGGGCTTTCACCGTTGTGCAATTCACCCCGAAGTGTAGCGCTGAGCAGACTACTAAGGTCATTAAAACCGATAGCAATGTGCGTCGTGCCATAAAAGTAAACTTCGGAACGGCTCGGGTTGTTTGCGAAGTTGGATCGGATTCGGGCATCATACGCCGGAAGAAATTCGCTCAGTGCTTCACGCCCGTCGACAATGTCACCATATCTAAGGGAGGCACCTTTGTTTTGAATAATTTTCAACGCAGCTCCTCCGTGCCACCGCTTGATCACGTCGGCGGGGTTCATGTTTTCATAAAACATTTCCATTCTCATGCTGGAGGCTTTCATCCAAGGATTCTGCAACGTGCATCTAAGAATGCACGATACAACACTTTTCGGGCGAATACCGAGTCAATCCCGGTTGGCCAGCCCCGTTCTTTTTCGGGAATACTACATGTACATGTAGTTTTGTCTCAAGGCTCACTGTTACCTGCAATCGAAAGTTACCCACAGTTCACATTACAGTTAACTAGCACAAAAATGCAGGCTAGAACCCGGTTTTCATTTTTTTTGCAAAAGATTAGGAATGTGTAAGTGTTGCCTCAAACAGCATCCCCACTTAAAAAAAATCCCTCAGCAGGATTGAAGCTCAACCTCTGACAACCTCTAACAATCGAGCTAAAATAGCTTTCACATTCTAAATTGAGGTTGGCATTCGGTGATCTTCCAGAATTACTTGAAGAACAAACATACCAAACATGACCATCATCACGAACATGTGAAGTGTTGACGATCAAGCACGCACTTCAAGAGCAAGAGCCGGCAACGGAACCAGAACCAAGATGGGAGTTGCCGGTCGTCAACCTAAGCGATCTCATCCACTGGTAGCGGTCTCTCGAACCCTTGCTCAACTCTCACTCACTTTTCAATTTGCCTTCCAAGCAACACCCAAGCACTTCCAAGCGTCGATTACTTCCGTATCCCGCCAATTATGCGTCTCCACTACATCCTGCTCGTGACCGCCGCAACTCTTCTTGCAACTACCGACGTTGTCTCGGCCAGTGCCAACTCTCCTGAGACCAAGCTCTCAACAATGACTGGGACCGACACTGCCTCCATCGCATTGCTCGAAAACGACGGTAAAAGGTCTCTTCGTGTCGCAAAGGAATACGAAGACGAAGATGAAGACGATCTCGAAGACGAACTCGAAGATGATGAAAACAACGAAGAGAGGGGTCTTCCTCAGTTCCCTACACTCTTCCTAAGGGTGCTGCAAGAGTGTCACACTTGATCGACGTCCTGGTGACCAAAGGCGCTGTCACTCGCGAAATGGCGAAAAGGATGAAAGATGTCGGATACAGCGTGGATGATATTGCGGAAGCGTTCAAAGCATACATCAATCTGACTTAAAGCGGTCCGCTGCGAAGCCTACAACAAGTAGAGGTCATTTCCGCCCTACATGCGGTAGGTGTGGGTAAATGAAAATGTACCGGGTTCATAGTGCAATCTTAACGCAACAATCAATGACCACCCCTAACGTGCGCTACTTGATGAACCACAAAGATATCGCTTTTCCTCCTTCGTTACGGTCAGGGGCAAAGAGAACAGTCCATTCACATGTTACGTCTAGGACTCGTAGAGTCATCGTGAGGGGCGACGGCGCATCGTGTCGTCGGACTGAGCGATGAATCGTAGAGGCCACCCCCCAAATAGAGACGTTCGTGTGAATGGACTGTGAACATGGCCCTGTGTCATAGCACCAAGCAAATGAGTGAGTAGCACGGAGGAAGTGATACGTACGTAGCTCGTTGTTTGTGTCGACACGCGTTGTGTAGCTCTCGTTGAGACTGTTGCGTTGTTCTTGCTCTCGTTGATACTGTGTTTGTATCGCCATGCGTTGTGCTTGACTCGTTGAGACTGTGGCCCCGCAACCGTGAAATGGGCGAGCTGTGCAACGTTGCCAGACTCCTGCGCGTGAGTGATCGTGGGCCCAGCTGAAACACTCCTCTTCCTAGGAGAGCCGCCACGTGACGAAAGACTAGAACCCACTTCACCACCTGCACATCCGTTTTCGTACGGGCCCCGGTCACCTCCACGGCTCTTTGACAAGTACTTGGCCACGTGGCCATCATGATTCGTTCGGTGTCGTGGACTTGCTCCTTTGTGCTTGATCGGTGAACTCCGTCGCGGGAGACTTGGGTAGCCCCCAAATGTAGAAGGTAGTTAAAAGCGAAAGCGATCGTGGCGGAGTGTATCCGATCGAGCCGCTGCTGAAGCTTGTTTGTCGTTTGCCGCCAAAGAGCAAGTGCCTAGCGTTGGGAAAACCGCCCGCCCGGAGACTGCATGCTACAGCTCCGTGTGTTGGCCGGAAAACCAAGGCACCTAAATATAAGGTATCCGACCAGTTATTGGCAATCTCGCCGAGTCGCTGCTTAGGAATTTCGTAGCTCTGCAATCAGACCTCGGACGGAAGCAAATGAGGTCTCGTTGGAAAGCTTATCATATCGGCTATCTCGTTGATTTTTTACGCTTAACAGGGATCATCGCAAGCGCCTCGAATGCTTAAATCCGCGAGGCGACTGTTGGGAGGGCCCGACCAGTTATTGGCAATCCGGGTTGTTTTGTATGGAGGATGCTGTCGTTTGCCTGAAACGGCAAGGTACCTTCTGATAGCCAATCAAAACGTAGCTTTTTCCTGATTGGATAAAAGGCAGGTTGAAGTGCGTTTGGTGATCTGATGCAGAGCTCGATGATGCTGTGGACAGGGTGTTGGCAGGAGAAATTTCAACAGTAGTTTCTCAAACTACACGAGTTCCGTACAAAACAATTCGCAACCACGTCACACTAGCTCGCGCGGGTGGCAGGGCTGAACCAAAACGACAGGGGCCTCCTCCACTGTTGCCTAAGGAGGCTGAAGACAACATTTTTGAGTGGATTGTAGCGCGCCAGCAAGTTGGCCACCCTGTGGACCGCGCCAACATTATTCGCCGTGCAAGTGACGTGTCAATGTTGATGTTCAACAAGCCTCTCACTGATGGATGGTACAAACGTTTCATGGAGCACCATCCTAAGCTGACACATCGAGTAGCGCAGTCCATCAGCAAGGTTCGGAACAGCGTTGATGTGGACCAAGTGAACTTGCTGTTTGAAACCATGACCGACGTGCTGACCAAGAACGAATTGGATCCTACGCGAATTTTCAACGTTGATGAGACTGCTTTTCAGTCTCGAAAGAAAGCTAAGCCTGTGGTTGCTGTCGTTGGTTCGTCAAACGTTTGGGCATCTGGAGATCAATGCTGCCTTTCACATGTCAATAGTGGCTTGTGGTAGTGCTGCTGGCTTTGTGGTTCCTCCGCTGTTTATTTTGCCAGACAAAACTGTTGAAATTTCAATCCTGGATACAGACAAGACTGGAGCTGCAGTGACTACAACAGAGTCAGGATTTACGAACAACTGGTTGTTCATTCGGTGGCTAAAATTCTTCTCAGAAAGTGTTTCTTCCTCTATTGAGCGCCCTTTGCTACTGATTATGGACGGCTGCAGCTCTCATTACTCTGAAGAAGTCGTGGATATTGCTGAAAAGCTGAAGATACTGTTGGTTTGCCTCCCCTGCAAACGCAACGCATTTATTCCAGCCTCTCGACGTTGCTGTTTTTGGGTCTTTCAAAAGCAAACTCAGAGCTTTCATTGACCTTCTTGTGTGTGAGGACAGGAACTCGTATTCAATAGCCAAGAACGTCGCGGTGAATATGGCGGGACTTGCCTGGCAGAACTGCAATTTTTCAGCGAACATAGCAGCAGGGTTCAAAGGCTGTGGACTGTACCCGTTGTCGCACGAGAGAATGATGGAATGCCTTGCCGAGTTTAAACGAAACGGGGTGCCGAAAGAACTGGAGCAGCATGTTTGGACACAGGTTGAGTCCGTAGTGCAAGACAACATTCTGGTCGTTCCTCCCCTCGCAGGCCTGCGCAACGAAGCAAGAAGCGAGTCACTGTTGGCGGACGCTTGCTCACTAAACGGTTCCTGCAAGAGATGGCCGCCGCCAACGCGCCCAAGAAGGCGACACACAAGCCCAACAAAACGATGAAGTCAACAGCAAAGAAACGATCGGCACCACAAACATCGAAGGCCGTACCCAAGAAGCGTCAGAAGAAGTCGAGCACGGCGCGTGTTGCATCAAACCAGAGTGCCTTGAACGCTGACGACCAGTCGCAAACCTTTGTCTTTTAATAAACTGTACGCTCCATTGTAACCCGCGAAATAACCTTGATAGAGGTAATGGTTAGCAGGGCTCGGCACCAGGCCCTCGTACTTTTAGGAGTCGCAACAGTACATCCCCACTCATACAAAGTTCAAGTCAAAACAGGATTGCCAATAACTGGTCGGGCGGGCCCTCCCAACAATCGCCTCGCGGAATTAAGCTTTTGATGGGCTTGCGAGGCTCCTTATTAAGCGTAAAAAATCAACGAGATAGCCGATATGATAAGCTTTCCAACGAGACCTCATTTGCTTCCGTCCGAGGTCTGGTTGCAGAGCTACGAAATTCCTAAGCAGCGACTCGGCGAGATTGCCAATAACTGGTCGGATACCTTACACAGTTTGCAGCCGCCGAAGACGATGTCCAAACTTGGCGGCGGAGGTCCTTCGTCTTCACGATCTGGGATGACCTCCACTCAACGGAAAACTGATTTTTCCTCTTCGCCTTCGGCTCCTTGGAAAATCTCCAGCTTTGAATGTTAACCTCGCTTGCGCTACAATCCATAGTATCTGCTGCTACGGTTCTACACAATGACAATTGGAATCGGCACTATGCAAAATATAGTGCTCATATAGCATGTAGACGGCCAAACAGCAGGGTCTGTTGCTTTGCGTAAGTATAAGGTACCAGGTTCGCAATTACATGTAGTATTATGCAGCAATCGCAATTTCGTGATTCAAAAATGGAGTGTTGTCATGTGGTAATTGCAAGGCAGAAGCTGCCAGTGAAAGCTCCGAGCATGCGAGTGACAAGGTGATTACCACAGAGTGTGGCGCAATTGACTCGTGAGTTTTCTAGCTCGTCGCATCACGCACGAAAGAAATATGGTTTCATTCCAATTGATGACTTAACTGTGCTCAAAGTGTATTCGAGATGCTCGCCAACGAGAGCTTGAAGAAGAAAATGAAGATATAGAAAATGGTCCTCCTTCTCATTGCTCTACTTCGAGCAAGATCAACTGAGAATAACAACGTACCTCGCTTGTCGATTTCTGCATGGAACGTAAGGAAGGAGCGATTTGTCCTCTCACTAAACTTCTTCGAACTGAAGAAAAGAAAGAAGACATGCACGCTGCACTACACTAACGCTAGGGAATCCTGCTTGCACGGATACGAACCATGAAGAAATTGAAGAACGCGATGCGATTTCCTACTTGATATTCGTTAGATCGGAGTCTGCAGCGATCTACAGTACTACGGCATCGCTGCAGATGTAGATAAGATACCCTGGCTACTTCGAAGTGATGAAATATGAAAAGGAGAACTGGAAACTACAGTGCTGATGCCTTTTCGTTTTATTTGCCTCAAGGTGTTTGTGGACACTCATAGTGCAAATTGCACTGTGCAATACCTGCATAGTACGTCCGAGTACTTCGTATGAATACAAAATCAAATCAAGCGTCCAGCTCCACCTCGCCCTCGGTCAGCAGCTTCGATAACGCCGTCTTCTTAGCGCTACGCTTCGCACGCCGCTCCTGTTTGAGCTTTTCGCGGTTTGCGCGCATCGTTTCTTTGTCTACCTTACGCTTTTTACCTCCGCGACTGGGGCCAGATTCGTCGTCTGAAATACCGTCGAAGGCAGCACCCATATCAACCTTCTCGGTCTTCATCTTCTTCACGGGACGCTGTTGCACTTCTACCGATAGCTGTTCGTGCTCAACCTCCTGCTTCACGACCTGCTTCTTCTCCGGTTGAGCTGGATGGTTCTCACTGCTAGACGCAACCTTCGCCTTCCACTCGAACTTCTTCAGTCCATTGTTCTGCTGCTTCTGTTGTTTCTGCTGTGTTGGCTTTTGAGTCGCCATGAAGCTGTTCACATGTGCGGCCAGTCCCGCCGCAGCCGGCGCCTTCTTCTGTTGCTTCTGCGCCTTCACAGTCTTCGTACTCTCCACGACCTCCTCCTCACTCTCAGTCTCCTCATCCGGCCGTCTCCTCTTCTTGCTGGCTTCCGTCTCCGTCACGACCTCAAACAGCTCCTTCACCTTCTTCTCCTCTTTGCCCTTCCCAGCAGCAGGTTCCTTAGCATTGGCCAACATCTCATGAGCATACAGACACTTCTTGCCGCGGTGACACCTGCCATTCTGGAAGCTGTAACACACGCGTTTCTCCGGCTTGGTGTCCTTCTTCCCCTCCTTCTTCTCCACTTGCTCGTCCTCTTCTCCGTCCTCCGTCTTGTCCGGATGTGAGAACTTGCACTTGTCTCCGCGTTTGCACTCGCCCGTCTGCACGAACTCGAAGCAGTTGCCGAACTCTCCGTCCTTGATGTCATGCGAGAAGGGGCAGTTGGCGCCCTTGGTGCACTTGCCCTTGCGCAGCAGCCAACACGGTCGTTGGCTCACATCCTGCGTCTCCTTCTTCTGCGACTGGAACTCGTCCTTGGGCACCAATTGGCGCACGTTCAAAGTGCGTCCCTGGACCACTTTGCGGTTCATGGACTTGATGGCGTTGCGCATGGCCGAAGCAGCCGTGAACGTCACGAAGCCGAAGCCTCGCGAGGTGTTGGAGGCAGCGTCCAGCACCACTTTGGCTTCGACCACGGCCCCAAACTCGCCGAAGAGCTCGGACAGCTGCGCATCGTCGAAGGTTTTAGGAATACCCACTACGATGATCTTCTGGCTGTCGTTGGAGCGCGTCATGGAGGAAGGCGGAGATGTTTGACCGATTCCTACACTAATTGATTGACGCACTTTTTGGTTGGTGACGACTTGTAGTGTTCGGGGAGCCAAACGGTAGTCGCATTCTTGACTACCTCAACTGACTACTCGTCACGTTTTGATTGGGTAAAATGCACCGAATTATTGACAATTATTGGTGACCACCAGGGATCGATAGTAGTGGCGTTTTCGACCTGTTAGTACTAAAACTAAATATCGTGCTCTTGCATTTCTTACATATGTTTAGTTCTGCTATTCAGATGACGAGCGTTTAGTACTAAGACTAAATATCGCTACTAATATGACTACTAAACGACTTTTGCGGCGCCTCACCAGTGGTGAGTCAGCACAGACCCCGTCAGGCTGCTTCTCTTCCATCTCAGCGTCGCCATGACTGACGGAAGCAGTTGCTGTGCTGACCGCATCCACCATGAACCGCTGGGTCTTCTTCTTGCGATGGTCCACCTCCTTGACGGCCAGATCGTGCCCTTTGTGGTTGTGCACGAGGTGGGACTTCGCATTTGAAGCATTTGCTGTCTTGCAAAGGCACTTTTCCCATTACTTTGCTTGCGCGCAAAGTAGACAAATGCGTGTAAATGTCTTTTTACGGTACTTCACGGACGTACCCAGCTCGTGTATCACGCTCCAGACCGGATCTGTCGCGTTATCAGGAGCGTGGTGGACGACCGATGCTGGTATGCTGCATGGTGTCGGCGAGCACTCAACTTCCTCCGTTTGAGCTAGACCGATTACCGTTGCTTGATGGACATCGAGATTCCCGTAGGTGTTGTCTCTTGGGGTTCACCTTGACAGTCAACAAACGCAGTAACACAGTCGCTGCTGCAGAATATACATGCTGAAGGTCAGTAGGAGCGATGAATCAACCTCTAGCTTGCAGTAAGTACCTCTTCGACAGGTACGCACTAGCACAGAGATCGTTACTACATAGGTGATGAACCGGCTTTCCGCAAATGCAGCACGGTGACGTCGCTATTAAGTTTTCGTGGCAGCAATCGACTTTGGCGCACTTCATCGTTGTGTGAAGCGAAGCACGAATCGAAGAATGAGGTCGCGAAAAGATCCGAGGGCGGGAGAGCTCTGGAGACCACTCAAAAAGTACCCATTGGATGCGGCTTTCGAAGATCCAGTCTTCTGTAAATTATTAGCCTTAACAAATCCTCAAATTCTCACGACTAATGAGTTTAGTTCTGCAACGCCCTGAGGCTCGGAATATATGTTTTTGACTACTAATATTCCAGAATATTAGTACTAACAACTACTAAATCGAAGATTACTATCGAACCCTGGTGACCACCTTCGCAATAATAATACCATTACGTAACTGAAGGGATTGTTTAACGGCAGTTAAGGATGACGTTATCATTCGTGCCCACTAGAAGCCAACCGATGCGATTGATTGCTCAAAATGTCTTCTAGGCAACTACTACAGTAGCTACGGCTTGATTCAGCTGGCTAACAAGCTCTGCCTTCCGATCCATCGGCGGGAATGTACCAGCAGTGCTTGGTCTCAACGCCGCCGATCGTCGACTCCTCACATTTCTCCGCGAACGCCCACTTACTGTCCGTCGTGTGGTACTGCAGCTTCAGCCAGTCCGTTGACGCCTGCAGCGAAAAGAAGCCGTACTCCGTTGGTGTGTAAGCCCACTCGTTCTTCACGTACGGGGCTGCATACGCTTGGATGGTGCTAGCTGCTCCCTTCTGTCTGCCGCCACCAGCACCGTTCTCCACGAAGTGGACGCCAAGCGACTCCGCGTAGTCGTGCTTCTCACCGTGAGTGTGACCATGGAGGAACGCACGAACACCGGAGTTTCTGAGAACATCGAACCACTTGTTCATGCCAGGCTCCTTGTAGTGATCGTATGGGCTGAAGTGGCTGTTCACAAGCTTCCACGTCGCGTTCGACGCCGCTACTTCTTTTGCAAGCTGGGCACGCGAATCGCTACCCCACTGGGCAAATTTGGCTATGCACGAATCGAACATGGTCAAGTTACCACCGAAGCACTTGGGGTCTTCACGGACGACGTTGTTGCAGTTAGTGGCGCTACTCCCAGCGTACCCGTAGCATTGGCAGCAGATGAGATCGGCTCCGTGAACGTCAGCATCGTTCGTTTCCACATTGAAGATGTCAATGCTCACGCCCGAGTTTGCGTCCTCGATTCGGTGGACGTAGAAATGGTCATTCATGTTCCAGCGGTCGTCGTTAGGACTCGTGTACCCCGCTTGCCACTGAAGCTTGTTCTCGAGTCCTTGGAAGAGTTCCTCCGTGGTGTTGCACTTGACCAGCGTGTCTCCAACGCTGCAGATGTAGTCGGAACCACCGTAGTCGTGGTTGCCCATGACGTTCACCCAGGGCACGTTCTTGATGTTTGCCCCGTCGTACTTGGCTTCATACGACGCAGCAAAGCGCCCGTCACGGCTCGCCAGACTATTGATTCCGGTCCAGTAAAAGCTGTCACCATGACCCATGACTACCTTGACCGGCACACCACTGCTACCAGCCTCAATGTCCATCAGTGTCGCGACAGTTTCTTGGGCGTGGAGATCGTAGTTGTTGGAGCTGCTTCCGCAGCATGAACCCTTGTACGTTGTCGCACCCCAGTCTCCAATGGCGAAGGCAGACACCGTGTACTGGGCAGACGCGGGGTCTGATGACGCTGCCAAGTCTAACGCCACCGTTAAACCACTCGAACCCCCGCCAAAGCCAGCAATATCGCGGGGCTGGTTAGTTGCTTGTAGTTCAGCATTGCTAATGCTGTCCGTCGTTCGCGCTTTTCCGGGCAAAATGAAGAGTGAGACCAACAAACCAGTCAGCCGAAGGGAACACAACAATAACAGTAAGCAAATTGTAATCAGGGCCGTTTGTCGTTCACACAGCTCTAAGCCACCTATACAGTTGCGGAGCCCATCTTCGGATTTCTCGAGACGTTCAGGTGCTCAAACAATGTTTGGTAGGGCAGGTAAGCTTACGTACACTGTACGTCATACACACTGCACGTAAGCTTACCTGCTCTGTGTACATGTACTACTCTATGCTAGACGTCTAGGAGAGCTTCAACTCCTTCTGTCGGCGCGATGATTACAGGACAACACTCAGTAATACACATCGACAATCTTTAGCAAGTTGATTGCCGACAAAGTCCCGTCATATCCGAGTGCGTCGATGTGTCGGCACCGCACCGACGTGCCGCGTCAACTGCGGGCATCCAATATGAATTTGAGGCGGCGCGTTTTCCAGATACATTACCATCTCTCGTGGGATCGGCTGCTGCTGGCACCTCGGCTTCTTTTTCGATGATGCAAATGCGACTCGGGTCATAGCATCGAGGCTCTCCAATTGTGCAATGTATGAATCGATGTTCATGTCACCTTCTCCACAAAACAATTTCTCTTCAGAAGAATTCATGTTCCTGCTTCGGATAAAGTGCTCAGGTCGCATGCCATCTCGTTCTTCTCGCTGCACATTCGTTGGTACGTCAGAAACATTGTATGCCGCCTTAGTTTCCAAGGCCTGGTGTGAATATCGTTGTATATCGTCACTAACACTTTTCTTGAACGCTTGCACCCGTTCCGAGGTTTGAGTTAGTACCATCTCCTTGGGCAATATGCTTGATTGAATCGCTTGTAGATCAGCGGTGCATTCCTCAGGGCTATACAGTAAGTTCTCTAAACACCGGGTCCGACGAGACCAAGCCTTATGATTCGAAGGATCAAGCATGCCAGCAACAGTGCAGTTGAGAAATGCCACTTCAGTATCGGGCATCACGTTGTCGAAGTTCGACGAAGACCCATCGACTGAGGTTACACTGATCCCAGGAACATCACAATTTTCTTTGTAAAGCGTCAAGTGCACGGCAGCAATGTTATTCAGCACGATCGAAACATCACGGAGACAAGCCCCAGTCACTGCCAGTACTTTTCGATAGCAATTTTCAGCAGCACCCAAGTCACCCTTTGCAAAATTGATAGAGCCTTCCCTGCGCCATGCATCTGCACTTTTCTCGGATCCGGTGACATTATCTTCAGCAAGAACAAACTCCAGTGAGCCCATCACTGCACACCATTCTGCGTACGAACGGAACTGCGCGAGGTTATCGGGTGTAGTGAACGTATCACTCGTTGATAGCGTATTTTCCAGCATTTGTTGTTCTTGGGGCGAAAGGTGAGGTAAAACGCTGCGCGCATGGGCAACCACGCGAGCTACCACTGAAGGATGACACACTTTGCCTTCTTTTCGCAATCTTATGTCGTACTCTGCCAGGGCTGATGCAAGGCGAAACCATGCCTTGAAGTAAGTAGGGTTCAAATGCGCAGCCACACCCGAAAGCTGGATGGAGGTCACGTAGTCGCCAACTTTGAACCGACAGGTTGCAATATTGTTGAGAAGCACGGCAATCGTACGAACTTCAGGTTGCACGACTTCGAGTGCGCGCTGATAGCACGCCAATGCGCCACAGCCTTTGTTTTGGCTGTTCAGCAAACCGAGATACTCGTTTCCAAGTTTCTTCCATGTGGTCAAGTTGGTTGGTACGTCTCTCCACTCAATCAATTCTTGCATCATCAACGCGAATACCCAACGTTTGAATCCATTCGTGCCTTGTAGTACGGCTCGATCACAACAATCGGCTTGCCCTTCGGAAATCGATTTTCCAAGATACGCTGCCGTTGAAGTCGTGGTAGATCAGGATGAAACAACCCGTAGACAGCAATTTCGGCCAAACAACCAGCCACGTCTTCGAGGAGGAGAGACGATGAAGAGCTGCCGAAAAATGCGTCGTCAATGGCCACCCATCCGCATAGATAGCGACCACGGTGTGTAGTTCCGAGATCAAGCTCTTTTATAGTCATCGGCTTGAGCTTGTTAATGGACCTCGTATCGGATTTGGGCTTTGTGTCGCCGTCACAGGAAAATCCAAGCTGAACGGCGTCAGGAGAAATCTCTCCTCGCATCAAGTGCTCGGCAAAGAATCCTCCCGGACGAACAAACTTCGCACGCATCGTCTTGAACCGTTGGATCAAATCTTCTTGTGTATTGGATTGCTGGGCCTGCTTCATCGCTTCCTGAAACAACTCCACTTGCTTCTCTTCAGGCAGGGTCGCCAAGTAGTCCATTGCCTTCGCTGGGTCGAAACCCGTTGGCAATGAGAATGCCATGGCTGCTCTCCTTTCCAAATTGCCGAATGACCACTCGCACTTCGGAAGAAACTCGATCCCCCGTCCCAAGCTTTCAACCATCATGTTTCTTTGAGACTTCCTCCTGCATTAAATAAAAACAATGTTGTCTTAACCGCAAAAAATAATCGATTGGTTTAGACGAAAAGGCTGGAGCTTGCTACGACAAACGGAAACAGTAGATCGTGAGTAAGCGATAGATCACGAAGAATTTACAGGCCGTTGTCTCCATCATCGCAGACGCGTAGCTGCTTGAGTCACGCCTAAAACATTGCATCTAAAGCAAACGCTTGCGAAGTTGTTCGAGAAAAACGAACGTCAATAACGTTTGAGGACCCAAACGCATGTAGGCCGGCAGCCAGCCCTTGTACAGTCCCCGCAGCCCTTCGTGCTTTACGACCTTCAAGAAACAGTCCGTGGCGCTCTTGTATTCGTTGTTGTGCATGTTCATCAACCTCGTCTTGACCACATCAGCCGGCGCACATGCTGTTGTAGCCACAAGCCCTGCCACCATACTCGACAAAATATGCGTCTGCAAGTTATCGTGCATAGGCACCACTTTGTTCTCCAAGATCGTCGACTTGGCGAGGTCGTACGCTGCAATTTGGCCCGTCGTGAGTAGCATAGCGCGGATCATGTTGGGCCTCACGCCGCGCATCAAGGCCCCCATTCCCTCCTCGTGCTTCACCCGCATCAGTCCGTCCACTGCGTGTTTATAGTTGCGTCGCTTGTCCACCGGCAAGCGGCTGTCTGCCTGCATCCGGATGTTGACAATGTCTGCCGGGTTGCCAAAGGCTCCTCCGATCACTCCACCAGTCATGCCCAGCAGAATGTTGTGGCCTGTACTGATGGGTTGTCCGTCGTTGCGCCGCACCGCCTCGTCCTTGAGGTAGTGGTAGACTGCGAAGCGCATGGTAGAGTACGTGCCCTCCCTCATGGCTCCACCTGAGATGCCCTGGTAGAGTCCACGTAGTCCCTGTTGCTTGAGGATACGACGCACAGTCGTAACGAGTCCCAGATTCTCCTTCTTGGACGTCTGCAGGTGAATCTTGAGCAGGTCGAACGGGTGAGTGAAGAACACGGCGCCCACTGCGGAGATTCCCCCGAACGCGTAGCTGGCGAGAGGAGGACGCGGTTTGGTGGCGCTTTTGGCGTCTTGGAGGCTGTTGAGGGGCTCCATGGGGCGCAACTTGCTGCTGGACGAGGTGATTGACATCGTGCGGTGGTCAAATGGAGACTGACGTAGGTAAGGCGACCGCTATTACGGAGACTTGTTTTTTGTATGCGCAAGGTAGTGTGGCGCACATAAAGGAGCTGGACATGTGACGAAGGGTCGCGAAGACAGAGGATTGGCGGAAAGAGCAGAGAAAATCAGTGATTGGATGAAAAAAGAACCAAGCGTCAACATGGTGATGACGGACTTCGTTTAAGTGCATTCCAGCATTTGCTCCTGCACATTTCATTTAACCACTAGCATGTGCCGTACGTGTTCCCACGCTGCAAATTGCAGTCTACATGTATTATTCAATCTTTTTTTTGCGAGCGTCGAAGCTGTTGTCGAGCAAAAAGCAAAGTTAGGATGTTCAATGGTCAATTGGTCTCTGTCCGATCTTCATAACCTATTTGTTAAGCTCGTCATTACATTTCATCAGGCCAAAGCCGGCACGGTGAAAGGAGAAAACTGAACTCTTGGTTCAAAGGTTTTTCTGAAATGGTACTTCGCTCCACTGCAACAGACTGAAGATGAAAAGGCGTATTGATATAGTAGTAATTTGGAGGGGCTAAACACCTACATATGACCCTACCCAGGCTACCATCCGAGTGATTCCTTTTGCTTCGAAATACAGACATCCGAAATCGCTGTTTCTTGACACTCTACAGGCGCTTGGACGTGATTGTCATTCGGAGATAGTTTCCACAGCTATCTGTCCTCGACGTAGTTCATGGCCAGCTGCGTGATCTTGTATGCCTTCGTCTTGTGGATCCCTTGAATGGATTCCCTCAGCACCGTTTTGAGAGGACCGCCGCTGAAATCCCGAGCCATCGTCGGGCCTAGAAACTTGACCTGGTCTGGAAGCAGCGTAATGGTGGTGGTGACCACCAGCTGGCCCATATTGAGCCTGTTCTTGATTTCCTTCGTCACCTTCTTGGCAATCAGCAACTTCATTGTATCGGGCATTTTCGGATAGCTTGTCTTGTCTGTCGGCCCATCGATTGTCTGGATTTTGATTTTCGCCTTCTTGGGCTTCGCAACGGGCTTGGGCATTGCCAAATATGTAATGTCAGCCGCCATCATGGTAGTCTGTGTCACTGTTCAGATCTCTGTCGCCGCTATGGTAGACATAATGGCTTTGGGCAGGATGACTCCCATCCTGACTGTAGATTTTCCCGATTTGCTCGACGCCTTGATCTTGCCAGCCGTACTAGTACTAGGCGTCGTCCTGGTGATGTCAGGCTTCTTCTCCTTCAGGGTGGTGATCTCTTATTGTGAATTTCGCCTATATTTGCCGTGGTGGGCCGGTTTGACAAACCGCTGAATACAAAACCAAGTCAAAATCGAAATCGATCCATTCTTTTAAGTACGATACATGGAATCGGCGTCGTACTTAAACGAAATCAAAATGGACTGACTATGCGCTCTATAATTAAAGCAAGTCACGTGGGCCGATTGGCCCAATCGCGCAACGGAGCGGAAATTTGGAGTAGAACGCACAATAACTGGAATGGCTTGGATCTACGACTGAAAAGTCGCCCCCCTTTTGGTGTTCAATCGAGTGATGTTACATGACTGTAGTTTTCAACTAAGAGTTGAATGCATCGCATACAGGGGTGCTATATTTGAATTAATTTAAAAAATGCATTGGTATTTTGAAAGGCGTGTTATACTGGTACAAAACGGTGTACATAGCCGTGATACGAGGTACAAATAAGTACAAAACTGTCACAAACAAAACAAATTTGTACAAATCAGTCACAAAGCATTTGGACAGTGTACAAACCATGACGGTAAACTAAATAGCTTACCGATTGAGATTTCAGAAATTTCAATCTCGTCGGGGGATATATTCACGCAACATCGTGTCGGCTGTTGCTAGAAAGTTGCTTGTAGAGGTTCGGTTACTCGAATGTAGGAAATACTTGTGAAATTCGCAGACACGAAGGAGTCGAAATGTCTAGGAGGTAGGACTGACGATACCGCACGTAGCAGTTCCATTGCATGCTCTTCTCGCTAAATCTAAGCCTCTCTTATCATCAGCATACGCGGATTACACGCTGGAGTACGTACAAAGACCTCAACAACCGTGAGCTGAAACACTGCGTGCTCCAGGTACTGTATTCAATTAGGGAGACCTAAACTATAGTTGTTCCAAACTACACGAGCAATTTGAGCCTCCTGCCCAGAACAATGCGTGGCTTGAACGACTTGGCCAGCTTGAGCGCCGTGGCGTCGAACGCGCCCTCAAACCCGAACAGCGGGTCCTTGACGAACGTCGCCTCGTTGATGCTGCCGCCCAGCACTGCATCCACGCACTTGCGCGTGTACGGCAGCTTCATGGTGCTTGCCCACGCCGTACAAGCCCGCAGGGCTATCTTGGCGCTCTACCTTCCTCTGCAGTATCGATCGTCCTTGCTCCCAACGCAAACGAGCGGCAGCGCGCTTGCACCCCCGTGTGCATGCTCGTAACAGGCATCACATCAGTTAATACCAGGTTTTGCGTCGCATACGGACTTGTAGGGGTTACGTACGAAGGGATCAGCGCAGATAGGAGCATGGAGAGGAACGCGGAGCGCGGCGGGGGAACGCGAAGCTCGGCGGGGCGCCATAGTACATGTACTGCGGACGCGCGTCTCGGAGGGGGCTGTATGATGAGGGGGAAGAATCGGAAATGAAACACGTGGCTCACACGCGCCTGATATTTCTTAAAATCGGTTGTGTAATTTTGAAATTCTTGAACGTAAAATACCCAGGTGACCATCATTCCTTGTTTGTACCACTAACCATCCCCATTTTGAAATTTCAATAATTAATTGTGGAGGTCCAATTCATTTTTGAATTTTGAACAAGTAATGGCACTTGCGAGAGCGCACGCGAGCCATTCGATCTGCGAGCGATCCTCACCACTCCTGTCGACAGGAGCGCCGCCGTCGCTCCACGGGTGCTTTCCTGGCATCCATACTCATTCCTCAATCCACCATGCCAATCGAGAACCGCCTCATCGTCCGCGTCCTGACCACTGCTACGGCCCCTAGGCTGTACACGTGCAACTCTTGTGAAAGGGTGCTGAAGGCTATGAACACCTTCACGAACGTCATCAACCACTTGAAGCGCTTCCACCCCGCGTACGAGGAGGAGGCCGAGGCCGTGCTGCGCATCCCAAACCTGCTGTCGCTGCGTCTCGTCGACCAGCCCACCAGCGACATCTATCGCTAGATCGAGTGGATCGTCATGGAGTGCCTGCCCCTTTCCTTCTGTGAGCGGGACCTCGTCCGTCACAACTCCAAGCTCTCCCGCATCAGCGTGCCAACTGTGAAGCGCTACCTCGACGACGTCGTCGATCTCGTCGTCCAGCGCATCTCCACAATGCTGCCAGCGACATTCGGCATCGTTTTAGACGGCTGGACCAGCAACAGGCGTCACTACGAGGCTATTTTCGCAGTCTTCAACGTTCCAGACATGCGTGTCGCTACCAACACCTGTTCGAGTGACTACCACGACGATCTGGAGTGCCACACGCGCCGTTTCGTTTTGTTCGCTTTTTGTCCAATGGAAAACGAGGAGGATCTCAGTGCCCAGAGCCTGTTTGATCTGGTCGCCGACACGCTGTCGCGCTACGAGCAGCCGTGGGACGCCGTCGCCTTCATGGTCGGCGACAACTGCAGCGTCAATCAGGCGATCGGCCGCCGCGTGGGCGCCATTCCCCTAATTGGCTGCGCGGGCCATCGCTTCGAACTTGCCGTCCGTGATTTCATGGAACAGTACGACGAGCTGATCGCCAAGGTGCATGCGCTCATGAAGAAGTTGAGCACAATCAAGGGTCGTGCTATTCTTCGCCGTGTTACTGAGCTCTCGCCCGTCATGAAAAATGACACGCGTTGGTCTAGTGTGTACGACATGGTGAAAACGCTACGTGGAGATCGAGCCCCCTGCGGAGTCGCTGGATCATGGAACGATCGCTGCTTTTGATCTTCTAACACTACTTCCAACCAGATCTGAGAAACTCACAATCAGAGAGTTGCTCGCTGATTTGGAAAATTTCCAGTCTGTCACTGCGGATCTCCAGCGCCCAACCCTCACGCTGTCGGCGGTGCATCGACTGTTCGATCACACACTCGACCAGTACCCGCAGCTCAAGGCGCGACTGCTGCCCTCGGCCGCACTCGTCACGTACCCAGCGCTCGAGACCGGCTTGGTCAAGATCCAGCGGAGCGAGACGCTGAACTCAGCTGAGCGGACCGCATGTGCAGGTTCCGCCGTCCGGCTAATGACGGAGAGGAGAGCAAGAGTGACCAGGGCGATGCTGTGTCGTTTGCTTCGCGTGCGTTCAAGAAGAGGGAGGTGATACGTCGCCCAGCCTTTGTCGATGTGGGCTTTGTGCCACCAACCTCCAATGAGTGCGAGCGCTTCTTCTCGCGAGCCAAAATGGCGTACAACGACCTAGGTAAGTCGGTGGATCCAGTCACCTTCGAGACTCTAATGTTCTTGCACTGCAACCGCGAGTTGTGGGACGTGTATTCGGCCGAGTCCATTCGCAATGGATTGGGCCGCAATGCAGAGAATTAATTGAATAATTGATACGTCCTTTTGAGAGTTCACGCATTAATGTCAGATTTAATTTTTAGGAGCACTGATCGCATATGCGGTTTTGGAGTTCGCGTTTGTGAGAAGCATACAAAAAAGGGTAGTTTGCAGCAAATAGACTAGATGATTGGGTTGGTAGTGCTAGGTCAGCGGCCTTTGTCAGCCTGCCTCGTGGTGGCGACAGGTTGTCGCCATCACGAGGCACGCTGACACATCAAGACCTTATTTTACAGTTAGTAAAAATACAACTGTACGCGCGCGTGAGGTGAAGAATGCCCTCCCGAAAAGAACATAAACACCAATCAGGAATCGAAAAACCAGCTTAAACTTGAGTCATTAAATACCCCTCTTTAAGCTGATCGCATCATGTACTGATTTAGTCATAACAAATATGAGCAATAAAAGGAAACCTCCTTCTTTTGGTACCTGGCTTAAAATTGTGGAAAGTGAAAATTTTATAAGTGGCTAAACTTGAACTTTGTATACCTTTGAGTGGTGTACAACACACTTTTTCCCGGCTCTAATTTATCCTTTTTGGGCTGTACGTATTACTAACGTAGCACTGCCAGGAAAAGGGTGTATACTAGATCGTCTGCGACTTACGCTGGGAATACGTAGGGATTTCACATCGTCGTGGTTGTCTTGTTCGCAGCCTACCTCAGCGTTGTCTTCTGTTGCGGCTTTTTCAACTGGTTGGGAGAATCGCTTCCACCTGTCACCAGTATCCATGAGGCAAATCCATTGCATGCAAAGGTCATTCTCTAACTGAAAAAATCGGGTATTTGTGCATCTACACGTTCGCTGTAGGCATCTGGCGAAGGGAGCAAGAGCAGTAGTCACGACTTCCCAAAGTCTGCTCGCGCCGAGTCTTCCCTTGAAATCTCCAGTGGTGTCGGCGTGACGGTAGCTGGTGTGCTCAGCTCTATCAAGGGCTGCAAACTCACCAATGGCGCGTACGCATCTTTCGCCGCTGACGTTACTGCGCTCTACCAGCGTCTCGTGTCCGGCAAGCAGACTGCGCTCGAAACGCTGGAGGATATCCTGCGCAACCACCAGACCATCGAGTACCTTGCCACCAAGGAAGAAGTGGCAACGTTCATCCGTGAAGCCGTCGCCAGCCTGCAGATCGTCGACGTGCACATGCACCTGTTGCCTTCGAGTCACGGCAAGCTCATGCTGTGGGGAATCAACGAGCTACTGACCTACCACTACGTCGTGGCTAAATTCTTGTAGATGGCGCCCATGCAGGTGGAAGAGTTCAATTCGTACTCGAAGGAGAAGCAGGCCGGGCTCATCTGGCAGAACTTGTTCGTGGACCGCCGGAAGCTTGCCGCGTCGTGCTGACGACGCTGCATTTGTTAGGACTGGACCACTTGGTGGCGAAGCGCGACTTGCGCGCCATTCAGGAATGGATCAAGCAGCAGGACCCTGAAGGGTACGTGGACACGGTGTTCCGCCTGTCGGGTCTCAAGTACGCAGTGATGGCGAACATCTCGCGAGTCGGAGGAAGTGCGACACTGGCTGGGCGGCCCCGCCACGAACACGCCGACGCCCGCGTGGTCTCGCAAATGCTTCCGCTCTGCATTGCGCGTGGGACCAGATCCTGATGGGCGACTGGGCGTCCATCGGTCCGACATTTGACGTGTTCAAGCTGCCGCACGCGCTGGCGGGTGTGCGATCATTGCTGGGGAAGTGGATCGGCATCATGAAGCCTGAGTACTTCATGTCAAGCGTGCCCATTTCGTTCGAGTACCCGGATGAGAACGCACCCGCGTTCGGCGCGGAGCTCTTGTTGCAAGTGCTTCTGCCTCTGGCCGAGGAGCAGAAGCTACCGACCCCGCTCAAGTTCGACAGCGTGGGTCCCATTAACGCTCTTCTGGGTGTAGCGTGCGACGGCGTGAAGCCCAGCAACGTGGACATCTTGATCGAGTTGTGCAGCAACTTCCCCAAGGTCAAGTTCCTGGCCACGTTCTTGTCGCGCGTAAAATTGTTTAGGGACTGTACTGTGCAAGACCACATCTACAGCTCCAGGTTCACTGCCCACCCCCAGCACGCGTCTTCTGAGCACACGCGGTGTTCTCAAAAAATGCTGCTGTCGAAAGGAGACCCCACTGGCTCATTCCTATTAATAATGCAAATGGATGATTCTACGTGATTGTCGTGCGAATGTCTTCCCAGGCTAACTCAGTACCGTGAAAAAAATTAATCCGTTGGGGCTGTCTATCCCTCATTCTATTCGGTATTCCCAGTATAACCGAAAAGGGGAATACTAGTAGCCAGTGTGTTTGTTGGTGTGAGCACTGAAGAATACATGTACCCTTGGTATTTGGCGCTGTTTCTAAAGAAATAGGTAAGCACTTCAATGAAAAAATGTCAGGCCAGTGGAACGAAGATCCTCGGCTTGCAGTGTATTTGTAGCTTTTCCCCTCGGTAAGAGATAACCTCCCGTAGTCACTGCCCTTCGCTAGCAGATAGCCACGTTTAGATTTACAGGCCTATGGCCCGCCGGTCACCTAGGTAACGAGATAAGGTATCTGCGGCCGACCGCGGGGATGAGCCTTCCACCAGCTAACCTGGCCTTCAACCTTATCGGTAACTTAGGATAGAGACTTAGAGGAGGGAGTCTACATATAGATTCGGCAGCCACGACCCCCAGCCACCCCATGCAATATACAGCGGACATGCGCGCATAGCGTCCCGAGAAACCACTTGACTCCCGGCATTGCTGCACACGATGCCCCTCGGCCAGGGCACTATCAGTATGCGCCTCAACCCCCGTAGTCTCTCTCTACGGTATTCGTGCTCTACTATTCAGATGCCCCCGTACACCTCATCCCTTAACATTACCTCTCGTTTTACTGCGGCACTGCCTTCGTCTTACAGCTGCTGCAACCCGTGTCTGGTGCCAATTCCTCGTAGATTAGTCTTAACGCAGAGCTACTTCCGCTCCAAATCTCAACTGAGGATCGAGCGGCAAACCGCGGCTCGTTGTCCCCCTAACTACCGTCGCCCCAGAGCCTATACTAACCTAACTATAGTGAGGAAGCACCCTTTGCCTATCCTACTGCTCCACCCTCAATGAGCTTCCGCCTCCACCCTTGGGCCTCCTGGCCTCGTAGCAGCACGTCTCGCTTCACCACGACGCCTCGCCTCGCTGTACTTCATACGTGTGCACCATGGAGTACGTGTCCCCGCATTGCGATCTTCTGTCGGTCTTGAATCCGCAACTTCAAGTCCCTTTCTTTTTGTGGACTCGTACAGTCGGTGCCACCAGCCCGCTGGCTCGCCTTGGTTACCGAACGCCACTCCACACGTAACTCGTCACCGTCTGCTCCTGCTAGTCCCCCGTCAAGTCGATCGTCTCCGTCTGATGCACTTCAGTGCCGCCTTCGTCCGAATGCCTAGCGCGCTTACGACATATTGAATGTTTTGCTTTGAATGTGGTCGATGAAAAGAAATCGAGCAGTGTCGGAACGCTACACTGCGGTCTACGCAACACTAGTTTCCAGACGCCTCGAGTTGTTGGACATGTCACCAGATTACAGGGAGCTGGCGTTGACAGCGTAGGCACCGTCGTAGGCGCCCTCTGTCCTCCGTGCCCAAGTACCTGTACACATAATCTGCCTCTGCCGTCAAATTGAATGCAGGCATCATGTCAACGCATGACTTGTCCAAGCGGGTGAGGTCGCCCTCGCTGCTCACATACGACTCGAGAATCATCATGCCGCACACATCACCCGTCGAGTTTACGTTGACAGGGGTAGACATCATGGTGGCATGCGTGGCATAGTCGAAGACAATCAGCTCATTGTTGTAACCGCCGAGAGCTTTAAGCATGTACTGGGCGTACTTGGGCGGAGTTATCGGGTCTAGCCCGCCGCTTAAAATCAACACGCTGGCCTGTTTTGGTATCGTGACACTCTTGCTCCAGTACTCGTCGCGCTTGTAAATAATTCCTTCCCCATCATAATTGGTCACGTTCAGCTCGTTGCATGGCTTCGATCTCTCTTTTGAAAACGCACAGTACTGACAAACCGTATCTTGAGCTCCTTCCGAGATCAGCATGTCCGTGAACCGCTTCTTTAGCTCTGGGCGGGAGGGTGAAGGTGTCTCCCACATCTTGAAGAAACAATCAGGTTGTAGAGCAGGCCCGACACCAATGCGTTGTCTTGATCAGCAATTTCAGGGCCTTCGTTGAGAGCGGCGAATAAGTAAGTCAAGACACTTACATGGTTGGGGTCACAGCGTTGCGCTCTGTAGACGAAAGGCGCGATAAACCTCCTCAACATCGAATCTTTCAGCAGGTTCGCAAGCGTGCGGCGCAAAGTAAAAAACGGTGGGTAGCTACTTTGCTGCTTGTTCGCGTTTGTCACCAGAGCTGCACAGGTTGAGTTTGGATTTTGGTCGAAGGCGTTTATCAAGCTTTGAAGCGAGTCGTAAAGGATCTTTGACTTGAAATGCGCAGCACACTCTTGGTCTTTAACGCAGAGTTCCATGAACGAATTGCCAACTTTCCCGAAATCGGTATCCCACAAAGAAATGAACGGGGACTTGCCACTTCCAAAACTTGACGTAACACTGTCCAAGACATATCCAGTTACTTCAGCAGGAGCCAATTTGATGATGCGCTCCACCAAGGCCGTTCCGTAGCTCACTCCCACCACGGTCGTGCTGGCCCCGTTCGTGTATTTGGAGATAAAAGTTGCCACATCTGTAACCGCGGTAGTCAAGGAAAATGACGATAGGTCTCCGTAGTTGAAGTGTAGGTCTTTCGCGCAATTACCCACTTCCGGCAGATCGATGGCTCTGCCGAACGGAGACCCAGTTCTGGTCACTTGAGCCGCCACACAGTCGAGCCGAGTACTCCGTCCGGTGCTACGATGAGCCATCGTGTACACGTTCACCGTTCCTCCCAGTCTGGTATGCAGATCCTGCATGGTGGATTCCACTACATTGGATAACCAAAACGTAAAGGATTAGTTAGAACACGACAACCATTGCAGATATGTAGCGAGCGAATAGCACACACAAACGCATCAGAGCTGTTCGGGCCCACCCGCCAGGAGCCAAACATTTGATGCAGTTTGGGGATCGCCAGTAGTAGCTAGAGTCCGCTTGACAAAGATCTCGACTGTCGGGTCCATCGATTCGGAAGCCTCACAAATACCAGGGTAGCACAGCGGTGCATTGTAGGTAGCGCACTGAAAGTCTTGGCCACTTGAGCTCCCTTGGTCAGAGAAAGTAAACTCAGAGCACGGGTACCAGCCATTGAGACGAGTGGCGTTGGTGGCACTCGATGTGGCAAAAACTTGTCCACAGGCGAAGGTGGCCGCCAGTAAGGCGGCTTGATAAAGTTGCATTCCGTTGACTGCAGTGCGTTGTTGGTGGGCAGGTAAATTTGCAAATGCGGTTTGGGGTAGGCGAGCAAGTTGCCCTGAAGATGAAGATCTAGGCGCTGTGAAGGCATCCGTCTCTCAGAAACATTTCTTGATCGGCACGGCTTTCTTATTGGGCTGCGGGCTTAAAGAGAAGTATGTTTTTTGTGTCACTTATCTGCTGTTAGAATTTCAAGCTTTGCATCCTGACACTTCACGTAGATACTAGTATATCCATGCGTAACTTTGCCTGCATCATCGATATGTTGGCGGTGTTGATGCAGGAGTTTATTCTGTTAGGTTGAGGTGAGTAATGATTTCTATGAGGAGCAGGCACTGCAAAATGCACTGCGTATTTGAAGTCAGTCTCTGAAAATGTTTTTGAAGCTCCTCTACTAAAACAACAGTTTCGATTTCATCATCTCCTATCCTATCCTATCGGATACTAGTACCAGTAGAAAAGACTGGTTAGCCTTTTGAAATTCCCTACACTGTACATCGTCAATAAACGATTTGAAGGTACAGTATTCCCCGGCGAATCCTCACCTGCGACTTTCTCTTGACCTTGCAAAGCTTGTAGTGATAGCTCGATGATTTGCATACCTGGTCGCGACATGAACCCAGCGTGTACTGACTCAGTACGACTGAGTTAACATCGAGTGAGCTGATCTTGCGTGATGCTCCGAGGATGCGTGCTACCTGCACGAGTTGCTAGTTGGCGGTGCAAAATGACAGGCTCAGAATGGACATGAAGTATTGCAGTCGAGCGCTGCGTGCATGGAGACAGCATCCATTCATTAAAAAGCTTCATGCCATCCACACCATCGCCCTCCAAGAAAGTCTACGTCCGCCTCACCATGGGGCAAAAGGTGGCTATATGCAAAATGGCTGCCAAAAACCCAGGTGATAATCAAGCCCTTGACGAGTGGGCTGCGCGCGCCTTCGACCTTCCCCAGCCTCCATCTTCGTGGACTCTCTACGATATCCTGCGCAAGAAGTCTACAATCACTAGTCTACCCAAGGACACATACAAGTTCAAGAAGGTGGTGGACCCCGAGATACTCGAGTTCGAGCGCTCGCTACTCTCTGAGTTTGACGCCATGGAGGTGGAACTCAAAACTGTGACCGATGGGGCGCTCCTCTTTGTCGCCAGGTGTTTCGTCGATGAACGTTATCCCTTGCCTGGTAGCAAACGGCCAGAATTCTCAAAGGGGTGGCTTCATCGCTTCAAGAAGCGGCATGGCATCGCAAGCCGCCGCAAACAAGGCGAGTCGGCGTCGGTCTCGGAGAGCAGTATCGTGGATGGACGTGCGGACATGCGCAGGCTTACAGATCTGTAGCTCTCCATGATATATACAACATGGATGAAACATCAATTTTTATCATGCTGAGGCACCTCGAACACTGTCGAGGCGTAGCAAGGTGCCTGGATATAAAGCCGACAAGACGCGGTTGACGCTCGCCGTCGCAACGAACGCTGATGGGAGCGATAAGGTCCCGCTACTCTCCATTGGGAAGTCAATGAAGCCTCGAGCGTTTAAGGGCCACGAAGTGCAAGCGGAGCTTGGAGTGGAGTATACGAACAGCAAGAAGGCATGGATGAACAGCAACATTTTTCTGCGGTGGCTTAACCCCTCTGTTACCAACGTCGTAAGTTACGACGAATCGATTTTCTACGTCGTAAGTTACGACGTAGTTTGTTGCTTCAAACAGGGAATGGCTCGGAAAAAACGTTCCAATACTTTAAGCAAGCTTATTTCTGGCCGAAAAAAGTATAAGCTCGAGAGGTTAAATCAGAACATGCACAAAGAATGCTCTGAACATACACAAAACGGACCTCAACTGGCACAAAAAGTTCTTTGCGGCAATTAGGAGTAGTGATTGGCTGGAATGTTTGCGTTTTTGCTGATTTCACAGTGATGTGCTGAACAAAACCACGACTTTACCTGATTCTTGTTCTTTTTGTGTGATTTTCCAATCTTCGTGATCCGACATCTGCCGATTGGTCCTGATGTCTCCTCAACCAAAGTCGTAAGTTTGGTGATAGCTCTCAATCGACTGCGCACGAACGTCATAAGTGACGGCAAAAGACCCTCAAAATTTATACATGACACCGCCTGTGTCCACGTGTATCTAGTTATGGAAAGGACCTAGCAATACAAAATCCTAGTGACATTCTTCGTCGTAACTTACGACGTTAGTTAGCGCGTTCAGCGATCCAATTTCCGATAACAGAGGGGTTAACGCCCTAGACCTACGCATGAAGCGAGAAGGTCGCCACATACTGCTGATCGTGGACAACGTTAGATCCCACGTTAGGCCACTGACCAAGTTGACGAATGTGCAATTAGAATTTCTACCGAAGAACACCACCAGCGTTCTCCAGCCACTTGAAATCTTTTGCATCAAGTAAGGATTCACTCGCATTAAAGTTGAGCAGATTGTACAACGCTTCACGCGGCGGCTACCACAAGAGAAGATTTCGATTTTCACTGCATTGCGCTGGGCAAAACAAGCGTGTGACAGCGTCGAGACGAAGTCAATTAGAAATTGTTGGTTGCATTCTGGAATTGTAGCGCGGCCGAGCTCGGCCATGTCGATGCGCCGAATCCTCAGTTATTAATCGAATAAATCAGTACATTTGGCTTCAGAGCTGCCGTCCCTGCTATTGTGTGGCTTCGCAAACTTAATTGGTCCCACCTTTGAGGATTCGCCGGGGAATACTGTAGACAAGTTTGCATGGTGTGGAGCATACTGTATTTAAAATGAGTGTGGTCTTCGTGATGTTTAGTCAGATATAATCACCACAAAATCCCAATTGATCATCATACCTGTAGTTATCCGTATGTTGGTTTTACCTAACTTTGATGCCCAGAGCTCTGGTTTAAGAAGAAGAAGAACAACGAGCTCTTGGCATCCTCCATCTACTCGTCGCTAATAAGCTCAGCATTACCACAAGTTAATCTATTTACCAGAGACAGACAGAAAAGTGAACTTCTTATTGTAGGTATAGTTGCAAAACATTCCTCAACTTGAAGGTCTAACAAAATTTCCAGCCTATCTCGTTGTTTGACAGCACAACCGGCAGGTTATTTTGGGATGGTAAATCGTAATCATTTGGAGCGAGACCAATGCATGTAGATAGTGTAGACGAGGAGTGCTCTTAACGGATAAAGAGCACCAGGTCAAGCAGGAGACTGGGGTGGCAGTGATGATTGATTTGACGGGTGAATAAGACTCAGTGGTGTAGAGTACAATGGATGGTCTGTGGCGGAGCAAGTGATGATTCTGTGGGAGGAAGTACTGCAGCCACCGGAGACCTTGAAGCTGCAACGAGCTTCTAGCAGTGACGACCGACAGCAGATCGCAGGAGAGAAGACACAGCAGGAGACAGAGAAGTACGAGCGAGGAGCAGCGAGGCGACATTGGGTTGACAACGGGCGGCTACGGGGCCGTAAGGGCGAGGTTGCTGAGAGAGAGGGGTCTCTTCGGACGGGGTTCAAGCGAAGCAGTAGGATTTGGTAGGGCTTTAGTATAGGAGATCTCTGGGCGTCCGGACGGCCGCCAATCTCTCAGTTGCGATTTGGACAGGAGAAGTCTAAGTTAAGCAGCTAATCTACGCGTGAAGTTTTGCGGCTGGGAGCCGGCCTTACCCAGCACACGAGTGGTTACTGAGCGTTCGCGTACTGCGTTCTGAGACCGGCGGTTCGCAAGGTGTAAAGCAAAGGTGAGCATGTGGGTGTACAGAGATGTGAGCAGTGACGGAGGATCCACGTAGGCCTAGAGGGATCGGGGGCCGTGGTTAGCGACCACGGGGGCTGAGGCTGCCGGATTGTCGGTGCCGTTGACCGAGGGATGGTACGGTCCTGGAGTGTCCACGGCACCTGGAAGGGACTGAACCCCACAACTATATTTACGTATCGGTTACAGATAGGCACGGAGAGCTGGCCCAAAGACCTGCCCGAGGTTGCAAGCCGCCTAATAATTGCTCTCTCCCCGACTGTCCCTATTGAGTTTGATCGCTCAACAGCTCGTACGAGTTGGTGACCCCTTCTCCTAGTTCCCACCCATGTGTCTTATCTGCTCCCATTCATGTTGGACAGCGTAGCAGCAGCGTACGACGATAATAGGTACTGTACAGCACCTTTCAAAGGCGAGCAACAGCTGCCAGTATGCGGTGCAGCCACCCTTGCTACATCGTAGGAGTTTGCACTTAGACATGAAGCGGTCTTGGTCAATCCAATGTCAGCAACCCAAAGCGCTAGTGTGGCCTTAACTTCCAACTCGCAAACTCCACCGCCTTTGTCAGACTCCTGCTGCCTTAGTTGTACGTTGTACTGAGGGTTCTCATTGGTCAGCAAGTTGAAGCTGATCGGTTTAGACGGGGGTTAGTCATTATCAAACCCTTGTGATAGTGACATGTACGTCAGCAACCGCAATAGAGTAAACTGCTCCCTGCCATCAACACTTTCGTTTACAAATGCGTTCCTGCAGCTCCTTCCCGTCGCCGTCGGCACCACAAGTCCACCAACTCCTCACTCACAATCGATTTTGCTCTCTAGACCTCACAAGACCAGCAGAAAACTCCAACCAGTGCCAATGGTGTCAACGTCGCAGGTGTCCAAGCTCTTCACGCCACTCAAACTCGGCGGCAAGTTGAAACAGCTGACGCTGCAACACCGCGTTGTCATGGCTCCGCTGACCCGTCTCAAGCATGGCGAGGAAGGTGTTCCACCTGAGATCACGGCCAAGTACTACGGCCAACGCGCTACCAAGGGCGGACTCATCATCGCTGAGGCCACCAACATCAATCCTCAGGCTCGTGGGTACTTGGGCACGCCCGGCATCTTCACACAGGAGCAGGTCGACGGCTGGAAGCAAGCGACTGACACGGTCAAGGCCAAGGAGGGTCACATGTTCCTGCAGTTGTGGCACACTGGTCGTGTGAGCCACCCACTCAACCAACCGAACGACGAGCTGCCGGTGTCTTCCAGTGCCACGATGGACGTGTCTACGGGTTGGGTGCCTACCCGTGAAGGCCGCAAGTCGCACGTTCCGCCCCGTGCTCTGGAGACGCATGAGATTCCGCTTATTGTGCAGGACTACAAGAAGGCGGCGGAGAACGCGCTGGCTGCAGGCTTCGACGGCGTCGAGTTCCACTGCGCTAACGGATACCTGCTCGAGCAGTTCCTGCAGGACGGAATCAACGATCGTACGGACAAGTACGGCGGGTCAGTTGAGAACCGCGCTCGCTTTCTGTTTGAGGTGCTGGACGCGATTCTGGAGGTGGTGGACTCCAGTCGGGTGGGCATTCGTCTGTCACCCTACGGCAAGAGCTTCGGCCAGTTCGAGTCCGACCCTGTTGGCATGTACGGCCACGTTCTCAAGAGGCTGAACGAGTATCACCTCGCCTACGTCCACCTCATTGAGCCGCGTGCGTTTGCACTGCACGAGAACCCGAGCGCGCCCACGGACGGATCCATGACGCGCACCTTCCGTGAGATCTACGACGGTGTGCTCATGACGGCGTCAGGTTACGACCGCAAGTCGGCCATCGAGGCTGTGGACAGCGGTGATGCCGACCTTGTTGCGTTGGGTCGCTACTTCATTTCAAACCCCGACCTCGTGAAGCGGCTGGAGCTCGACGCACCCTTGAATCCGTACGACGCCAAGACGTTCTACGCCCCAGGCGAGACGGGCTACACGGACCAGCCTTTCCTGGAAGAGGCCCAGGCGTAGAGCGGATACCCTGCCACATTACCCATGTAGCACGGCATTCTAAGACTAATGAAATGTACTTTTCGTTTTCATGACCACATGCTTGTTCTTCAAAGCACTCGGTAGCGCCGACCTTTACTGCAAGACCATTTATGGCCGACCGTCTTCTACAGCAAGTTGCAACGGACAAGAAACCGTTCACCTCGGCCAAGGATGGATCGACAAGACAGTGCCCAATCTGACCTCGACCTAATTCTAGCTGGAGCAGAAGAAGCTGGAAAGGAGGAGCGTCTTGCAACTTGTCATTCATCAGTGTGCCATTCGCCACATAACCCACGACGACTATGGGCAGAGGAACCAATTCGAGTGCGTATCGCGACATGGACGAGGAATTCTTCTCGTCGCTGGAAGAGGCCAACTACGAGTGTCACCAGTCTCCGGTCAAGAAGTCGGCGGCGTGCTCGAAGATGTCCGAGTCGACGATTCTGCACAAAAACTTGGAGCACCGTCGAGCACAACGGAATAAAGTCGTCGCTACGTTGAGTCTGCTGGTGCTGGCTGGTGTTGGCAGTGTTGCTCTGTATTCGACGGTGGACGCTTCAGTATTGGCTGTCAAGTTGTGGCGTCCAACTCCAATGCTTCGTGGTAGTGAGACTCCAGCTCGGGTCGTACCAAACTCGGGCGAAGTTTTTGATGGTGACGACTCGCCGTTTTTCGGAGACGCAGTTCTTGCTGATGATGAGATTGTCGGTGAAGCATACGATGACGTTATGCTAGACGAGCTTGACCCGTACGACCAATTTCGCCAAGGTGGAAACCAGCTAGAGAGCAACTAGAACATAGAGCAGAGCTACCATGTACTTCAAGTACTGTAGAAATAATCTACCTTATCTATGATTGCAACATTTTCTTTAGAAGCTGTTGCTGTCTACGACCGCACTTCGTCGAGTGTGAAGACTTCGCGATACTCGGTTGGGATCTCAAACATCTTGGCATCCAGCTGCGGGTTCAGCGTGATCTTTTGAAACGTGTACGCGACACGGATCGTGAACATCATCGGCAGTTCAAACTTGACAGGAAATCCCGGTGGGAGTGTCTGCAAGCAACACATAAATACATAACGATGTCAGCCACTCCTATCCGATACATGTAAAGTTTTAATCAGAATCCAAATGTGCGAAACGAACCATTTGAAAAAACTCCTCAAGGTTTTTGACGTGCTCTCCAGTAGTTGAGATGAACTTGATGACTGGGAGGAAGTCTCGAAGTTGAAATGGGAAGCTCTCGGTCATGACTACCTTGGCTTCGAAATCCTTTCGTGCACTACGCGTGGATGGTACGAGCGTCAAACTTCGGAAAGTATTCTTCATCCCGAAAGCTGTCTTGCTTCCACTGCTTCTCGATGACGAAGATATTGTTGAAGCTTGTTGCCGATGTTTCTGATCTTCAAACATTTTGAAAAATGACGATTTCTTTTTGGGCTCTTGCTGATTGTCATTCACGGGCTGTTTAGACTCGTCAGTGCCATCTCGAAGCTTGAAGTAATCGACAAACGCTGTTGTGGTGGTGATTGGGTTGGGAATGTGATCCAGCTCACGGAACACCTCACACTTCTGTTCGTCCGTAAGCCTGACCGTACGTTGAGTTCCATTGGCTTCCGCTTCAATTGACTCCGGCGAAATGTTTGTCACTGGCTGCGTCTGACCTGCACTAGCTGCCGGAGGTATTGGGATTGCTGGAGGTGCCGACCGGAGATGCACAACGTCGTATGCGATTTTGATTCCGTTTCGGTCCATTGTGAAGCCCTTCTGGGTGTTTTGCCACATCAGAACGAAGCTGCCATTTTGTTCGACATCAAAAGCTCCAACAATTTTCATGTTCTTGACGCCGTCCGTACGGCACACTGGTTGCTGCTGGTCTTCGTGGAAATACGTCGCAATAAAACAAAAGTCGCTGCTCTTCGAGAAAAACTCCCATCGAATCGTGTCACCCGCGATGACATCCAGATGCATCTCAAGCTTCCGGCCCTTCTCGAGCCGAAGAGTCTGTCCTCCGCTATCATTGCTAGCAATTCCACCATTGCTAAGACCTAAGCTGTTCTTGTGCTTCATCTTTGAACTTTTCTTGTCTTTCTTGTGGGGCACAGATGAATGAAGGTGTTCAACAAACTGCTGCACCTCCTCAAACGGCGTGTCCTTGCCAGTCGGAAGTTGCTTCAGTTTACGATCTGGTTTCACAACGGGTCGGAATTGTGCTTCCATCGAAAAGTTCTGCATCTTGTACGTCGTTCCAGGCCACGGACATCTCCGCAGTCTGCTGCGACTCTTCTTGTTCTCTTCATCTTCCTGAGTCCTACTCTCGTCCCTCTTCCCCTGCGCCTTCACCTCTTTCTGTTTGACAAACTCCAAATTGGTCGCATCCATACTGGACGACGACATGGCCGTAGTCAGTGCCACATGCAGCGCTAAGTCCAAATTCCCCACCGACGAGTTGTGCATGGCCTCCAGTACGTCATAAAACCTCTTGCTCTCATGGTCCATGACAACTGCATGCCCCGCTCTCTCTCCACTGCCCCGCCCCAAATACACATGCGACATGGGTCCTTTCTTCCATTTCACTCCGTCCAGGCCTTTCAACGCCGAGTCGATTCGTAATTGAGACCCCTTTTTCCATATCCGAATCGTGTCGGACGGTAACACACTCGACACAATGGGGACCCACGAATGGGCTTCAATGAAAATTTCAGCTTCAAAGTCTGGCAATTTCTCCAAAGCTTGAATGAAAGTTTCCTGCGCGGATTCCAGCGACTTCATCACTTGTTTTTCGCCTGTCAGGTAAATTTGAGCTAACAAAAACTCGTCGTCCAATAGGGACGCGTCATGGGCGCAGCTCCAGCCCTCTGAATTGCGAGATGCAACATTTGCATCACGTTCCAACAGAATATTCACGATAGCGCGCTGCGACGGCTGCACAATGCGCACCGCCAAGTGCAGAGCGGAATTTCCTCGAACGTCTTTGAGCTCCAGAAGGTCCTTGAGCGCTTCAGCCTTGCGGGGGTCGTTGTGCGCTCTTCGCCTAAGGGACACGCAGCGTTGAGGAGCGACTGGACGCGCTCCACGTCGCCCTCCCACACAGCCACGTGCAGCGGGGGCGGGCAGTTCATGTCGACGAATGTATTGTGATTTTGTTGCTTTCAACCTGATATTTTGGAAAGGGAAATATGACGGTAATGAATCACATTTTGCAAAAGTATACACGTATACTTAAGTTCACTTAAGAGAGATGTTGCACCTTTGATCGCTGGTTCTCTACTGTTATGCAGTAGGTTCTCAGTCAACTGTCGTCCATGGCTATTCAATTGCATTGCAGTTTGACATTACAGTTGGAGTACAAGTTTCACAAGAAAAATGAGAAGGGGTTATCGACTTAACTGTTTGTTCTCGGGTGAATGGGAAAGGAGCTCTTGTTCACTGCAAAACAACATCCTAACGCCTAGAAACCCGTACGCTTTCGCTCGGTCAGTTTTGAATTTGCAAAGACGAGAGGACATCTTGCCAAGAAGACCAACTACCTCCAATCCCCACAACGACACAATGGCGTTTCCGTTCCCGATGGCGATGGCGATTCATGAGTGTTTGGCAAATCTGTCCGAGGATGAAGAGGACGAATTCATCGAGAGCGCAACGGACGACCCAGAAGAACTCCAAGAGCATGAGTCAACTGCTCAAGAAGAGATGATTGAACGATTCAAGAAGATGCGTGCGCAGTTCGTCGGCCCAGGCGGTATGTATGCCGACCCAATGCTAGCTGGGATGATGGGCTCAGGTTTGGCTCATGCGCTTACTCTTGACGACACCAAGCCTCAATCTGCCACGAAGTCGCTGGTTGCACTGAAGCCTATGCTAGTGAAGGAACTGGTTCTGTGTACTACCCACCGAGGGCACTATTTGTGTGGGTGGATCGCCATCGACGACGCGTCTTTCGGTATTTCGTCGTCCTCGCTTCTTCTGGAAGATGTGACCGGCCATTTGGTGGAGCTTGCTGTGTATGGGCTGGCTGACATGGATCTGCCACCAATGCAGCGACAACGTGCCTTAGCAAGTCGGTTCCCAAAGGGCAAACCGATTGTTGTATTTGAGCCGTACTACAAGGTGCGAATGGATTCGTCACTGGGGATACGCATTGATGACGCTCAGGAATTGGTTGAGTGGAGAGAAGTACCGACCGACTTAATGTCGTGGAAGAAACTCGGAAACGAGTATTACAATGCACTGGACGTTCAAAACAAAGGAAGCGGGGCGTTAGCGTGTTATCAGCGCGCACTCGAAGTCGTGCAACCTGAAGTTTGTACGATTGCCGTGCTTCTCAACAATATTGCAACCTGTCGGTTCAAAGTTGGCGACTACGTGACCTCCATCCAGCTTTCGGGTGTGGCTGCGCATTTGAACCCTACTTACTTCAAGGCATGGTTTCGCCTTGCATCAGCCCTGGCAGAGTACGACATAAGATTGCAAAAAGAAGGCAAAGTGTGTCGTCCTTCAGTGGTAGCTCGCGTGGTTGCCCATGCGCGCAGCGTTTTACCTCACCTTTCGCCGCAAGAACAGCAAATGCTAGAAAATACGCTATCAACGAGTGATTCGTTCACTACACCCGATAACCTCGCGCAGTTCCGTTCGTACGCAGAATGGTGTGCAGTGATGGACTCACTGGAGTTTGTTCTTGCTGACGATAATGTCACCGGATCCGAGAAAAATGCAGATGCGTGGCGCAAGGAAGGCTCTATTAATTTTGCAAAGGGTGACTTGGGTGCAGCTGAAAATTGCTATCGAAAAGGACTGGCAGTGACTGGGGCTTGTCTCCGTGATGTTTCCATCGTGCTGAATAATATTGCTGCCGTGCATTTTACATTGTTCCGAGAGGAGTGCAAACTTCATGGTGTTGGAAAGATGTCCAGACCAGAAGCGGCACTTCTCAATAGCACGGTTGCAGCCATGCTTGACTCGTTAAACCACAATGCTTGGGCTAGACGGATACGGTGTTTGGAACATTTGGGTTTCACAGATGAGGAATGCGCCACCAACCTTCAAACAACCCGCTCCAGTGTCTTGTCGAAAACAACTGAAAACGCCAAGGTGCTAGAGTTCAAAGCACGAATCAGTGCCGATATTGAGCGTCTTTTGCAGCGGTCCTCGGGCTCTAGTTTGCCTCATCAAGCCTCTGATACGCCAACGAATGGAGAAAACCGTGACACCTTTCGACCGCCCGATACAACTGAGCGAGAGAAGTCAAACGAAAATCCTGTTTCTGGTATTCTACACTGTCAAGATGCTGAAGATATCGACGATTCTATTGCTCGAAAAGAGGGTTTTGTGAACAGGATGCGCGCTACATTCTCTGCGGCTAAATCCAAGTCAAACCCACGGCTGCAACTACTCCCACGTGAAGTCACGATGTTTCTCGAAAATCCCCCGCTCAAAACTCACACTGAATTTCCGAAGCTGCGTGGATGGCCCGATGGGATTGACCCTACGTTCGCCCGAAAGGTACTTAATTGCGCTTATCTGGACGCAAGCATATATCCATGGATACCAGCTCACAATATGCGCAGTGGAGAGTTTTTCGAGACCATCTCTCTCGAAGACAGGGTGAAAAGATGGCACGGGACTGGGGCATTAGAGATTCTTCGCTCGAGACGATTTGTGAAGTATGGAGATATTGTTGACGGCCGCGAAGCGCTCGGTCAATATACCCCAAACTATGAAGCACGGACGCGATGCAATTTTGCAAACAATCCAAGCCGCGCAGAAGTCTACTACTTTGGAACGACCCATGTTGCCATCGGCTCCAATGACTTTAGCGCGTTGCTTGCTTCTACGCTTCGAGACATTGCACACAACGGCAAGCCCTTGAAATTTGTGGGATTTGAGATGAGCGAGTTTGCTGTTGCCAAGTGCAAGGTAGTGGCGCAAATGCTAGGGTCTTCCGATATCTCGATCTTAAGCGCGATGGAGGTGTGGTTGTCGTCAGTATGGAGTGATACCACCTTGTCATTTCGAGTTCTTTTTGAGCTTGGATAAAAGAACACTCTCAGGCTTGTTTTCCTTCCGCCGCGAAATCGACCGACTTGATTTGATACAGTATATGCTGACCGGAGAAGTTCGAGCGTCCGCGAATGTCGTTAATTTACTGGAAAAGAAGGAGTTCACGATATTCGCAACGAAGCCGGCATTACGTCGTCTACTACTTCGGCTTCTAAGAAAAAGCGCAATCGAAAAGAAGAAGAAACAACAGGCGAAGAGAGAATCTGTGACGGCAACGAAATCTTCATCACTGGTTGGAAATTTAACGATGTGGAGTGTACCGGACGGCTCACCATCTCTGCAAAGCGACATTGCTTTCAACACAGTAGATTTCACGAAGTTGGTGGAGGATTACGATGAACGCGAAAGTAAACAGTCGAACTCAGCAAAACGTTTGTCGGTGGTGGATCTGTTCGTGATCCATATCGTGAAAAATCTCCACCGTCTTCGAGAATTGATTTTAGCAAACAAATTGGTAATTGAGGTGCATTATGGTGTCGTTAAGGCCGCTCGAGAGAATGCCGCAAACGACTCCGAGAATCAAGAATTGCTAACGCGCATTGCCAGAATGCGCCCGGATACAATTTCGTGGTCTAACGTGCTCGATTATTTTTTGCCAGAAGATTTCCACGACGTCGCACGTCGGTGCTCCATGTATGGTGGCTGTGTGCATTACGGCTACAGCATGAACTGGCCTACCCAAATTTTTGGAGCGTCGATCATTGACTACGAACAGGAGCATAGAAGCCAGATCATTGATGATATAGTTTGTTCGGCACTTGGAATTTCGAGTGAGTCCATGGTGTTACCAATTCCGTCCGTAGTGGCCATATGTAAGACGGCGGGGCTGGACAAGTTGCTGCATTTGCCATTTCATGAGCACCCACTCAACAGCACGGCGTACACTCTCGCGCATATGTTCAATGAGGAGTGGATCGACAATTTCATGAAGAAAGGGCAAATGACTATCAACGCTTTTCAGCGGCTGGGGGCGTCTGTGACGCCATCTAACTGCGAGCTGCAGATGGGAGCAATGGATTTAGCGATACCGAGTCCTCTGTATCGATCGTCGTTGACCCTCCACATGAGTTGGTGCTACGATCCAGCCGTTCACCTTGTGGCCGACTCGTTGGATTTGAACTCTGCAGTTGAATTGGAAATATTTGCGAGACTAATGCAGCACCTTGCAGTGTAGGGCTGGCCAGAGATGAAAGCAAGTGGGCTGATCAGGTGAAGTATGAAAGACGCGAAGGCCAATTATTTGTTGGTTTTGATTTTAAAACACGCAAGTTCCTTATCACAATTTTTTGTTTTGTCAAGTTTCCTTTGTTTTCACAAGCTAATCGATATGATCATGAAAAAATATCAATTGGTGCTGCTTATTAGATGCATCGACTGTGAGCGCACAACTTCCCCAATCCGGTCAATTACAGTGGAAGGGCGAGATCAATGACTTCTTGAGAAACACCCCTCTCATCCAACTCTTGTCGAGACAACACTCCATCCATCCGCAACTTCATATCAAGTCTGCGCTGCTCGACAGCACCCCTGTAGCGTTCATTCTCAACGCGGGTTTTTTCGTACTCAGCTCGCCAGCATTCCGCGTCAGCTTTCCACTTTTCAGCTTCAGTATGTAGCTCTTCCACCTTCACACGGCACTCGCGTTTCTTCTGCTCGGCTTCCATGTCGCGCCGAGTGCTTGTTATCTGGTAGTCAAGCTTGCACTCTTGCAGTTGCCGCTGGAAATCTGACGCATGTTGCACTTGCAGTGCGTGGTGACGCGGGTTTAACCCCGTAATCGACCCAAAACGGGAGCCGCACACTGAAGAAAAAGCAGCGGTGCGCTGGTGTGCACTATTCACACAGGCACGGAGGATCTTGAGTCCATTCTTCATGTGACTCGTGAACAAACAAGCGTTGAGTGCTCGAAGCCAAAGAGTTGCAGCGCCGTTTGCTTGAAATGTCTTCCGTCTTCATCTCTTCACGTTGCCTCTTTTGACTCAAACCAATTGGTTCTTTCTCGCCAACAAGCTCGTCTTCGTAATTGCAACCACCTCCACCCGCATCGTGAATCATAGTACCGTCCTCACCCTCGGATGTCGAGCCACCTGACGTGATCTCAAAGTTAAATTCTTGAAAAACGGGCATCAATTCGCAGTATTTGGGGCAAATCTCCCGCACTTTTGCCATTAGTTGCTTGTCAACAGCGCCGTGAGCAATATCCTTGTCGCTAACCTGTTTCTTCCGAAGCCAATTCGTCAGATGCACGTACTGACGTTCCAGAGTGTGAATGGCATGTTCAACATCCTTGACCTTATATTCACAGGTTTCAGCGACTTGAGCGGAATCCAGGATCTCATTCGCCAACCTTTGCTTTTCTTCCCTGTCTCCAGCGCTGGTAGTGCCAGGTGCTAGGATCCACTTCTGTACAATGTTTGGTAAGACCGATACTTCCGGCTTGATGGAACTTCGCGTTTTCTTTTTGCTAGAGGAAGATGAAGATACCGAAGCTCGACCAAGGTGCACCATGGTCTTGTCTCTCACCTGCGCAATTCCAAAGTGAGAATCGCACGTCACAAGGAGGTCGAACACGACCGTTAGTCCTTAGGTGACTTGGTCTCACATGGTGTTTGCCTAAAGTACAGTACACCGAGTCGACAGTTGAAATGCAGCGAAATGGAATGACCTCCTAGTGGTTTATTTTGTGACGATGGAAGTGCATAACAATCGTATTCTTCTCCGCAATGGCAAGTCAGAGTTAAGCATTGGTAGTGTTGCCTGCGTAGAGCTTCTGTGCATCAATACCGTCGCTCCCTACAATACTGGCTCCATTTCCAAGTCCCGGTTGCTTTTCACTTGCTTTTTGTATGGTTGAAATTGGCGCGCTCGTCCTCACGAAAAGTGGCGGGAAAAAGGTTCGCTCCAGCTTTTGGTCTCACTATCCCTTTGACCGCCCGATACAAAAATGAGTCGCGAGGAATTGGCGCTCGAGACGCAGTTGCTGCTGCAGGAGGTGACGCAGGTGACGCAGCACGCGGCCGTGGAGAGCGTCTTGGAGAACGTGAACGCGCCGCCGCCCGTGACCGAGTTCGAGGCCGCCAAGGACGCGCTCCTGGCCAAACTGCGCCGCAAGAAGGAGGCCAGTCGCGCCCAGCAGCAGCAGCTCAACCAGCAACGCTACGGACCGCAGACGACGACCAAGAACGAGCTGTTCTCGCCCCGCAAGGCGCGCGCACAGGCGCTCAAGCTGCCAGTGGCGGCTACGGCTGCAGCTTCGTCCAGGAAGAAGCAGGACATGTTGTATCAACTCAAGATGCAGGCGGTGCAGCAGGGAGCGCAGCACATGGCCAAGTTCTTTGGGTACTCTAGCTACGAGGAGCAACTGAAGCACTTGAACAGGCTGGAGAAGAAGAAGATTCTGGAGGACGAACTGAACGCGAAGGAGGTTGAGAAGAAGCAGGAGGAAGAAGAGGAAGAGGAGGAGGATGAACTGATGGAGGAGGAAGCTGCAGCGCAGGAGAAGGGTGATGAGGAGGAACCTGCTGGAGAAGAAGAGGGAGCAGACGTGGAGAAGACGGCGGAGGGTGGTGCTGTAAATGTGTCATCGCCGAAGGCTAAGGTTGCTAAGGCATCGCCGACTGAAGAAGCTCCTGAGGAAACGACGACAGAGATGCATGACGAGGAGGAGACTGTGAAGGTGGTGAGACGTCGGAATCGCATTCAGAAGCACGCTGCCGAGGAGGAAGATGGCAATGAAGCGGACAGTGAGCAGGATGAAAAGGAGGGCGATGAGGAGCCGGATGAGCCGATGGAAGACGTTGCGGAGGTTGAGGACGCAACGAGCATCGCACAGGAGCAGACTCCGATGGAGGTTGAGGTCGCGGTGGACGGAGAGTCCTCGAAGACAGCACCTCCTGCCAAGCCCAAGGATAAAGCTGCGGGCTACCGTAGTTTGCTGCGCGCTGAGGCGCTGCAGAACCGCAAGCGCAAGCGGCTGATTAAGGGCCGCGGTGACAACTTTGTCGAGTCAGAAGCCGAGGAAGACGAAGAAGAGGACGCCCTCAAGATCGGCGGCCTAGGAGACTTCGGTTTTGGTGTGCCTCAGGCCAAGACCCAGGAATCCAAGGAGGCTGAAGAGGAGCGCAATGCGCTCAAACTTCGCGAAGATGATCTAGATCACATTGTGGATGACCTTTCCGACGATGAACGCGCGCAGGAGCAGGATTTGGAGGAAATGTTCCGCCAGGAGCAGGAGAATCAAGATCGAGAGCAGGTGAAGGAAGTGATGCGCAACGTGAAGGAAGGTTTCGGTCGCAACCGCCGCGCATTCTCCGGTCTGCACTCGGGTTCCGGGGCTCGTGGTCGCTTTAACCTCGATGAGCTGGTCGCTGCTGACGGCAGCAAGTTCGAAGCTGCTCGGCTCGGCTTGCTGGAGTCTGACGAGGAATTGAGCGAAGGAGACGAAGAGAAAAAGAAGGCGAATGCCGATGGCGACGAGGAGAAGGAGGAGGAGGAAGATGAAGAAGCTGAGATGGAGCGCGTGCTGCGTGAACGTTTCACGAACCAGCCCAAGATTTACGTGACTTCGTCCGAGTCCGGCAGTGACGATGAAGAAGAGAATGACACCAATAAGGACAATGGTCCTGATGGCGACGAAGTCGAGTCCGACGAGGAGCGCGAACGGCAGCAGATGAAGCTCTTCTCTGAGCGTGCGCGTATTAACCGCCGTATGCAACGTATGAAAGACCTGCAGCGTCAGATTGCGCTCGAAAACAACGAAGCCGACCCCACAGCAAAGACCGCCGCTGTGATGCCGAATTTGCTGCTGGAAGAGGACGAAGATTCGCAGGAGCTGATGAACTTGCTGAACCGGACAGATGTTGACGGTAGTGCAAGCAAGCAGGCTGCTGCTGCTACGAAGAATTATAGAACGGACCGCCCTCATCCGAAGCTTGGTCGCTTCAATTCGTACGGTGGAATTACGTCTGCATCTCGAAGCTCGTCATCGTTCAGCCGCGTCGTGGGCCACTGCAAGCTGTTCAGCGCCAACTCGGTACGTCCTGCTCATCTCTGCTTGTCTCTTTTGTACTGAAGCAGTTATAACTGATTGGAGTTGTATGTCGTGTGTATGTAGACCGGTGCAGCCCCTTCCAAAGGCTTCGTCTTCACTTCGTTCAGCTCCGACAAGGCCGAGGAGGGCAGCAACGAGAACGCTGTGCCCAACCACGACGAGGCTGTGTCTTCTGCTGGTCCGGAGCTGACCAAGAGCAAGAGCTGGAGTGGCGCCAAGGCAGCAACCAAGCGCCGTAACACCTCAAAGGCAACTGCCTCCAACAAGAAGCGCAAGAGCGGCGGCCTCTTCTCGGTGCTGTCCTCGTACCAATGCGTCTCCAGCACCAGCCAGAGCCAGGAAAGTTGAAGTGCAGTGTAGCCATGTCCATGTAAAGTTATAAAGTCCGATTTTAGCCAATCGCTGGCGTGCCATCATGTTGTCGAGCGTAGAAAGGGTCGGCCTTGGCATGCGTTATCTCCGCCTTATGCCACTACGCAGGTCGTCATTTGATACACTTCCTGTTTTAGCCTCCATCTGCCTCTCATGCCACATGACAGGCAATATTCCACTCGTACCCATCAGGATCGGGATCGGACCAATTGACGAGTCAGTTTGAGCTGCCCGGCACGAGCTCCGCTGCGTTGACGCCAAAGGCTCGGCCAGCGTCATTCTCCCGATGTCGACTCGCAGCAGCCGAGAGAGTCACGCCTCCAGCAGCAGCAGCAGCGCCAGTCTCAGCGGCTCCGTGGGCTCCGCGACCATCAGCGGCCCGTACCGCGTGGGCAACTCGGACGGCGACACTTGTTCGTACCACGCGCTTCAGGACGGAGATTCCTGTCGCCAGCCACGCACTTGCTACGAGTGTCTGAATTCGGACGTGGCTGGTGTGAGTGACGGCTGCCTATTGGCGCCCTCCGGCTTCTGTGAAGACATGGGGAGCTACGAGTCGAACCTCGACTACCGACGCAACACTTCGGGCGAGGACTTGGGCCTCACAGGCTGGTACAACTACTTCCCGTCGGTGAATTCTACCTATTGCGAGCCTACAGACGACGCCTGCGTGCTCTGTGACGAGCTCGTGAACAACGGCAGCTTGAGTCAGGCCGCGCACAAGTCGGGGAACGTGTCGACGAAAGTGGAGCGGCAGTTCTGTCTCGGCACGGACGGATGCGTGTGCGTCATGGCCTGCGAGACGGACAACTGGGAGTCCAATATGCCGTTGGAGTGCGACGCCAACGGCAGCGCGTCGGGCAACAATTCGTCGTCGACGGACGCGACCAGCTACAGCACCATGTTGATCTTTTACCTAGTGCTGCAGGTGGCGCTGCTGGGCGTCTTCATGTACAGACGCGGACTTTGCAGACGCATGGCACCGCAGAGGCCACCGCCACGGCCTGAAGGCCCGTATAACAACGTGAACGCGATCTCGTCTCCGTCGAACCGTCTCCGGTTATCAGGTTGGAGAGCAATGCAGAGCACCTTGATCGAGAAAGAGAAGAAGCAGCGCGCCAATCAGGCGCAGTACATTGCATCGCCTCGAGTAGACGGCGCATGTGATCAGGCAGAGGGTCCCACCACTACGTTGGCGCAGCCGCTGTCCCCGCAGACCTCTACGCGGAATAATGAGAGCACTCGAGCGGCATACACCCAAGTCCAGGATGGGCCTCAAGAAATTTGCAACCGAGGTCGCAACGACAGCCTCTCAACGACGCAGTCAGCAAGCGTGAGCAGCGATGTGGTGGTTGTCGATGGGTCCTCCTATGAGGAGGTTGCAATAGGTGCTGGGGGCACAAGAGCCGAGCGAGCGTCGTCCACCGTCGCCATGCTCGAGGCTCGTCGGGACGCCGCCTAAGTGGCGGCTGAAGAAGTCTATTATCGCCTGCCTCTGCGTTGGCAAATTTTGTGCGGGCAGCCGCAATGGCAACGTTAGATAGTCGTCTATAACTTAATGAGCGCCGCGCGGGCCTTCTCTAAGCCCGGCCGCCTTTGATATCATCCCACTCCATCGCACAACTTGCTGTCTTGACTCGCGAACATGTCGAACTGACGGTATCCACTCGATAGAGAGCAACAATTCATGCGCGGACATCACAACCAAGAATTCATCGCCTGCCATGAAGAGTTGTTGCTCAAATACTGGCTCAGTAATGGCTCACGAACCGTTGGCTCATGCCGAAGTTGGGAGATCGGTCAAGGAGGTCCATTAGCCGGTTTCGATTATGCCTCCTTTTTGATGTGCTACTTTCCCAGATCTCAAGGCGATCAGATGCGGGCGTCTGCCTGCCCCTCGCGCCGCGATTTGAGCTCCTGTCGCACTCGATCTCCACTCTCCTACGCTCCTAGAGGCCCGTAATCGATGGCGTCGCGCCCAGGCAGCGGCTCCGACGCCGAGGGGAACGATTCCGTGACGTTTTCCGCTTCCTCAAGCTCCAGTCGCTCCAATTCCGACGCCGACACTTGCGCGTACTACGGACTGGAGGACGGAGAGACGTGTTTCCAGCGACGCAACTGCTACGACTGCCTCAATGTACCGGTAACCAATAACCCCGAAAGTTGTGTGCTGTCCCAGTTCGGCTACTGCGAGTCGATGGTCTTCTATGACGCATCGCTGGACTACCGGGTGACGACGGGACCCAATGCAGATAGTGGGAGCCCCTACAACTTCAGTGGGGGACTTTACCATCAGTACCCGGCAGTGAACACCACGTACTGTGAAGCGACGGACCCTGCGTGCGTGGAGTGCAACGCCATTGCAGTGAACTACGTCATGCAGAATAATTATCTAGCCATGTCCACCAAGTATTGTCTCGGCAGTTCTGGTTGTGTCTGCGTACTGAGCTGCAACCCGACGGTGTGGAAACTTCGCACACTGTCGCTGTGTGATGACTCGGACTCTGCATCTGCTTCGGGGTCGACGTCGGAATCCGGATCGTCGTGGAGCCCGTATACCACCAGCCCGTCCGTTATTGTGAACAATGCGAGCAGCAGCATGCAGCACTTGTACTGGTTTCTGGGCATCCCCGCGTTTATTCTGTTGCTTGTGGCACACTACTGTATCCGACTGAAATGTAAGCATGCCCCCTTGGTTTTTCGGGTTTGGATATTATGCTAATGTTGCTGTGGTGTGACACAGATCTTGAGATTCGGCGTCGACGATTATTGCGGATACCGAGGCGGTCTCCAAGGAACCCACTTCGGTTGTCCGCGTGGCGTGCGCTTCAAGAGGAATTGATTGACAAGCAGACGGAACCGGTTGCTTCGGTGGCCTTCCACATTGAGCCGATTGCAAGTGTGCAGGAAACTCAATAAGTTTTCTTCAGAAAAAATAATGGCGAGAGCACAACAAACTGCAGCACGAGTGGAATGCTGCATTGCGTGATGTTGTGCCTGTACAAATGTGTGACATATGAGCCTTTGCTGGCGACGACAGAGAGGACAAGAATGAGAAAGGAGGATTGGCCGAGTTGTTCAAGTGATGGAGCCCAGAAACTGTATCGCCCACCTGTAGTTTATTCAAGTAGAGACGTCAAGAAAACACACAGGTGTTCGATTAAGTGTTGTTGCAAAATAACTGCATTCTCCACGGTTCTGTTTCAGCTCCTTCAGTCGTTCTTGGCCTGCTTTGGCTCAATTTTCTTGATGAACTTCGCCGGGTTGCCAGCATACACGCACATCGGAGGGACGTCCTTCGTAACAACGCTCCCGGCACCGATCACTGATCCGCGGCCAATGCGAATTCCAGGGACAACAACTGAATTGCCGCCAATCCAGACGTCGTCTTCAATAGTGATCGGCTTACCAACCTCAATACCCGACGAGCGCACCTCGGGGTCAAGGGGGTGACTGGCAGTATACAACTGCACATTCGGGGCAATCAAGACACGGTTGCCAATGGTAATTGGGCACCCGTCCAGGAACACACAGTTGAAATTCATTTGGACGTTGTCCCCCATTCGGATGTTGTAGCCGTAGTCACAGCGGAACGGCATCTCCACAAGGCTGTCCTTCCCCACGGAGCCGAAAAGCTGCTTCAGCATAGCTTTAGCTTCGGGGCTCTCGGCCTGCGTCATGTCATTGAACTTTTTGGTGAGCTCGCGAGCTGCATATCGATCCGCCGCCAATGTCGGGTCCGCTGCGACGAACAGGTCCCCATGGATCATCTTGTCTTTTCGGTGTCCATTGTCTTGCTGCGTGGTGTTTGCTGTGCTGAGAATTCGTGAATGGAAAAAAATACTCGGGACGGCCAACCACACAACTGCTGTGTCACCATGACGACACGCGTCGTGAGTTGAGCGTCTTACCGGAAGCAACAAAGCCGCGACCGTACTAAAACGTACCGGAGCCTAGATGCACAATCATCCGCTAATTTTGAGTAAGACTCTGCATGTTCTTCGAGTTTACATGTTACCCTTGAGAAAAGAATGGTACTGTATGAGGCCAGGTGATGCAAATTAGATTGCAGAATTGGTGTTTGGTGTTGCAGTCATCGTCGACACTACAAACAAATATTTGGCACACTGAAAAAGTGACGCCAGATTTCTTACGGTGTCAACGGCGCAGCCACGTACAAACCCCATACAATCGTAATCCACACAAATTAAAATGACGTGGCACCTTCATGGAGTCCAGACGATCGGTGCCGTGAGCGGTGACAACATTAATGAGTTTTTGACCGTTTAACAACTGGTCTACTTCATGGTCTTCTCCACAAAGTTTTTTTTCGTGCAACAAAGCATCCCGAGAAGTATTTGTTCGTCGCATGTGGGGTTCCACAGCCCGACACGTGTCCGTGGGATACGTTTGTGGGTATGCACGCAAGCTGCATCCACGCGATCAAAGGCAAACGGATCGATAGGCGACAAAGCTCCAAGCTCCTGTCCTATGCGCTCATTCCTCTTTTCGCCCCAACAGTCGCAAGTCGAACAACATCAACTACTTCGAGCATGGTCGAGACGGAGAAGGACAAGATGCTGCGCGGCGAGCTCTACTTTTCGATGGACCCCGCTCTATTCAAGGAGCGACAGGACGCTCGCAAGCTGGTCAAGAAGTACAACGAACTTGATGGAGCAGAGACCCCGGAGGCTCAGGAGATTTTGTCAAAGCTGCTCGGATCCAAGGGAGACGAATGCTTCATCGAGATGCCCTTCCGCTGCGACTACGGATACAATATCCGAATGGGCGACAACGTCTACATGAACTTCAACTGCGTGCTACTGGATGTGTGTCCGATAACCATTGGAAACCGAGTCATGTTTGCTCCGAACGTGCAGATCTACACGGCTACCCACCCCCTTGGACCCAAGACACGGGCGTCAGGTTACGAACTGGGGAAGCCGATCACCATTGAGGACGACGTCTGGATCGGCGGAAACGTGACGGTTGTGCCCGGAGTTACCATTGGCCACGGAGCAGTGATCGGGGCTGGCAGTGTAGTGACAAAGGACGTCCCCCACTCTGCGTGTACGCTGGCAACCCGGCCAAGTTTATCAAGAAGATCGACGAAGAGTAAAGCAGAAACATGGTTTTCATGCAGCCTGTGAAAAGGTAATGGTCAAGTCACTAGTGCGTTCAGCTTTACCGCCAACTTACGCAGGTTGCAGTGGTCCAAAGGGATTGACGGTCTATTGTATGAAGAATACTGCGTCGCAGTCCTGATCTACATGAAACTAGCTTCCTTTTCTGCCGACGCTGCAGACTTGGCTAACTGATCGAGCAAACTTTTCACGCTCTTGGCACGCTTTTTCAGCAATGTCCGCGTCTTTGGATCAGCCTCACCTCGGAAACTTGTCAGGTGTTGGTGGAAGAACACGGCGAGGCCGTCGATTGTCAGCTGCGCCTTCTTCGTCTGCAACAAACGCTGGAATGCCTGCGCCATCTCGAGCTCACTCTCCACCTTGAGGATCTCCTCCATCAGAACCCGCAAAAACAAAATGCTCTTCTCCTCTAACTGTGTGAAATCAATCACCTTCAAGCACGAAAGCGACAGGCTGCTGCTTAAAACCAACCCGGCCAGCATCTGGGCCTGGTTGTACAACCTCCGCGGCTTCAGCGACTCCATTTGCTTGAAAATATCCCAGAACGCAAGCTGGAATGTGAACTTGTACCGCTGGTCCATCTCGCACAGTTTGTCAGCCAGCACCAGGTAGAACTTGTTAAACTTCTTCTCTTGACCACAACAGTGCAACAGAACCCGCACGATTTCACGCTCCTGCTTCTCCTTCAGGTGCAACTGCAACAGCCGTTCGTAAGCGTCGAAACAGTCACTCGCGCCCATGACAGCTACAAAGATTTTCTTTCGGACGTCCGTGTTCATGTGTTGCATTTCTGCGAGTTTCAAAAGCCGGTTGTTCTCGCGCGTAGCCTCATTTGCAGTATCGTCATTAGTGGCATCGTCGGCAGACTTGGGCTGCTGGTAGCCGACCCACGTGCCACCAACAATCCACCAACGGCCATCTTCATCAGCGTTAAGCAGCTCATGCAGAGACACACGCAGCGGGTTGTTGGCGTTTCCACAACGAGTCTTGACACGACCAAGCCACTTCTTCAGCGACGAAACATCCAGAGCACCACCAGCGCCACTTTTTCCACCGGTGTTACGTCCCTTACCGTGTTTCGACGACTTCTTGAGATCATAAATGAGGTCAAGGATGAATCGAACACGTTCATCGGGTTGTTTACCACCATTTGCCTGCTGCACATCGCCCACTTTTTGCTGGACGGCAGCAACCATTTGGCGCAAGGCATCAGCATCATCCGCACGAAGCTGAGCACCACCAATTTTCAGAAGCTGATGAATGAGCTCAATGTCTGTTGATGAAAAACTATCCACGAATGCTCGGAAGAGATCGTACACGAGTGTGCAGTGTACGACGCCGAAGTTGTACAGCATCATCACGAACAACATCAGATTCACAGGCGTTTTTGATGTTCGGCCAGCGTCGTCATCATCACGGTCCTGTTGTACCTCTGCAGACTCGCTGAGCTGCTTTTTCTCTTCTTCAACACTGTCCGTGAGCTTGCGCACAAGTTTCTCCACGAAGAAGCCTCCAACCTCGCTGCCGACGCTGTGGTACAGAGCTGCTACTAGAGCACCACCCACCTTGATAAGTGGTGCCATCACTTGTCGAGGGTGGCATGTCGTCTGGAGCAGTTTTTCAAGCAGGATCTCGTTTACGAGAGACCGCCCACTTTCACGATAAATTTTCTCCATCTCGAGAGCGATTGACCTGGGTATTCATATCATATACAGTCAGTAATGTACGCGCGTTAATCAAAACCACAATGAGTTGACGTACTCCATGTTGGTCTCGGAAATGCGGTTAAGCTGACCGTTGATACGGCGCGTCAGCTCACGCATAGCCTGCTCGTCCATCTGCGAAGGCTTCACTTTATCTGTGGCTGCCGCAGCAACAGCAGCTTCAGCCTCGGCTTGAAGCTTGCGGCGAAGGTGAGGTGGGAGGTACGCTGATGGCTTCTTGGAGCCATCGCCAGACTTAATGACTGGCCGACCGTAGATGTCTTCTTCGATGACGACCTTTTCATCCTTCTCTACTTCCTGCTCGTCTTCTTCATCATCGGCCTCCACATCTCCATCGTCACTTTCTTCTTCCACCTCCAGCTTATCTTCTTCGTCGTCTTTATCCTCTTCAGCGTTACCCTGCTCCTCGTCGCCCTCGCTTTCATCTGTAGACTCCTCTGCATCAGCTGCAGCCAACGCTTGGTTTCGCATCGCGTTGGCTCGAGCTTCATCATCCTCCTCTTCCTCGTCCGAATAAAACTGAGAAAGATCTTCGTCATCCTCCGACTCGGACTCATCGGTCGGCAGCTCCTCCATGCCCTTCAAAAACTCGGCATCTTCCGCCTGGAGCAGCTCCATTTCACGCCGAGTCTCCTCGTCCATCTCCATGTCTCCAAAATCGCTGCCTGCCTCCGAGCCATCACTTTCATCCTCGTCACTCTTGTCATCACTTTCTGCGTCGGCATCATTCTCATCAACAGTCGAGTGCTTGGTCGTCTTACTCGACTTGGGTCGTCCTTTCACCACCCTACAAAAAGCAATTCATCAGCCCAAATTCCCACTCCTTACAGCCACAAAAACACAGCCTCCGTACTCTGAAATATGGTCCAGCTCCGACAAAAAGTCTGCAAAGTCCTCACCCAGACCGTCCTTCGAGAACTCCCTAAACCGCCACCAAGTCAGCAAACAATACGTCCATTCACACTGAAAATATAAAAAATTTCCCACTTTTTCAGCTTCTTCATGGCCGCTTCAGCCTTGTTCGCAGACGACGATCCCAATCCCAATTTCGCCTCCAGCGCCTTAATCTCCCGGTCTTCTGTACTCACCGACTGCGGTTCGTCTACAAAATAGCACCGTCAGCCACGTAACCCAAAATTCACAATAGAATTTTACAAATGTCACCATTCTTCTGACTCGCAGCTTCTGCCAGAAACTCGTGGAATTTGTTGGTGATGCCGCTTCCAGCGCTTGTGCGACTGGTTTTACCCGTTTTTTTGCCGTGGAACGCGCGCGTCCTGTCGCTCTTCTCGGCTGTCGGCGCCTCGTGCTCCTTGCGCTGTCGCTTGTTCTTCTGGCGCTTCTTGTCCTCGCGCTCCTGCTTGCGCTTGGCCTTGCGCGTCACCACCGCCTTGCCTGCCATTTTCGACCAGCAAATTGTGGCCAGTCAAAAGTATCGCGTTGTATTAAGTACGAATATCCAGCTACATGCATTATCAGATTTAATCCAGTGGATTATCAAATTGGAAGAATATCGGGTCGGGATGGCCAGAAGACTGCGGCGCGGCGACGGTGCGGCGCTCTTCGGACTGCTGTGGGCGGCCTCGTGTCTGTTCCTCGTGGCGCTGCGCTTCTGCCCTCGAGAATCTGCCGTCTCCTCCGCTTCACCTGCCGTAAAACCGCATATTTTCGATCCGCAATGGACGTCGATGGATAATTGGGTATCCGAAGGAGAATCCACGCTGTCGCTGGTGGAATCGCTGCCCGTGGGGGATTTTTCATTGTCTTCCGACGTTCCCCAGACGTTCGAGGCTCTGACGCGCCATGTGCGCGCTGCTAAGACGTCTATCGACCTTAGTGCCATGTACTGGAACTTACTCGGAGAAGAAGATCGGAAAGAGTTTTCCGAGTCGGAGATGCAGAAATTCGGCGCAGATCGAGGCAGAAATTTGCTCCAAGCACTCAAAGAAGCAGCTCTTCGAGGGCTGAAATTGAGGATTTTAACGGCGAAACAGAGTCCAGGACAGGAAGTTGTAGAGGACAAGACAGCACTTCCGGAGGAGGTGCAGATGCTGGTGGATGCGGCGCCTCAAAACGTGGCGGTGAGGTGCTGGAGCGGCCCCGAGTGGTATGGCAGTGGAATTTTGCATCAGAAGATTTGGGTCTTCGATGCCAGTCACGTGTATGTGGGCAGTGCCAATATGGACTGGAAGTCGCTGGCTCAGGTGATGGAAATGGGCGTGATTATGGAGAATGTACCGCCGACGTCGGCGGTGATTCGAGATATGCAAAAGCTTTTTGAGACCTGGTGGATGTTTGCGTCGCCCGAGATGTTGCCTGCCAAGACGGAGACGTATTTTTCAGAAAAGTTCCAGCGGGAACTGCAAGTGCCGGCGTGGTCGATGTATTTGCCCGTGCACAAAAGAGTGGAGGATCCGTTCGCGAAGGCAGGCTTGGAGTCGCTGGGAAACATTTCGCATCAGCTGCAAACGCCGTTTAGCTCACAGTCTGATGAGAGTACCAAAGGAAATGACGAAGCGCTTTCGACGATGGCTGCGCAGATGTTTGTGGCGGCGGCGCCTTTGGCAGTAACGGCTGCACGCTCACGTGCGTTCGATGAAGATGCACTAGTTTACACGATCCGGTCGGCGAAGGAGTTCGTGAGTCTTAGTGTTATGGACTTTGCGCCGTTTTCCATGTACACACCCGGTCCTCTTCACTGGCCAGCTCTCACGGATGCTCTGCTGGCAGGAGTGTACAGCAAACCCGGGCTGAGGGTTCGTCTTCTGATCAGCCAGTGGCAACATACCAGCCCTCAAATACTGGAGGCACTTGCCACATTGAAGAAGCAGGCGGATTTGTGCCGGCACATGCACGCTCGTTGCTCTGGGAGACTTGAGATTAAGATTTTCCGTGTGCCAGGTTGGCAGAATACAACAACGTCCAGCAGCAGTATGAAGGCTGAATGGCCTTCATACACTCGCGTGAATCATGCTAAGTATATTGTCACCGATACCCGCGCGAACGTGGGCACGAGCAACATGGAGTGGGGGTACTTTTACACTACAGCAGGAGCGAGCGTCAACACCAACCACGAACCGACACGAAGGGCTCTCGAAAAAGTGTTTGAGAGGAACTGGAACTCTAGTTATGCTCAGCCACTAGAAAAGGCAATGGCAGATATTACTCCGTAAGGCTCATCGTGTTCGTGTTTGCAGTGGCTCCAACTAATTAACGCGAAAAATAAATATCAATTCATCGGTGCACAAGTCTATCTACTAGTCATTTGCCTTTTCCATTTTCCTCCTCCTCTTCTTCATCATCGTTGTCGTCGTCTTCTTCGCTTTCGTCGGCGTCACTGGTAGCGGCAGAATCACTTTCGTCTTCATCATCTTCTTCGTCACCATTAAGACGGGAGCTGGGATCGTACACATTCACAAGTTGAGCCATACCGGCGTCAACGTGCGAGGCGATGTGGCAATGCGCAAAAATGCTTCCCATCATGTATTCGCGAGGAGTAAAGCGAATTTGCACACCTCCACGGAAAAGAGGGAGTGTGTCGCGCCATTCACCCACATCAAACATTACTCCGTCTGGATCGGTGTCATCACCCATGCCCGAGACTTGGAAATGTGTGGAGTGGATGTGAAAGGGGTGGCTCATTGTACGGCAGTCGCTGGACTTGGACTTCTTTGCATCCAGGTCGCAAGGCTTCACGGCTGATTCTCGGTAATCCCTTACTGTGAGATCCCATTGCTGCAACTCGTTCACAGGCATTGAGTAGTTGATGTTCGAGAGGTCGAGCTTTTCGTGGTTGACACCGTACGTGATGCCTTTGTCCATCCAAACCGAAAACTCGAATCCGTATTTGTTGCTTTCATGAATTACTGGAGCATGCTTGACGCTCCCGATTGTATCCTCCATGTATGAGGGTCTCTTCGGCAATGCCGAGGGCAGACGCATGACTTTAACGGGGTTTTCGTTATCGTCGTCACCGTCAGAATCTTCATCGTCGCCCTTGCTGACCTTAAGCTTAACAATTTGCTGGGACGGCACGCGGTGCTGATTCACAAGCCCCAAAAGCATATTGCGCGAGCTGGCACTGTCTGTTTCGATAAAGAACTCGCCCATTTCAGCGCACATGATAGCCACATCCGCACGTCCTCCGGGTGGTATGACTACTACTTCCTTGACCTTGGGTTTGTCGAAATATATACCATCCATAGCTAGCACCGTCACCTCGCAACTACTGTCGTAGGTAGTCACCAGTTCTGCAACGTTGTTTGCGATTGCATTTACAAACCTCAAACGCTTGTATTCACCAACCGCAAGGTCCAGTATCGGCAGGTATTGCCCGTTCACATACACGGTAGGAAGCGAGGTATCGTTCAAAGGCACATCCGCGTCGTCCTCGACAATTTCAAGATTAGTTGGCCAAACCTGATCCACCTCCTCAACCTTGCTATCCATGTGCTTCGACAGCCTCCTCGTGAAGCTGAATTTGTTTTCCACCGCGTCCTCCAGGTTGTCGTATACATTGAAACAGTCTTCGACGCAGATTGCCTGCAGAATCATGACCGCATCATCCATCGCAGCCAACTCCGTCGGGAAATCTCCTGGTCGATCGGCCACAATGAGAGCCCCTGCCATCATCCCATTAAGCTGCGAGTTCACATTTCCATGGGTGTGCGGGTGGTACCAAAACGTTCCTGCAGGGTGGTCCGCCCGGATTTCGTACGTGTATCTGCGCTGGCCTCCCGGCTCCACATTGGGCATTACATTGTCTGCGTCCCCTACTGGCGGCACATGCACCCCGTGCAAATGCAGATTGGTATTGTTGCTGCGACCAGCTTCCAGCTCATTGGTGAGCGTGATCACCAGTCGGTCTCCCGGACAAACCTTGATCGTTGGCGCTGGGACGTGTCCGTTGTACGACCGAGTGTTGAAATCCACGTAGTCGCTCGTGAACCGCGCGAATTGCACCGATAGGTTGATGCGGAACTCGCCCGTCCTGCTCTTGAGTGTGGTTTGATCACTCAAAGCCGAGGAGCTGTCAGAGCTGGGACTGCTGAGCTTGGTCCATTGTTTAGAGCACTCGGACTGGTACAGGGCTGGCTGGCGGAGAGTCTGGTAGTCGTGATGACCGTAGACCACCGCAATTGCGATGGAGAGTAGGAGCCCTCGGAGGCAGAAAGAGAGACGCATGGGACCAAGTGAGCGAATTGAGCAATGCGACGGACACCAGCAAAGGCGCGGGACACGTCAGAGTCTCTCGCATGATCGGCTGACAGCTGGTGCAATACTCCGAAGGCTAAAGTTCAGTTTTTCGAGTTGCCCTTTCACCGGGACTGAAGAATCTTCATGGCGAGGCGATGACCATCTTCAGGTTTGCAGTTGGTGGCATTGGCTCTTCACAGTGATGAAAATGCAGTCGCTAGAAGTTCGTCCGAGTGTTTTGAGTCAAGACGTATGGAATCGCAGCAATGTAAAGGAGTGCAGGGCTTCTGGAATTCACTGGATGCGTTTGCTGTACGAGTGTCGTCTGCAAGAAGTTTTTGCCAAGAACAAGAACTGCCTACATGTACCGTTAGTGAATTTGATAGTGAAGGTAGTCAAGGCAGCAAGATAACAATGGATTGAAGCATTTATTGAATATACGTTACACCTAACGACAAGCGCCCTTATGCGTGGAAGGTCTCGCCAGCAGCGCGGTTCTCGACGAGTGGGGCTGCCAAGCAGGCCTTCACGTAGCCAGCGCGAATGACAAAGTCGCCGAACTTCTCGCCCTCATTGCGGTGCTCGGCGTAGTCCTTGATGATGGGCTCGAGCTCCTCCAGAATCTGCGCTTCGTCCACAGCTTCCTTGTAAAGTTTGTTGAGTCGGTCACCCGCGAAACCTGCACCGAGGTACAGGTTGTAGATTCCCGGGGAGCGACCCACAAAGCCGATCTCGCCCAGGTACGGACGGCCACAGCCGTTAGGACAACCGGTCATACGGATCACGATCGCGTCGTCACGCAGTCCGTTGGCCTCCAGCATCTCTTCGATCTTGGTGATCAGCGACGGCAAGTATCGCTCAGCTTCAGCAAACGCGAGACCGCACATGGGCAAAGCAGCGCAGGCAATCGAGTTAAGGCGCATGCCAGAGTAGTTGTCGTTGCCGAACTTGTACTTCTCCATAAGCGCCTTGATCTGCGGAATCTCCTCCTCCGAAATGTTGCCCAAGCTCAGGTTCTGGTTGCCCGTCAAGTGGAACTCGACGTGCGGGAACGCCTTGGCCAGCTCGCGAAGGCCCGTACGGATGCCGGTTTCCTTGGTGTCCTTAATACGGCCACCCTCGACGAACATGCCGTAGTGGTACTTGCCGTTCGAGGTCTTGATCCAGCCGAAGCGGTCACCGTTCGAGAGGAGCTTGTGCTTGCGGGGCTCCTGGAGCTTGTAACCCAGGCGCTTCTCCGTCTCAGCACGGATCCACTCCAAGCCGTGGTCCTCCACAGTGTATTTGAAGCGAGCGTGTTTGCGGTTCACACGGTCACCGAAGTCACGCTGCAGAATCATAACCTTCTCAGCCACATCCTTTGCCTGCTCCGGCGTACAGAACGCCATGACATCTGCCAAACGCGGGTAAGTCTTCTGGTTGTTGTGGGTCATACCCATACCACCACCCACAGTAACATTGAAGCCGACAAGTTTGTCCTTCTTCAGAATGGCGATGAAGCCCAGGCAGTTAGCGAAAATATCCACGTCGTTTGCCGGCGGAATGGCGATAGCAATCTTGAACTTACGCGGCAGGTACGCCTCGCCGTAGAACGGCTCGAAATCTTTCACCTCACCGCCAGCGACCATCTTCTTGTCAAGCCAGATCTCGTGGTAAGCACTCGTCTTCGGAGTCAAGTGGGCCGAAATGTCACAAGCGATTCCCAAAATCTCCTGGTGGGTTTCCACAGAGCACGACGGGTTCACGGTGGCCATCACATTACGGTTCACGTCACCGCAAGCAGCCAGAGAATCCATCAGCACACGATTGATGCCCTGCACAATAGGCTTCAGGTTCCACTTGAGAATGCCCTGCAACTGGTACGCCTGTCGAGTGGACAGCTTAATGTTACCATTTGCGTGCGAGTCGGCAAGCTGATCAATCATGAGGTACTGCTCGGCAGTCGACACACCACCCGGCACGCGTACACGAATCATAAACGAGAATGCCTTCTCCTTCTTCTCCAACCGCATCTGCTCGCGCAGGTCACGGTCATCCTGTTGATAAATGCCGTGGAACTTTGTCAGCTGCGTGTCGTCCGCGGCAAGAGCCTTGGTCGTACGGTCCTCAAGACCCTCGGCCACAGTTCCACGCAGGAAGTTACTCTGCTGCTTAATCTCCTCGTTGGTGCGCTGTTTCTTCTTCGTACCCTGGTGCAGGTTCACCACGTCCGCTGGGATACCGACCTGCTCCCACAGCTGCGGCTTCCACAGTTCAAACTGAGTCGTCGGACCATCTTCATCCTGGTCATCCCCCTTGGCAAGATCCACGATACGCTTAGCGCCTAGTTCGCTCAGCTTCGCGTCAAGGTCCACGGGGGCCTTGCAGAAGTAGTGCTTCTCATCCTCACGAGGCCAATACATGCTGTCACCCATGCCAAACACAGCGTACTGCAGCGGAAGCGTGGAGCTAAAGCCCGAAAGCTCACCCCAGAACTCCTTACCGTTGCTCGGGAACTCACCCTGACCAGCAGTCGAACAGATAAACACAACGTAGGCATTCTCGTCGTTGGCTTCGTCCAGCAACTGGTCGATGGTCATCTCGTTCATGTCCATCTTCTCGACGTTCTTCAGACCGAAGTTCAGCGCGTCCTCCTCAAGCTTCGAGGCGAACTCATCGGCATGGCCGTTGTCAGAGCCTACAAGAAGCCACAGCTTGGTGTCCACTTGCCATGGCTCCTGCTGCTGGCCACCGAAGCCGTTCAGAAGAGCTTCGAAGCTAGTCTTCAGCGCCTGCTGACCAATCTGATCATACTTCTCCGTGACTGAGGTGGCCGTAGGTGTAGTCAAAGCCTGTTTCGCAAACAGACTCAGCTGGTTGTTGCGCTGCAGGAATGTCAGCAGCTCCTTCTTGATGCTGGGGGACTCCAGTGAGAAAGCCTTCTCGCCCTCCACATCCTCCAGAAGAGGGTTGTAGCGGTACAGCGGCCAGTAACCACTCGACACGGCCTCCTTTGTCTCCTGCTCCATGTTAGTGGCGCTCGGAGCGTAGGCGAGCACAATCGAAGGTCCGTCAAACGCATCAGCCTCGTTCAGCGCACGAAGTACTTGCGAGTACGAGTCGTACAGCGCAACAGATGCGACATAGGCGTTGCCGTACTGCATTGCGTACAGGCCAAGATCGCGCTTGCGGTTGCTCTTGGAGACAGCGTTCATCGGCTCGGTGTCGAGGATAAGAAGATTGACGTTTTCACCACTGGCAAGTACTTGGTGCACACCTGAGGCACCGACATCACGTGAAAACTCCTCACTGCCGAGGATCCACTGGCTGAGGGGCGCGAAGTACTGCTTCAAAGCGAAGATTTCCGCAAGGACGCCGCCTTGGTGCTGCTCATTTTCGAGTAAAATGGTGATCTCGTTCGCAAGTTCGTCATTCTTGGGCTGCTTTTCGGACCAATATGCCAGACACTCAAGCAAGCGCTGCGACACAATGCTCTTGGCGTGCTCGCCCGCAACAAGCGCCTTAACCTTGTCCTTGAGCTGCTGGCGCTTCGCCAGAATGCCAAGGTGAACACCGAAGCCGAACTCGCCGTTCTCGAGGGCCACATTGTCGCCGACCGTCTTGTCCTGTGCCTTCCCCACCGTCTCAGAGCGCACAAGGTTCGCAATCACCGCACGCTTTTCAAAGAGCTGCAACAGCATTTTCACATACGGGGCCTCAAAACCATCCCTCGACGACACATACGAGTTAACAAGTTGAGTCGTCGCCGACTTCTTCGCGTTGAACTCCTCCGTAGCAGACGGGGAGGCAACGATGAAGCCGCTCTGCAGCTTGTCGGCAGCGAGCTCCTCCACCAAAGTGCGCGCGGTCACGACGTCAAACACGGACTCGCTCACGTTAAACGCGTACTTGCCGCCAATGACAGTAGGCATGGGCTTGTTCTGCCACTCCTCCGACTGGAAAGAGCCCAGCACATCCATGAAAAGCGGCTCGCCGACATTGGTAGCATCGTCCATACGGTCCAGAACAGCAAACTTTGTGGCCGTCGCGGGGACAACGCTCAAGAAAGACTTGGTAGACCAGGGACGGAACAGACGCACCGAGATGACACCGACCTTGGCCTTCCAGTTTGTGTAAAGCGACTCGACCGCATCCTTGACGACGCTAGAGGCCGTGCCCATGACCACGAGCACCTGTTCGGCCTCCGGGTGGCCAAAGTACTCGAAGAGCTGGTACCCCTTCTTGGCGAAAACCTGCTTGATAACGTCCTCCACAACTTCAGGGACGGCGTTGTATTTGGCGATGCACTCCGGGGAAACCTGGAAGTAGAGCTCGGCATCATCGGCGTTGTCAGCCACGCCCGACTTGCTGAGCACGAGCTGGCGGAAGTCTGGGGCGTCCGAGGCGTTCTTGAGACCGATGAGGTTGGCCAGGTACTCGTAGTCCACGAGCGCGTTGTTAAACTTGGAGGAGGAGGTTGCCACGTGCTGCTCCAGGTCGTTGTGAGCCATCTCGCCGTCGTACACGTGCAAAAACGGCACGTTGGCGCGCAGGGACGCGACGTGCGCGAGCAGCGCCATGTCCTCGGTCTCTGTCGCGTTGAGCGAGTTCAAGATGACGAAGCCGGTCTGGCGCACGGCCATCAGGTCCGAGTGCTCGCGCGCCACGACGTGAATGACGGCGGGCAGCTGCGCGCTGCTGAGCTTGTACATGGCGGGCACCATCTGCAGCAGCGCCGAGGGCGAGGACGCGAAGAGCGTCACGAACTGGCCGCGCGCGGCGGCGGCGTAGGCGCGCTCGATGAGCTCCTGGCCCACGGCGCCCTCCTCGACCTTGCCCACCTGGTCGAACACGTTGCGGCGCGCGCTCACGATGTACTTTTCGAGCGCCGAGCCGAAGGGCACGGGCTGCACCAGGTACGAGAAGTCGCTGAGCGCGTAGGCCACGTGGCTCACGGCCTCTTCCACGGCGGGCGTGTACGGCGGCATGCGTGCGTTATGTGTTGGGGATCCGGGCGAGCGGGGAGTGATGGTCCCTTGGCACTTGCGCGGCGGCGTGCGGAATGGTGAGTGCGCTCGAAAGGGGCGCTCACCACCCGAACCGACCCAGATTGCCCGGCTGACGCACTCCCTCGCTCCAGTGACATACGCACTGACAGATGCTGTCCCGGCTATGTTGAATGGTCAGCCAATGAAAATGGCCAATAAGCAGGCGTCACGATTTGCGCCAATCAACGACCGCGATTGAATCGACGCGGTTTCAGATGACCTTTGAGAATTAATACGTATATACCTCGCAGACTTGATATCCGCGTTGCTGCGCGCGCTCCAGTATGCATGCGTGATCGGACTGATTGGACGAAGTTCGTCCACAGCGCGAGTCGGTAATCGCCGCGCTTGCGCTGCTAGAATCTCCTCCTCCTGCGTGCGAGACGAGCAAGTAATCGTGGGAAGTTGTTGCGCGCGACTGATCATAGCGCGTACAACAGGCGGTCAGTTTAGGGCCATTTCCTTAGTCGCACCGCTGACTAACCTAAAATGGTGCAATATGGGGTGGACCACACCATCGGACGTCATCCAATGGGCGCCGATGGGCTCGTTTACGTTTTGACCCGGACGGCGGCCACGCACGAGCAGCACCTTGCCATTCCTCATTGTGCCGCCTGCCTGCCTGTTCCCACGCCAACCGATGTCGACGACCAAGGGCAAGATGCTGCTGGTGGGCGCCGGCCCGGGCGACCCCGAGCTGCTGACGCTCAAGGCGTACCGCGCGCTGCAGCAGGCCGACCTCGTACTGGCCGACCGCCTCGTGCCCACCGAGGTCCTCGAGATCGCCTCCTGCGAGGTGCGCGTGGCACGCAAGCGCTGCGGCAAGGCCGACCTCGCACAGGCCGAGCTGGACGCGTGGGGCCTCGAGGCGCTCGCGCAGGGCAAGCGCGTCGTGCGTCTCAAGAACGGCGATCCGTTCATGTACGGACGTGGCGGTGAAGAGGCCGTCATCTACTCTGAAGCCGGCTTCGACGTGGAGGTCATCCCGGGTATCTCCAGCTCGCTTTCGGCGCCTGCAAGTGCGGGCATCCCTGCCACCATGCGCGATGTGGCCGATCAGGTGCTTGTGTGCACGGGCCACGGCAAACAGGACCGCTTTCCGGACCTGCCCGAGTACTGCGACCACCGCACCACGATCTTCCTCATGGCTATCGGTCGCATTGAAGGGCTCACCCTGGCGCTGCAGACCGAGCGCGGATACCCAAGTGACATGCCCGCGGCGATCATCCACGCTGCCACCATGCGCGATGCGTCCACCGTCCGCAGCACGCTGGGCGAGATCGCAGCTGAGGTGCGTCGCCGCGGGATCGACCCGCCTGGAACGCTCGTGCTGGGCAACGTGGTCAACGCGCTGACCTATCTCGAGAACTATGACGCCGTGAAGGACGTCGACGTCGAGCCCGAGAGCGCCGCCAAGTACACGATATCGTACGCGCCGCTCTCGAGCCTCCCAGCAATTGATCTGGGCGAGCACATTGTGCTGAACGCCAAGACCAAGCACCCGGAGGTTTTTGGCTTCGAGCTGTCGATCGTGAACGTGCTTATGGTGTTGCTAGCGTTGGCCTCGGTCGCGTACTCGGTCGCGTCAGGCGTGGTCATCACGCAAGTGTAGGCTGTATTTAATATCGTAAATGCATTGTATTTCATTATCACGATGAAATTTCCGGGAGTTTCACGTGTAACATCAAGGAGCGGCATGTACTATAGTTTTCCCACTACAACACCACCGGAACGGGTGGGTACGTAGTTGCACACGTAAACCAAACGTTCTGTGTATGGTAGTACTTGTGTAGCTGTAAGGAACACAACTAACGCAGCAATCGCGGCCCTATTAATGGATGCGGCAATGAGCTGTACTAAGTAGTTGCGGTGAATCTGTGAAGTCTAACCCTTGATGCTTTGTGGTGCTCTCCATCCACGCAGACTCGGTTACCCACACTCGATTTTGACACTGCTTCGGTCGATTCAACCAATCGACCTTGGAAAGTTCGAGTAGAACGCGCAATATTACCAGAAAGCTTGAATACCGACCGACCCACACCAGAACTCCATCTGAAGCAGTTTGTCCCAGTTCTCTGAAATTTATTTCAGAGAACTTCAGTGATCAGAATTTCAAGTCAAAACGCATGAAACACTAAAATCAGGAAATCCGAAAAACAAGGAATGACTCGAAAATGCACTGTAATATTCAATCAACCTCCCAGAAAACGCAAAACACCCACGGAAACGTCGCTCCAAGGTCCTACTGTCGCGATACTTTAAGAGATTTCGATACTGTGGCTAATAAACTTCACTGCAATCGTGCATATCGTGCGAGATCTGAATCACCCAGGCATTTCCTGCTTGCACATGCTCGCACGACACTGGATCGACATTCGTTGAAAGTTACGGCTTCAGAGGAAAATTACGGTAACGATGAACGCATGTATTTTCATTCACCCATCTGGGGTATTCAAAAACACCTCACTGATCTAATCCACGTCCACAGGCTTAAGGTACGCGCCAGCAAGAGTTACGAGCGCTTAAATCGGAGATTGCGGACCGCGGCTACGGAACAGGAAGAGCAGGAAATATGAGGGTCTTAGCGAAAACGAAAACGTAAAATTCAAACGAAACAGGATTGTAATTAACGCTGAATCTATCGACGTTTCTCGACAGAAAGCTAAAACTTTCCTAGGTTTCCTCAACAGCCGTGCTGTCATCAACTTGCTGGGTCATGGCGTCCGCTGTCTGAGCAAATTTGATGTTCGCACGATGTTTCCTGGAGAAAGAATTTCTTCCGACCTTCAACATCGTGGCGTTCATCAATTCCTTGCCAGACTTAAAGTGGCGACCGCCTTCGTACTCGTGTAGTTCTAAGAAACAACGTAGTTCGAAATTTGTAAAATACAAAAAGAAAACAAAACAATCATACCTCAATAAGATCGCTTAAAGTACCATCCACGACTGCATCGAAGAGATGCAAAGTGGACACACGAGTAAGGACGCTTGCTGAAACCTTACCTTACCGAACCGCTTAAGACGGAGAGTTGAGATAATTCGTCCCAAGCAAAGCCGTACCACAAGAATGAATTCGTGATTGCATTAGTTTTAAAATTGTCAGAGCTCACCCGAGCGCTCGCGCGCGGCCTTAATGCAATGCTTGACACGAGTCTGGGTTGCCGTTAGCGAGTTGTTGAAGTGAAAATTATATCATGGGTACACTCAGCGGGACCAAAATAGCAGTTTTTGGTCTGGATTGTGCTACATCGCCATGGACTATTCAACAGAGAAAGAGGGGATCAAGCGCAGGAAGGTCATGAGCACTGAGGTCTTCGAGACACCCGAGCCGGAGGAGGCCTTCCAGCCCTACGCGCCAGCGAACGCGTCTGCCCGCCAGGTCCGCACAGGTGTCGGTGCCGGTCCCGAGGCTGAGGGCCATTTCCACGACAAGGTACGTGAGGATTTACTCAGGATTTCACACTGAAATCTAGTTGAATTATACGTATTTTACGGTGCAGAGCTCCATGGAACTGGACGAGGACGAACTCCCTGCCACGCAGGCTTTCGAAGTCTTTATGGGCAAAGTTTACAGTGCGTTGCAATGGCCACAAGGTCTCGAGACAAGAGTATTCATGGTAGTCTTTTATTGTGTTGTGTTGCATGCAGAGCCCTCACTGCCTACACAGACAGAGTATGAGGCTTCAGCCAGTAAGAGTAGCAGCAATAAGGCGGTGCTGGAGTCACCGTTGGCTCGCTTCACGCGGCTGTCGCTGGAGTTGAAGGAGCTGGAGGCGGATCTGACGCTGCTGGCCGCTGACGCCGAGCACAAGAAACACAAGGTGATGGTGGATGCTGGTCAGGAGGCCGAGTTCCACGAGGTCATGCAGGGTCTGAATACGCTACAGCTGAATTTGTCGGCTCTGGAGAAGAATGCTGCTTTCCAGCCTTTCCTACGCTCTGGCAGCAACGTGGGCGTAGCAGCTTCCAGCGCCGATGCAGCGCTGAGTCTGCAGAAAGACCTAACAGCCAAGTTTTTCCAGCAGATCGATGCGCTGAAGCGGCAGCAACAGGGTCAAACATCTGCACCACCGTCGACCGACGGCGCACCCATCGTGTATGAGATCTACAGTAACGGTGAGCTGAATGCTGTCGACCGCGATGCCAAGACGCGAGTGGCGACGCTCGAGGCCCGCATTTCAACGCTAGAGAGGGCCATTGGAGGGTTTCAGGGTCAGGAATTGCGTCTGGATGGTTTGAGTTCACTGGGGGTGCGTCGAGCGCTGACCTAACGTCGGCGGTCGCGCAACTGGAGCAGCGGGTCGCGTTGATGAGCGAAAAGAATCTGGATGCAGTCAAGACACGTACAACAGCTCTCGTTCATGAATTCACGCTGCTAAGCAAGTTGAAGCAGTCACCGAGTGTACAGGGTGCTCTGAATTCGCAAGCTGATCGTGAACAGATCCAGAAGATTTATGATCAGCTAAACAGCCTCGATGCTGTAGCGGCATCGGTGCCAACTATTGTGGACCGCCTCGTCACGCTCAAAGCAGTGCACGATGAAGCGCTGAATGTGACAGCGCGTGTTGACAAGATGGAGCAAACGCAGGTGTCCTTGGGCGAGCTTCTGAACTCGGATGCTGCCTTGCTTGCCAATGTAAGTGTCATTCCTAGCAAAGGTGGTTTATTTTGCATGAACGTATAGTCACCCTATGTCTACGATGCACTGACTCAAACACTTGCTTGTGATTATCTAGATGGAGGCGAGCTTGGCCGAGAATGTGCAGATCTTTCAATCCAACATCCAGCAACTCGACGACCGTATGGCAAAGCTGCTCGCATCCTCGGGTGGGCGCTAGATTTCTTTCCAAATGGTTATTGCTGTGTTAGAGGGCGCTCTTGGGTCAACATGCGGCTACAGGAAGCTCAGCTGATGCGGCTGTCATTGAGTTGCGTTTGTTTTCCAAAGACCCTGTGGCTGTGGGAGTGGCTTGAAAGACGGGTACAGGTGTGAGTGCGATAACGGAGCTTCTAACGATAATTGCATCGCCTGTTTCGTTCTTGTTTTCTTTGTTGGTTCGCAGGCGATTTTGTCGAAGCTCCCAAAGGTACTTCATTTGCTTGTACAGAATGTAAAGCTGACGGGAGTTGAAGAGCACCAGCAGCATTACTTGCAGCACGATGACGAGTGTGCCAACGAAATTCTGTAACCCAACCTCCGTGGAGGGAGTAAGGAAGGAACTGATCAGCGCGTACGTGACCATCTTCATGACGAATGCGATGGAAGAGCATACGGTCTGGAACTCCATGGAGTACGGCGCACTTTCGATCGTGTAGAGAAACATGGTGAGCTGCAGGGACATGAGAAGAGTCAATTGGGACGGCACATCGCTCACAAGCCCAATAATCACACCCGAAAGGATTTCAGCGCCCATTTTCGCCACGAAGAAATATCGGTTTTTGAAGTGATAGTACTTGTAGTACGCCCCCCACGCGAATTTGAAGTCTGGGTTCGAGAGCTCCTCCTCGCTTTTATTCCAGATCTTCACGACCCCCAGCACAATCAAGCCACAGCAAACTACTGTAAGCGCCACAGTCGCAAAAGCAAATGCGCTGTGACTACCGTGGTGCTGTTGCTCATTGTAGCGCATCTGGAACGAGCTCGTCATGCTCAGAGCATACTCACTCAAGAGACAAATGGATAAACAGGACTGGATCAGCAGACGCATCAAAAGTTTTGCTCGAGGCAAGTCATCAAGTCGCTGAATCAAAAGCTCCAGTCTTCGCCGGAGAAGAAGACGCAGCAGAGAGTAGAGGGTTGCCACAACTGCCGCGACACCTCCTACGACACACACGAACACAATTGCCGTTTTGGTAAACAGCTCTTCAGGCTTGACGTTGATTCTTTCCGCGTACGCGAGCACTCCCGATATAATATCGCCATCCGCGACGGTGAAAATTGAAACATTCTCGCTGGAAAGGCTTTCCTTTCCTTTGTCGCCGGCAGGATAAGGAGATATGCCAGCCCCTGTCGGCTGAAAGTTACACCACCCCAACGAGTCCGTGAAGTGAAAAAAAGTCTGGGGCGGTGGGGAGACTAAGATGGCTGCTCGATGAAATGAACTGCAGGTAGTTGAGCATCATAAAGAGCCCTGTCAAATCCACGGCAGGCGCGGTCGATCCCAACCCAGAAGCGGCCACGCCTCCTCCTACGATATTCAGTATACCTTGCGACCCAGCCACTCCAGACACAACACTCGATACAGCAGACGTACTCACTGTCGCGATGCTGATGACAGCACTTACCACATTTGCAGTAACAGCTGTGGCTACCAAGATGTTTGCAGAGTTGCTGGCAATATCTCGAGCGGGTCCCAACGAATGCGTGAAGTCGATGATTGCTCGATGAAAAGCCTCGCCATCACCGACGCCTGGACGTGCACGGTTTTCATCTCTGGCGTTGGATATCGTAGTAGGATTCCCACTGCTGACGGTAGCGTTTGGCTGACTGCCGGAGGACGAAGACCTGATTACCGCGGAGCTAATCCTCGGAAGGCCGTCTTCTGGTGAAATGTCACTAGAGGAATTTTTGAGATCACCGCCTTCTAAATGCCCTCGAGCTGTGATTAAGGGGTGTGCAGCTGGCGAGAGAGATGCCATCGAGCTAGAACCATCAGAAGTCGTTTTACCTTCATTCGCCACGCTGGAATCCGCCAAGATTGCATCACTGCCACTAAGCAAAGCTGGTGAAGAAGTTGTTATTGAGGATCTTGACCCGCCCCCTGTCGACCCGCTTTCGGCTGCCGAGTTATCGCCTGCAGCGCTACTTTCACGAATAATTGATGGCACCGATGTCGCCGCCCCGCTAGTATCACTGAGCGCTGAGTCTGTTGGAGGGGTGCCTGTAGATGAACTGCTAGTAGCTGTACTGGGCGGGACATTTGTTCGAGAGCCACTCGCCATGTCTGCAAGCGAGCTAGAAGACGAACTTCTAGGTTCACGAGGTGTACTTGTTGGTGCGGAGCTGTCGGTACTTGGTGGTGAGCTGATTGCTGGATTAGTTGTTGATTCGGTAGTTGATGCTGGGGTTTGTGCACTTGAAGCTGGATTTGTCGCTGCTGGAACTTGCGTATCGGCAAGTACGGCTGTAGTCGGGGTTTCTGTTGGAATTGTAGTGGATGGCTGCGCCGTAGGCTGCGTTGTAGGATCCGATACTGAAGTTACAGAGGGCGATTGCGGGCTTGAGCTTGCAGGTGTTGAAGTGCCAACAACAGTTGTTGACGCTGGGGGCTGAGTAGTCGATCCTGGAACGGGTGCATTGGTCGAGGTTTCTGAAGTAGATCCTGGCGTTGTTGTTGCTGCCGCGCCAGTCGAGGTAGGTGCAGTCGGAATTGGAGTATCAGCCAGTACAGGTATATTTGTTGAAGGATCAGACGTGGTTGGCGCTGGAGCTGCTGTTGCCGTAGGCGACGGCAGAGCTGTAGAAGGCGATGGGCTTGGCTGTGTTGATACTGACGGAACTCCTGTCACCGGCGATACTGTCCCTGCTGACGGTGTTGGTGATGAGGCTGGTTGCGTGGTGTCAGGTGGAGTCCCGGTAGCTGGGGCTCCTGTTGGCTGTATAGTTGTTGTTGTTGGATTTCCTGTTACTGGAGACGCTGTCGCCGTCACTACCGGAGTTCCTGTCGATGGGACCAATGTTCCTGGAGAAGCTGTCACTGCCGGAGTTCCTGTCGATGGTTGGGAGGTCCTTGTCGCTGCTGGAGTTGTCGATGCCGACGGCTGAGTAGTAGGATCAGCCAGGATAGGTACATCAGCCGGTGTAGTCGGCGCGGTGGTTGTTGATGGTTGCGCTGTGGTTGCTGGTACACTAGTAGTCACTGGGTTGGCGGTAGTCGATGGCTGCGTTGTCGTTGACGGAGTTGAAGTGGACGGTATCACCGATGGTTGCGAAGGCTGAGTAGTAGGATCGGCCAGGATAGGTACATCAGCCGGTGTAGTCGGCGCGGTGGTTGTTGATGGTTGCACTGTGGTTGCTGGTACACTAGTAGTCACTGGGTTGGCGGTAGTCGATGGCTGCGTTGTCGTTGACGGAGTTGAAGTGGACGGTATCACCGATGGTTGCGAAGGCTGAGTAGTAGGATCGGCCAGGATAGGTACATCAGCCGGTGTAGTCGGCGCGGTGGTTGTTGATGGTTGCGCTGTGGTTGCTGGTACACTAGTAGTCACTGGGTTGGCGGTAGTCGATGGCTGCGTTGTCGTTGACGGAGTTGAAGTGGACGGTATCACCGATGGTTGCGAAGAAGTAGCAGGTGTACTGGTCGTCGATGGCTGGATGGTAACTATTGGCGTACTGGTCACTGCTGGGCTAGAAGTCGTCGAAGGCTGTGTTGTTGTCGTTGGACTAGATGTCGTCGAAGGCTGACTTGTCGTCGTTGGGCTGGAAGTCGTTGCAGGCTGAGCTGTAGTCGTTGGGCTGGAAGTCGAAGGCGTTGTAGACGGTTGCGTGGTAATCACCGGCGTAGTGGTCGTCGATGGGCGGGAAGTTGGAGGTGTTGTCGATGGCTGGGATGACGGAGCTGTCGTTGGCGATATGGTACTTACCGGTGCCGCTGTCACTGGTGGAGGTGTTGTTGACGGAGAACTTGTAGGCGCCGTTGTGGTTGCTGGCTGAGTTGGTGCCGACGTGGAAGGGGTCTGCGTGGCTGGTGGAGCTGTCGTGTCTGCAAGAATCGGAATGTTTGCAAACGGATCCTCTGTTGCTGGCGCTGGACTGGCGGTTGGTGCTTGCGTCGGAGCTGGAGTGGCTGGCCTTGTGGTTGGTGCTTGCGTTGGCGCTGAAGTGACCGGTGCCGTGGTTGGCGCTTGCGTTGGCGCTGGAGTGGCTGGCCTCGTCGTCGGTGCCGTGGTATCGGCAAGTATCGGTACATCAGCGAATGGATCCTGTGTAGCTGGTGCGGAAGTTGCAGGAGCTGTGGTTGGCGCTTGTGTCGGCGCTGGAGTGGCTGGCCTCGTCGTCGGTGCCGTGGTATCGGCAAGTATCGGTACATCAGCGAATGGATCCTGTGTAGCTGGTGCGGAAGTTGCAGGAGCTGTGGTTGGCGCTTGTGTCGGCGCTGGAGTGGCTGGCCTCGTCGTCGGTGCCGTGGTTGGCGCTGAAGTGGCCGGTGCCGTGGTATCGGCAAGTATCGGGATATCAGCGAATGGATCCTGTGTAGCTGGTGCGGAAGTTGCAGGAGCTGTGGTGTGCGCAGTCGTCGTTGGTGCTGTGGTTGCTGGTGTGGAAGTAGGCATTACAGGCTGATACGTGAGGGCGCAGTCCCCTGCGCTCGCCGTGCAGCAAATGATGTTTTGCTGGTTCCACGCCGAGTATTCTTCCCTGCACGTCGATAAGCTCCAGCAGTACGGCCCTCCCGATCCTTGGTTGGACTGCGCGCAACACCAGTTGCTACCGCCACCCGAGTACGCGCAGCTGTAGTAAGCAGTTTGCGTGGTGAAGACTGGTGGAGCTACGCTCGTGGGCGTTTCGAACTGAAGACGACGGTCATCCGTAGAAAGCGAGCTTTGGCGGGATATGATGTGCGGCGCACCGCCGTTGTGAAGTTGCTTCTGGTCTCGATCACTTTCCAGCTCTGTCGCGGCAATTTCTGTGCAAACGCGTCTCTCTTCGTCGGGCGTGCACTCGTAACCCTGGAATTGCCATTTCACCACCGATTCTGTTGCCTTGATCTGTGGCATCCGCTGTAGCGAGAAGTAGACGTTTACCCACGGCAAGTCTCGACGGTACGCATTCTCGCCGACCTGCGTGTACATACCGTTGTGCACTTGACCGGGGACGCTGGACAGGAAGAGGTCAACCGCAACCGAGATCGATTCGTTCTGACCATGTCTGCTGGAGACGGCAGCTTTCACAAGCAGAGTTGCTGCCAGTGCTACGAGTTGCTTCCACTGCATCGTGCCAGGCATTTCCCCTTGTGCTTTGAACTCAAGTCGGCGCAGCTCGGCAAATGAACTGTGCCGACGTTGGTCACGGCTGACGCCCACACATATTCTTCCACGGACTTGCTCGTCCTGAACTCTGCGCCGCTTCGCTGGCGAGAAGGCAGACGTTCAGCGCGGCAAAAGGGGAGGAACACCGGGCTACGAGCTGTAGCCTACGGCAGTGATCATGAGCTGTAGCCTACGGCAGTGATCATGAGCTGATAGCAAAGTAAGCTGCACCTGGTGTTGGACGTATCGAAATCAATAGCAATAACTACTGCACGATATTTATTGCGATACCAATATTTATTGTTTGGGCGTTTCAAAATAGCAATAATTATTGTAGACGCAATAATTTATTTTTCCTGAAATATTATTTTTATTTTTTACTGAAAATATTATTGCAAATTCCGTCGGTCGGTTTGTCGTCTTCGGTTGAATCGTCCAATACAAATTTCAAGTCATGTGGCAATCAACCCGATTGCACCGTAGGACTCCGAGTAAGCCTGTAATTGCACTTAGAATACCAAATAGTGAGATCAAGAGAAATATATATTTGGGTGATTTGCCGACGATTTGTGCTCCGTCGATCTAACCATTCACCTCGGAAAGATCGAGTAGAACGCACAATATTACTTATTGTCGCTGCGAGTCGTAGCCTACACCAACATTAACAGACGGCCTTTGCTCACCGGTACTTGCGTTCTCGAAACACCAAACGAGGGTAGTCACCGGCGAACAATACTGTGACAGCAAATTTAGGTACATGATCAAATATTACTGGACTTTAGTTCACAAATACATGACATGGCGCTTATGCAAAACCTCACCAAACCTGTATACCCACAACTTCACCCCGGAGGCAACTCCACTCGTGCCTTTAGTTTCGAATTCTGCATCCATGAACACAAAGATGATGCTATTTTCACCGACAAGTTGATCGCTAGGACGATTCGCTGTGCCTTGTTGTGCTCGCGTGCCGCCTATCAGTTTGGCACGTTGACAATGTCACTCCACAACTATAGTAATAAACATGTGGTCCAATTCAATGACTTCTATTACGAATACAGTTTCCTCATTACGCATGTAGTTTCGGTCTGCTGTAGCTGTGCGCCATACCTCCGATGCCACGCTGACGTCACTTTGGCTTCCGCCCCAGCGCTGTTAATGGATGTACGTCTGAAACTTAGAGCCCAAGTGAAGATACACGGGTTTTATTTTAAAGATTTCTGCTAGATAATCAGGGAGCGGAAGCAGGCATCGTGCGTCGCCGTATGATTTGCGCCATAGACCAACCGCGCCTCATTCGGATTGAGCACAGTTACCACATGCAGTTCGAACGACCTACCAGAGAGTTGGGCGCGCCCAGGCCATAACATGGTGGGTGGAAGTCAAGACGTCGTCTCGGGCGAGACACATTCGCCATTCTTTCGGGTCTGGATATCAGTGACGCTCAGCACACGATGCAAGATGCAAACAATAATGTTGAGAAAGGTGCCACAGGTTGAGCAAAAAGTCTTTGTTCAAGACCAGATACCTTGGTGGCTAAAAACGCTTGGGCTAAGAGACCCAAAGTCCGATCACAACACTAACAAGTGGGAGGGGGGGGCACATATGGCTCCAGCCAGTGATTGTGCCAGTATGAATACATAGACTTGAACTTCATTCTTCTATCTGCGCGATGGTACCGAGTAGGTGGAATGAGCAGCACTATTCCGAACTCCCAGGGGCCACCGCAGAATGGTAGGTTTCGCAAGTAAAACTCCGTCGCATCGAGTGGCATTCCAACTCTTGCGGTGTGATTCGAAACGGCATTGCGACTGCAACACTGTCCGACATCGTTATCAAGACGCAAATCCTATGTAGCAGACGTACGAAAACACAAATGCGACTGTTGTCAACCTATTGTGGAGGAGAATACTCTGTAGGTGGCATGACTCGTATTGCGAACTTAGTGCAGCACTTTGGTTGCTGCATGTGAAGACAGCCATGGCGGAAACGAACATACCAGCAATGATATTGTGAATGAAAACGGTGCCGCTATTGATGTAAGCCCGAAATGTAAAGCCTGGTAGGGTTATGCAAGAGTTTGATATCGCTCATTGTGACATGATCTATGGTTGACAATCAAATCATGGAACTGGGCGTTCGTAAGACGTGTACTAGAATTGTTGGCCATCAAGCACGATCCATCGAAATGGCGTTAATAACAAATATATTCATGAATGACGCATGATACTATAGCGAATTGGAATCTTAACAACAATTTTATGGGTCATTGCGGTCGCTGTGCAAGTACTGCGGCGGAATACGAAACCAGTTGAAAACGTGGCCCGGGTCTGCAGCTGGCGCAGCCCGTTTTCGCTAGACGAACCCGCGTAATCGAGGCGCTTACGGACGCAAATCAGGTCCGGACCAAAAGTAGTGATGCTCAAATAGCCCTTTTTGGGCCCATACAAAATCCCATATAAAAATAGTCCTAGTGACAGCGTGCGCAGTTCGCCTCCGCCATTGGCCTGTCGCACCCGCCAATCACATCGCGCGCTGCGGAACAGCGCAGCAAAATGGCAAAGAGCGCATCCATGCGGTCTCCGCTGCCAAAAGCGGCCATTTCTCGGCAGCGGTGACGGCCGTGGCCACCACTATCCTTTCGACCAGGGCTGCAGCACCTCCATGTCGACCACCGCCAACTACCAGGTCGAAGAGGGCTTCGCGGCAGTGTCCGGCCCCAGCGCTGCCACGCTCAAGCCCGTGCTGGCCGTGGACATCGTGGACGAGAACGCGTCCGACACGTCGACGGCCTCGCTGGCGCCCACGCCGCTGCACAAGCTGCGCGCCGCTCGCTCGGAGCTCGGCGGCCGCGTGTTCTCGCGCTCCGACCTCTTCTGCTCGGGCGCCGATGCGGTGCTGCACGTGGCTGGTCACGTGACCAACAACGTGTTCGAGTACCCGCTGCTGGCCGCTGCCGACAGCAAGCAGGCCCAGGAGACCAAGCTCAATGCTCGTGCGCGCGTCGTGACGCTCGAGATCCGCGCTGGAGCCGCGGACGCTGTTCGCGGCGCGCTGGGAGTGGGCGCGTCGGCGGCCGCGCTCATCCCGTCGCAGACTCTGCCGCTGTTCTTGCCGAGCCTCTTCCAGCTGGCCCAAGGTGCTGCCACCTCGGCGCCTGCCGTGTTTCACGTGGCGTGTGAGTCCATCCGTCGCGACATGGCCGTCGCTAGCTCCTACGAGCCGCTGTATGCACTGCAACACTCGGGTGCGCTGCTGCTCAACTCGGCGTCGCCCCAGGAGTGTCACGATCTCGCCGTGGTGGCCCACGTGGCTGCGCAGCGCCTGCACAAGCTGCTGGTGCACTTCTACGACGGAGCTCGCGTGGCGAGAGAGCTCAGCAAGGTGGAAGCGCTCACGGAGGAGGCTCTCGAGATGCTGTCAACGGTGAGCGCTGGTGTACCCCTGACTGGTGATGTGGTCGAGCAAGTGCAGAGCGTCATGGACGACCTGTTCCATGTTCTGCAGCGTCAGTACCGAGTGTACGAGTACTTTGGCGCTGAGGACGCCGAGTACGTCGTCGTCGTTGTTGGAGAGGCTGCTGCTGCGCTGAAGCAGGCCGCCGCATACGAGCAGATGCTCGGCGGCAAGGTCGGCGTGGTGCAGGTCCGCCTCCTGCTGCCGTGGTCGCACAAGTTGTTTACACAGGCGCTTCCTGCTACGGTCAAGCGTGTGGTGGCACTTGAAAATGTGGCGCCGAGCGCACTCACCTTTCATCGTGGTCTGCTGACCCAGAACTTGCAGGTGTTCTTCCAGTCGACGTACTGGCAGCCTGCGGTGGAGACTGCTCCTGTTGTAGTGACGGGTGTCTACGGAGGTGTGTTCCGCAACTCGGCCTTCTCAGTGGGAATGGGTCGTGCTGTGCTTCGCCACAGTGCGACGTCTTCGTCTCGCCGCGCATTTGTGGTGGTCAAGAATGAGGAGCTGTACGACTCTGCTCTGGTAGACGCTTCGTCCGACAACAGTCAAGCCACCAAGTTTGATGTGGTATTCGGCAAGTCGTTGGAACTCGAGGGATCCGCTGCCTACACGAAGCAGTTCCTGTTCTTCGGCTTTGATGATGTGGAAGCAGACGGCGCTCGTGCTGGCACGGAAACCAACAAGTTGTTTGAGTCGACGCTGGATTTGCTCAACAAGAACCCGACCACACGCGTGAATGCAGTTGTGACCCACAGTGCCGGCGACGAGGCTGCTGTTCGTCCTGTGTCCACACTGGAGGTGCGCGTAGCTCTGGATGGCGGCCACGGCCCAGTCACGTCGGAGCCCGTTGAACAGGCTGATGTCGTGGTCGTTACTCGGCCCGAGCTGCTTTCCCACTACAATGTTGCTAACAGTGTGAAGCAAGGTGGTAAGCTGCTGGTTCTTGCTGAATGGAAGACTGCGGACGACGTGGACGAGCGGGCGGCGTTCAAGCAGCAGGTGGCTTCTCGTGACGTGCAACTGCTAGTTGTGGACGCGAATGAGCTCGCCTCTCGTGTGGAAGATGACATGGTTGCTGCGGTGGGTCTACAGACTGCATTCTTCAAGGCCTCTGGTCTGTACGACGAGAATGTTGTGCTGGCGTTGCTGGAGGCGCAGTTCCCTAGTGACAAGCACTCTGTGCTCCGTGCGTTTGTGTCGGCTGTGTGGGGCGACGTGTTGGCGCTTACATACCCCTCGTCCGAGTGGTTGTCTGCTGCGGATGTAGACGAAGAGGTGGCTGCACAGCCTCTGACGACGTTCGCGAGCGTGGCGACAAGCAAGGTCCCATTCGCCAACAGTGCCGAGTCTACGACTGCCTCGAAAACCGGTGGCAAGCGCCGCTCGCACGCGGAGGTGTCGCGCGAAACGAAGACGGCCTGGCAGCTTATGTTCCCCACCTCGTTCGAGGCTCGTCACGGCGTGCGTGACCACGTTACTGACCTAGTGACGGTAACGAAGTGGGAGCGTCTGACACCGGAGGACTACTCGCGCAATGTTTTCCACATCGAAATGGACACGACGAACACGGCCATCAAGTACCGCATCGGCGAGGCTCTTGCTGTGTTCGCTCACAATGACGAGAAGGAGGTGGTGAAGTTCCTGCAAACTTACAATGTCGACCCGGAGGCCCTCGTTGCGCTCCCGGTGGCGCACAAGAAGAAGAAGGGTGAGGCTGCAACAGGTCCGAGCGAGGAGACTCTGACCTACTTCCAGCTCTTCGCGCACGTACTAGACATTTTCGGCCGGCCTTCGAAGAAGTTCTACCAGGCTTTGCTGGAGCGTGCCACGGACGAGAAGGAGAAGACCACCCTGACAGCTTTGCTGGATGCTGATGGCAAGGATGAGTACAAGCGTCGTGTGGATGAAACTGTGACTTTCGCGGAGCTGCTCGAGGAGTTCCCTTCGGCGCGTCCTACTTTGACTGACCTGCTGACGCTGGTGCCGCGCATTAAGCCGCGCCACTACTCTATTGCTTCGAGCATGAAGATGAACCCGACGAGTGTGCACTTGCTGATTGTGGTGCACGACTGGACTACCCCGGACGGTAAGTACCGAGTCGGCCAGGCTACGCGTTTCCTTTCGGGTGTCAAGGTGGGCCAGAAGCTCTCTGTGTCAGTGTGTTCGTCGGTGATGAAGCTGCCGACCAACCCTGAAGACCCGATCGTCATGGCGGGTCTGGGTACGGGCATGGCCCCGTTCCGCGCCTTCATCCAGGAGCGTGCATTTTTGCGCTCGCAGGGTGTCAAGGTTGGCCCGGTCGCGCTGTACTTCGGCAGTCGTCACAAGGCCAAGGAGTACCTGTACGGCGACGAGCTTGACGCGTACGAGGCTGATGGTCTGGTGACGTACCTTCGTTGCGCGTTCTCGCGTGACCAGGAGCACAAGGTGTACATCCAGGACAAGATCGCCGAGGACAAGGAAATCCTGGCGGACTTGTTGCTGCGTCAAAACGGACACTTCTACCTGTGCGGTCCTACCTGGCCAGTGGCGGATGTGCGCGAGGCTCTGATGAGCTCGTTCACGCAGGTGGGCGGATTGGACCGTCGTCAGGCGAATGCCACGATCGAGCGCATGCGCGAGGAGGGTCGCTACGTGCTCGAGGTGTACTAATTCAAAGGACTCGGAAGCAGACTAGCGAGTGTAGAGATCGGCACCGATGAATGAGTTCAATAAGCTGTTCTAGCACACTTGAACAATGAGGAAACATATTGGTGGAGCTGGTATGGCATGGACGAATACATGTAGTACAATGAATTTGGAACTGCATGCTAGCTAAATCTTGCGTTGCAACTACGTAGTACTAGTATCTTACAGTTCTGCACAACAGCAAAATGGGGCTACATCAAGTCAACGCGCTATCCAATATGAATCGGCTCCAGCTAACTTAAGCTATGCCTTACCATCTGTGCGTTGCTTTAATTGGTGATGCAGTGGCCTCCCAGACCCATGACCTTGAACTACAAGCTTGTAGACTGGATGCTCAACTTGTGACGCGACATCCTCGAGGAGCTACAACACAAACACATCAAAATGAGATGCCCTTGCGGAACTAAGATTCTTAGTAAGACTTTTGCAAAGAGATTTCGCACCTTTGGAAGCCTTTGCAGCAGGTCATGACGGTGAAAATTGTATGCACGCTCTTGCCGGATGAGATGTCGATACCGCTCAAAATGAAAGACACCCCTCTTGAGTCCTAATCGTTCGCCTTCCTCGCATACACTACTAGATCCTCTCTCCGTTCCATCTTCTTGATCATCTGAGGTGTCCTCAAAAAGTTCGAGTGCGTGATTCCATGATGCGAAAAGGTTAACAGCACTTGAGCCCGCCCCATTTTCAATGTCTTCGTCACTCTCGCTATCAGAAAGACTTGGGACGTCATCTGGACGCTCTGCCAGAGGTGGCATCGTCATAACTGCAACGTTCCAAACGTCTCCGAAAAGTGGTGGCTCTTTCCTCGCACTAACATATTCTGTCCGACTCGGGAAAACAGGGTCGACTTGCTTTCTGTCTGCGGAACCAACAAACACGTCAGACAAATTGAGGCTTGCGTCACCGTGCGATACCACAATGCTCTGAAGCCCAATCTGCGAGCTCAACCAGTCCGAAAAATTTGAAGGAGGTGTACGAAATACACGTTGGGGCCGGAGTGCGTAGCTCGACTCTGTCTCGCGGGGTCCTTGTATCTCGATAAGAGGCCGCACACTGGCTTGTGGGCGCTTGAATAAATCCGATGGCATCATTTCCAGAAGAGATGGCGAACTAGCATCCGATAAGATGTTGCTGTCTGTGTCAGCGGATACCATATTGATCTCGGAAGTTGTAGGAGGCAGTAATGAGGCAACTACACCGCACTCACCTGCTGCACCCTGGCGTAGCATCCGGCCTTGTTCCAACGGTACGTATGTCGGAAGGGCCGGAAGCAGCAGCGGGTCGTGCCCCATTAACAGGGCTTCGTCACGAGGCTTCAGTTCCATGAACGTAAACGAATTAAACTTTAGCACCCAATCTGCCGATAGATTAATACTCTCGCGTCGCTTCTGGGCAGTGCTCTCTTCTACCATTGGGAAGCTGGACAAGTAATATTGACATTGCCCATCGCTCGGTGCTGTCGTCTGATCAACCTTTAGCAAGTCACCAGATCTCCTAGAGTGCACGTTATCACTGCCAGTAACTTGGGCACTGGCTTGCCAGTCCAAAATCACCATTTCTCGCACCTGCCCGCGAGTTTTCGCCCCGCCAAGCCATGCACGAATACGATTCAACCGTTTTTGGGCTCGGAGTCGTAAAATGCACGTCGACACTGCACGAACTAGACGGCGTAAAACACGTTGGCGCCGCCCCCACAAATCATTTTTGTATGTCTTGAAGTCTGGTGTGTAGTCTGGTGTAAAGTGTGCAGGAAGCACTGCTGTCTTGAGTTCACCGAGTAAGAGAGGCTGCTTCGTATCACTATCCTGATGATGATATTCTGACATGCCAGGCGAGTCGTAGCGCACGGTAACGAGCATTGTACGAAGCTGTTCTCGCTGGTGTCGATCTAAAGCCTGTGAATTTAGCTCGCGTAGCTTTGTAAGATGACAAACTTGCTCACGCGAAAGTAGCCGTTGACCGAGATGTACTTTGTGGCTTTGAAACTCAAGAGCCTTCTCGGCCTCTTCCACCTCCCTCAATTCTTGCTGAAAAAACATATCCTTGACCTGCTTGCTGACGCTCACCCTTTGCAGATTTCCTTCTTCTTCTCGCACGAGGATACCAAAGCTCAACGTTGCAGAATCTTCATCACCAATAGTGTTATTCCCCGTACTCAGTTTCGCCTGTTCCTCTCGTTGTTGCTGACGCAGCGCACGGTTTGCTGCAATGGCCTTCTTTAGGTCCTTGGGTTTGAGTTTGCCTGGTTCTTGATTTAACACGAAATTCACACCTGTAACCGAGTTTAAACGCTGTGGAATTTCGATGCCTCCCACCATTTCCGGCTTCTCTTCTTCGTCTTCATTGCCATTTTCTCGCTCGACCTGCGCATTTTGTTTCCCTCTCAGCTTGGAATTCTGTCGAGGAGTCGTTGTTCTGCTTGCCTTTTCTTGTACTTTCGATGGACGTCGAGAGTTTTCTTCAGATTTTGGACTGCTACACTTCGGCTCAGCTACTTCTACGGCCGAAGCTGTATTGACAGCAGTGCTGGTGGATGAACCGGCAATGGTGCAAACCCTAGGAACGAAGCCTAGTTGCGAGACATGTAGCTCTATCTCCGCAGTAGCTGTTGCATACAGCAGTGGCCGAAACTCGAGTTCAATTCGTGCCTCGCCTCGAGGTGGAATGGTGCCTGTAAGGGGAAATACTGTGAACGCCGGATGCGGTTTCGTCATGCGTAGCTCGTACTCAAATTCCACTGGTACAGAACACACAATATCCACATACTTTCGAGCGCACGTGCTGCGCGGAACGACACCAAAATCCATTCGCGTTGGGAACTCCACTTCGTTCACCGTTGGGTACGCGTGCAGCGGGATGATCGTGGCGCTACTACGAGTCACATCAGTGCTCGATCCGTAGGCCACCTCTTCACATTGCACTTGGATGCAGTCGTAATAGTACTGGAATCCTGCTGACGGCGTGAACGACACGAGAATTTCTTCACAGAGCCCCGCCGACACGAACGACGGGCGGTCTGCACTGGCGAACGTCGCTTTGAAGCCTTTCTTGCCCATGGGGAACGTGTAACGCAGTCGAACGGCCTTGGCGCTGTTGTTGTACACGCGCACGCGCTGTCGGGTCGTGCGCTCGAGCTGGAAGCCGCCGAAGTGGACGCTCGCAGGCTGCGCGTACAGCATCTCGTCGGTGGTGGTGGTCATGGGTCTGCGCGCGCGAGGGGAAGGCACAGGCGAGCTGGACGACGCCGCGCTTGACGGACGCATCGCCTTCCTTCCTTCCGGAGATCCGTCCGACGCTTCAAGATCGGCGCGACTATTTTTAGCCCCATCACCGAGATCGGCTGTAGTCGCGTTGTTGTAGTCGACAATCGCTGAGCTGGGCCAAGTGCGGGGCTTGCTTCGTCTTCTTCTCCTTCTTCTGCTTCTGCTTGTATGCTTCATCACGGCGAGGTCGTTGGCTCGATGCGTAGCACGCCAAGCGACGAAGAGCAGGCGTTCTTCATGCCTGCGACGGCACCTGGTTTCTCGGCAGGCAACCCACGCCATACAAACGGCAAGTGAGTCGGCTTTCACTGGGTACACTATGCGTTTTCACAGGACCGTTGACAACGCATACAGCTGCAGAATGGATATTATTGACATACAGTACTTACAGTAAACCCACGTGTCGCCGCACTGACATCTTATTCCTCTTTAAATAGATGCTGCCTTCTCTTGCACAAAGAGACAGACATCCCGTCGCTGCCTTCCCCACGGCCATTTACGCTCGCTCGCCGCCGCGCACTCGTTCTCCTGCCGCAAGGTCCGACCCTCACTCGGAGCGAACGCCATGATGTCCTCGACGGCGTCCGACCGCTTCGGCGCCATGGAGCTCACGCCGCGCCACGACGAGCCGCTGCTGGTGCAGGGATCGGCCGCGCTGGACGCCATGGCGGCGCCCTGCGTCGTTTCTGTGCGCGTAGTGGCGGCCGTGGAGCTGCGGCCAATGCACAAGGGCATCACGAGCAACCCCATGGTGGAGGTCTCGCTTATGCACGACGACGGCTCGCACCAGTTCCAGCGCAGCGCCGGATGGGACATGGGCAACGACCTCAAGGCACCGCCCATGCAGTCGCGAGGACACCGCAATAGCACGTCATCGCTGCCTGCTGGGGGTCATCAGCACGCGCTGTCCACCAAACCGTTCAAGTCCAAAGTGGTCAAGAGCTCGCTCAACCCGATCTGGAATTTCGACGTGGACTTTGGCGATGTGGACACCGACAGCGTCGTGGGCGTCCTGTTCACGGTGCGTCATGTCGAGAAGTTCGGCATGGTGAAGAAGGATATCGGGCAGCTCATGCTGTCACTACGAGACATCATGGAGCTCAAGATGGTACGTGTGTGACTGTCGACGAAGGTTGAAAAGGGATCACGTGACTAACACTTCTTGTGCTGTGCTCGGTGTCATCTGCAGCAACCACCGCATGAACAGACGCTCCCCCTCCAGCCAACAGACGAGATGACGCGGAGGGAGGCCCTGGAAGGTCCTAGCAACCGCAAGCCCGGTAAGCTCACGGTGCGCTTTAATGGATACGGCGTGCCATTCAGCTACACCGTCATCACGGACGGGCGCGTGTCCAACATGGTGAACACAATCGTGACCCACGAGGACGAGTTCGGCCGCAGCTCCAAGTCCCTCGTGGTGCACGATATCCGAGCCGAGGTGCGCAAGCTGCAGAGTTTCCATCAGACGAAACCCCGGCCAGGCGAGACGTGGTTCGCTGTGAACGCGGACTGGATCCGCAGCTGGCTACTCTTCGTGTCAAAGTACAAGGGCGAAGAGGAGCACAGTCCGGGTTCCGTCGACAATATGCCGCTCATCTCGGACGACCTTATAAACGGCACCTTCCAGATCAAGACCGGCCTCGTCATCAAGAAGGACTTTCGCATGATCAACAAGAAAAGCTGGGACTACTACCAGAACGTCTACGGTGGTGGCCCCGCGATCGAAGTGCAAATTCCCGCGGACTGTGCGAGGCCAGCGCAGTGGCTGGCGAACTTGCAACTGGATGAGGCTGGTCGTGTTAACTCCAACTACGTGGATTCCGACTGAGGCATATGATGCCATTTTTCCTATCTTCGCCGTGCGCGACCTCGCAAACCCGCCCACGTTCCGACTACATGTATATGCAGTCTCCGTCATGTACTACAGCAACGCGCTCGTTTTATTTAATTACATGACGACAATATGCACACACACTACGAAAAGTACAAGCGCTTCGTTAGCTACTCATGTAGCTCTTTCATACTTACATCATCTACACGAGAATGGGAGCATGCTGAACCGGGCTGTCTTCGCTCGCATCCGGCGTGTCCTCCGGCTCTTTGGTGTTAGACGTGCTTTTCGGCTTGTCAGCATTATTATTAGCCTCGATGGACGCCGTTTCCTCAGCGTTGTGAGCCTGAGACGGGGGAACCGGACGCTGATGCAGCTCCACAGCACGCGACGGACGGCGCTTGACCAACTCCTTTTCGATTTCACCGTCCACATCCAACTCCAGGTCGCTCAGGTCGTCGTCACTTGGCGCCGTCTTGTTGCTGTCTGAAGAGGTTGAACGCCCAACAGGTAAGAACCCACGGCGCGCCGTGCCCAAACTGGCCGGTGAGCGCTGCTTCTTCTTGGCACCAAACAAACCGCGCTTGAACCTGGCAAAGGGGCCGTTGGGCATTGGCGTCGCCTCCACCTCCGGCAAGTAAGACGGCAAGCCTTCTGCGATGCGAATCGCGTTGCATCGCAGAAAAAAGTTGCGCCAGAAAATCTCCTCAGAGACGACAGGGGCAGGCACAGACTCTACGAGCGTCTCCCGCTTCTCTCGCAAATTCGGGTTGCTCAGCAGCAGCTCCCGCGCGACATCCTTGAGTGTAGCGTAGTCAAACACGTACTCTTCTTCTCCGTCTGCCGGCTCCACGAACGTCCGTCGGTAAATTGCAAGCTCCAGGATTTTCCCTTTCACGGTAAGGTTCTCTCTCGTCACGCCCTCGTCCGTGCGGACCTCCCACGGGAACAGCGGCGGCAGTTCCGTCTCCTCTTCCTTCTCCTTCTCCTGTTCTGCATCCTCTTTTTCCTGTGGCTTGTCAGTCTCGGTTTCCACTTCCGGCACCTCTGCCTCGGGCTCCGGCACCTCGTCCAACTGCGACATGGGCGAGAGTTCGTCCTCCGCTCTGGCGGTGGGGATCGTCTTGAGCTGTTGCGTCTTGCGGCCACGACTGGTGCTGCGTGACAGGATGGTAGCGATGCCGTGAGCCTTGTTAGCCACCGTACCGACCATCATCTGCAGATCTGGAACACGGAACACAAAACACGTCAGCGATGCGATGTACCAGTGGCGGGAGGATCTGTAGAGGCAAATTGCCACGCACTGGCAGCACTGTGGCGCATTCCGATCTCGCTCGCCCGCACGGCCGACATGCCGATCTCGCTCATGCGCGCCGCCATCTTCGTGCAGCGTATGCAAGTCGCAGACTGCGGTGGGTGGAGAACGTCGCGCTTTTCCTTTTCGTCTCGACGAGCGAAGTTACGCACCGCGCCAGATGGGATAAACGCAGGCTGCGCTTTCAAACGATGCAGGATAGTACCGTATTACACACAATATACGTCATAGTACCGCACCACGAAAAGCATTGTACACTCGTTGAAGTTCCAGGCTTGAAATGGGTGGAAACAACATGGGAACGAATAGTGACGATGAAGATGTTGTTGCCGATCCCGGAATGAGCAGTTTTCGCGGCGGTGCAATTAGAGAAACGAATGCTGCTGGTAACGAAAAGCCGATGACACGTCAAAAGTCATTAGACAAGATGTGGCAGGTCTTACTACGGCAGCGTGGGTTCTTCTCCTCCAAATCCCTGAGTAGCAAGTGCAAGCGAAGCAAGGCGAGGCATTATATTTTCTTTATGCTACGCTGTGACTTGAAAAATCACGATGATCGCTTCGTACTGAACGCTTGTCGTCTGTGGTGGGCCGCACTTCGTCTGAGCCCGACCGTCAGAGTGATGGTCTACAAAGTTGAAGTCGCCCCCGCACGTCGGTCTGCCGCACTAGGAGCTCGAGCGACAGGGCCAGCTAGGCCATTCCGCACTGACGGTGGGCTCGACGCGATGCGGCCCGCAGGACCCCCGGAGCTCTCACTTTGCATTTTTCACGATGCCCCCCAAGCGCAAGAAGCCCGACGCTCACGTACACGTACCAGGGTGTGGTGCGCAAGCTGAACCAAGTCTGTGGTGTGGACTTCCTTGTGGCGGAGCTCAGAGAACGACCCTGGAACTCCATCAAGTCCGCATGCTCGGCTGGAAGATCGCTGGGATGCATGTTCTCCGCTGCCTGAAGGACGGCGACAATTTGGGAAAACTGGACTATCACTTCTTTTACCACTGCTGCAGTGCCTCTCTCAAACAAACGGAGGAGAGAGATCGTCACAAGATGCAACCAAGCTATCCCGACGAGCACAAGACTTTCTTGCTCTACTGGGCGCAGTGCGACAGGGTGCCCAGTCACAACGCACCGTCCCTAAAACGTTGCGCTGCGATGATAACAGCTATGGCGACACAGATGGAAACGAACACGATGAACATGTTGGCCCTTCACTTCCGTCGGCGCCTTCACCAGTACATTCGCTTCCGGTACGCCAAGGAGGGCAAGTCCCAGCTTCCGTACAAGGCAACCAAGCGCTTGGTCGACAGCTGCTACCGCGTTAAATAAGCACCTGTGCTCGACAACGATGGCGAACCCACTGGCAAGGCCAAGTTAGCCTGGAGTGTTTGGGACGAGCCCAAGGCCACCGAAGAACGCGAGCTGCGCGAGTGGCTCGGCGAGGTTCCTTGGAAATGGGCTATCCGCAAGAATGCCGCACACTTTCTAGCCAAGGTGTACGATATGTTGAACTGGATGGAGAAGTTTGTCGAGACACACCCAAAGACGAAGGGGTCACGGTTGTATACCCTGCTGCCGTGCACCACCTCGTTTGTGCCTGGGCACATTACCATCAATGTGACCTCACACTTTCAGCTTTTCTCGCGGATGCACAGTGACCCTCAAGTTAAGCGCTTCGTGGTTGAAGAGCTGAACGAGCCATGGGGCTCCGAAAATGGCGCAAGTTGGACACAACATCGAGACGTGATTTTTCGCAAACTGTTTAAGCTGGATGGTTTGGAATCAGCAATGCGCAAGTTTGCCTACCAAACCACAACGAATGGCTACTCTGCTTCAGTGCTACTACGACGTGAAGTTCCTACCTCAGTCGTCCCAGATCGGCCATTGAAAAGCAAGAAGCGCAAGACCAACACCGGCTCATCAGTCGACGCATCACAGCCCCCGGTCAAGGACGCATTTGACATGGCATTGGCCAAGCTCCCGGTTGGCTACACTCCTGGCAAACTAATCGGAATTGATCCGGGCATGCGGACGTTGTGCACGGCGGCATGTGTTGGCTACCTCTCGAGCCGACCGCATCGGAACCGACGTCGCAATCGACGTCGCAAGCGCAATCGAAAGGGGAGGCACAAGCGCCGGAGGAAGCGGAAGTCCAGGAACCGTCATGGTCAAAGTTTTGTGGAGATCAGTACGAGTGCGTACTACCATTTGGCCAAGTTGAATGGTCAGCGTTCCTGGAACAACCGGTTGAAGAAGCGGGCGACGACTTACGCCGGTTTGCTGGGGGATGGGATGCCGTCGTTCAAGACGACGAGCTATGACTTGTACGTGGGCAACTTGCACTACTTCCTGGAGTCCTCTGGGTATCTGCTTAAGTTCTCGGCACAGCACGGGTTCCGCAAGTGGCGATTCCTCACGTACGGCTTCAAGAAGTAGGCCATGAGTGTGATAACCAAACAGCTCGTGCCAACTGTGAGTCCACAGGTGTGCATCGGTCTCGGAGATTGGAGTTGCCAGGACGGCCTCAGGGGCAATCCGAAAGCCCCAGTGAAAGCGTTCCGGAGCGTCGCGCTACTGTCCTGCCCATGGATGAATTTCGAACGAGCAAATTGTGTTCGTGCTGCCACGAGCGACTCCACCAGACACGATTGAAGACGAAAGTGAAGGACAGGGACACCAAGGAGATCAAGGTCGTCACCAAGAAGAACAGAAATGTCTTGTGCTGTTTGAACAGTTGTTGCAAGGCCCACTTCTGGAACCGGGACGTCAACGTCACGATAAACATACTGGAGCTCTTGAAGTGCAGGCTGCTTGGACTAGGGAGGCTCGCAGCATTCCAGCGGTGATGAACCGGCGATTCTGTGATTGGAAAGGCATTGCATTCGCGGTGCGCCCTGGCGTATTGCGGTGCAGTGGTGTCACCACTGGTGATCCGTAGCCAATCACACGGTCCGTCTTCAGAGCACCAGTGCTCCGGAGGCGTTCCGTACTTGTGTTTTTGTGGTACTATCAGGAACAGTAAGTTAGTTTGACTTTGGGGAAATGGTAGTACGTTGCCCACAAAGGGATACAAAAATAGAAGTTCCAGGAAAAGTGTACCCCATCAAGTAGCCTGGGTCAGCCCGCCGCCTTCTTCCGTCCCTCCATTGACTGGTTTAACACTTCTCCTCCAGACAGGCCGAGATGGCGCGCTTCTTGCAAGCTCTCGCGCTTTCCGTGGCGTTCTCGTCCGCCGTGACGGCGCTCGGCACAAGTACGTACCGTCCTCGCTCGCCGCTTCTGTTAGCGACTCTAACGGTGCTTGCTCGTTTTTGCCGCAGACTACGACCACGACGGCAAGACCACGTACTGCTGGCACATCGATGAACCTGCCTCCAACTCCAAGCTGAGCGAGTTGGATCGCACGCAGGAATATTCAGGCACCGAGGGCTGCCCCATCGCCATGACGGCGACTGTCGACGCCACCTCCATCGAGGTGAACACGCCCGTGAACGTGACCTGGACGGTGGACGCCGACTTTGGCGGCACCAACCTCGTCAATATGACGCGGCTCGCTTACGGCCAGGACTCCAGCGGCCGCACGGCACAGATCGTGCACTCGAACGTGCACTCCTGCGTGTACCAGTCGGGCTGCGACCCGTTTTACGACGGTGATCAACTTGAGGACAAGACCTCGAACCAGATTGCCAACCTCACGGACAATGCCGCCGACTTTGAAGACGCCGTGCAGTTCCGGACTGCTGGTGTGTACTCTGTGCTCGCGCACATCATTATGCCCGACACCAACTCGTCGAAGCAGTTCGCCTATGCTGTGTACGTCGAACTCACAGTGACGGAGGCCACGGAAAAAGACACGACCGAAGCCCCCGCAGCGACCACAACCGACGATAGCAGTGGAGGCATCTCGCAAGCGGCCCTTATCGGGATCATTGTGGGCGGTGTTGTCGTGGTCGTGGCTCTAGTGGTGGTGGCCGTTGTGGCCTGGCGCCGGCAAGGCGAGCGCAACAACACTCACGACATGAGCAACTATAGTTATCCCCCACCACCACCGTACGATGCAGCGTCGGAACTGTACTCGATAAACGCAAAGGACGAAATGGCGGGGTCCGATGCCGGCACTGCGCGAGTCACCGGATCGTGGAGTATTCCTGCGAACAGCATTCCAGCTCGCAGCTTGGACGGCACAAACGGCTCGAACGGATCGCGCGGGTCGCACCCAGCGGACTACCGAAGCTCCGACCACGACGGATACGCATCCTACGGCGGGGGTTACCGTCCAGTGGACAGCGACGCTCCTCGGTCGAGGCAGGTGGACAGTGACGTGGAGCTTTAGGACGTGGAGCTTTAGGACGTGGAGCACGGTTACGGTCATGGTGTACAAGTTTCAACGAAACCAATGAATATGAGTGTACATCTTCAATGTCCCCCTTAACTCGTTTCTAGAGCTCAGACCTTTGTCTACCAAGCTCGGCCATTTTCGATTGAGTTCATCGGTCCGACGAACTCACGATGAACTTCATCCGATGGATGAGAAAGTTGCCTCCACGGATGACGCAGAACAATAAAAATCGCTGTTAGAAAAAGAGATTTCAGTGCACAAGCTTCGAATTCAAAAGAAGGCCCTGGAATGAAAGCCTTGCATTGGCATCTCCCGAAGTTACCACATCTCGTTCCAACGCCAGACCTTCGTGTCGCCAATTGAGAGAAAGTGAGACGGAGGCCAACTCTGCATCACTTTGATGCATCACCACGATGGGGATATCCCGGGCTGCTCTGCGAGCTCCGACTTTTTATCCTGGCACGCAGGGAAGTTCCCTGGGAGCCACCAACCTACGGCGCCGACAAGTTTGATTTGGCCCAAACTTTGGGCGGCGAGACCCGCGCTACACTGACGTCTTTGATTTGCGCGGTCTGGCTAGCGTTCATTCCCGCACACGTTGTGCATCTCGGTCCGAGACTCGGAGACCGAGTTCAGTCCGCCTACATTGCAACCGAGTGGCGCTTCAGCGGATGTTGCTGTGGGCGTGCAAGTGCCCTCTGCAGGGCGGTCACAGCAACGACATCGACGCAACGTGAAGTACAGGCGGCAATGCCGAGTCCGCAATGGAGACTTTTCATCGAGCTGATTATTCGGGAAAGTGCAGCGTAGCAGTCCAGCTGGAGATCATCCATGTGTAACTCGCACTTCAGTTCTTATGAAAAATATTCTGGCCAATGGCTGATTTTTCACGATGCTGCGAGCCAATAAAAAAATGGAAATCAAATGCTCAGCTGACTACATGTACACTTTATATATATATTTATAGCCAGACCGGCGGGGATCGCAGGTAGAGGAGCTGCAATCGAGCGCCAGCCAGACGAAAGCAAAGCGCAGGCTAAAGGCTGGCAGATAGGCGACCAAAGCTGAATCGGTCTCCAGAGCGGAGGAAGCGCGTCGGAAACAATTCCGACCTCGGGCTGGAGCGTGGCAGGCAAAAGCGAACGATGAATATGAGCAGGGGTCGGTGCTGGACGGGCGCCTCAAGTGACAGGAGTAGGAGAGCGCACAGGCTCGGACGCCGAGCAGCCGCGTGGATGCCGCTTTTGGCCGCCGCGATGCTGGTCAACGTGGCTGCCGCGACGTCGGCAGCGTCTGCGTCCTCGGACTACGTCTTAGATGGTGCCACCACGTATTGCTGGGAGGTGGACACCTCTATCTACTCCAACACGGTGGACAGCTCTGTGAACATGGTGAGCGCTCAGGGCGACGGGTGCCCGTTAGAGCTGTCGATTGCCTTCCCCACGGACGACGTCTACGTGTACGACTCAGTGGACATCTCGTGGAATGCCACCGAGCGCCTGACATCAAACAGGTCGCTCGACACCAACGACTTTGGCGTGACGGAGCTGTCCGCAGGTCTTGACCGCATCTCGAAGACGTACTACGAGATCACGGCCTCGAGGCTGCGGACGTGCACCTACGGCGTGGACTGCAACCCTGTGACGACGGGATCACAGCTGACGGAGAACACGACCAACATTCCATTGAACTTTACCGACGGACTCGCGGCGTTCGACTCGTCGGAGCTGTCCTTTGACGCACCAGGAAACTATACTCTGCTGGCGCACTTGATCTTGCCGAGTAGTACCCCTACCGCCAAGCGCTTTGACTACGCCGTGTTTCTCAAGGTTCAAGTGCTGTCGCGCACGAGTGCTGCGGTCGCCGACACGACTGCCACACCATACGCAGAGTCAACCGGAGATTCAGGCAGCTCAGGTGTATCGACGCAGGTTATCTGTGTGCTCATTATCAGCGGCATTGTCGTGGTGGCATTGGCCGTCATTGGCTTCGTGACTCTGCGGTCGAAGATCGAACGCAACCCCGAGGCCGATGCCAGCAAGCGTAAAAATCCCAAGAAGAGTCGAGGCATGTTTGGTTTCTCCAGCACGGGAATGCACTCGGGCACTGGTGGCGCTGTCGCTGTGGTAAGCGACGAAGAAGCGGAGGAGTTTGCCATGCTCAGCATGCATGAAGACACGATACGTCAGCAGCGTGGCAGCACTTACCTCAGTGCTCTCAACCGGGGCAAACGCAGCGAGTCCACATCGAAAAAGAAGAGTGGAAGCCCCATCCAGTTTGCTGGACCAATGTGTCGTCAAAGCTTGGACCGGAAAGCGCTCGCCGACGATGACAGCCTCAGCGCGGGCGACATCACCCCGCAGAGCATTACGATCGAAACCCCAGCAACTGGCCGTGGCAATTACACGGGCCTCGACAACACGCCCAAGGGTCTTGCACCGACGCACATCTCCTATGACCAGATGAATGTCATTCCTGGTCAGATCATGTTCAACGACATCATGGAGGACGAGGTAGACTCCTCCGGTCCGCGGGCGGGAGGTGCAGTGCCTGCTACGAATCGGCCCAACTTCGAGGACAGCACTGTGACGGACTTGAACCTGACGGCCGTATCTGTGCGTATCAAGCAGCACCGCGACTACGCGGAGCAAGGAGGCAGCTGCCCACATTAAGCAAGACGTGCTCACTGCCGACGACTTACGCGAGTCCGAGGCGGGCCCATTGGCACTGAGCGACCTCCACTCGTCACGCGTGCGGAAATACTGATGAGGGTCTAACGCGGTGCAGTGGGGGTAGCGAACTTGTAGATTATTTGCCAGGGCGGGCTGTCGTGGTGGGCCTCGACTCGAGCGAACCTTGTTCCGATAGAGGCAACTCAAGGCAGGGATAATAAACGCGCAAGAGAGAGCGCGTACACTCACATAAGCTAAGGTTAATATATATATCCGCAGCTGTGACTACATTGTACTACTAGTAGCAGACTCTCCTCCTCAGCATGGTGACAGTTGACCTGCTCTACATGTAAGCTGGGAAACCTCTGTCGCCCTCAAATCCAAATTCACGGTACTTAAGGTTACGATGTGTGGTCCACATGTGCCTTGACTGGTTACGCGTGGGGTACGCGGTCGTCGCCAACCATCCAATCGCCAGCAGCAGTGCACTGACCGACGACACAGAGCAGGTCTTCCGGCAGTAGCAGAGCAGCACCAGCAACAGGCAGAGCACCATGCGCATTCACACGTGCTACTTCTGCTCGAGCCCCGTGTACCCGGGCCACGGCATCACATTCGTGCGCAATGACAGCAAGATTTTTCGCTTCTGCCGCTCCAAGTGCCACAAGAACTTTAACCGCAAGCGCAACCCGCGCAAGGTGAAATGGACCAAGTCCTTCCGAAAGGCTGCAGGCAAGGAGATGGCGCTGGACACGACGTTCGACTTCGACAAGCAGCGCCACCGCGCCGTCAAGTACGACCGCGAGCTTATGGGCGCAACCATCCACGCCATCGAGCGCGTGACGCAGATCAAGGAGAAGCGCGAGGCTGCTTTCTACAAGAACCGCATGAAGGACAGCAAGGCCAAGGCCAAGGTGCGCGACCTGCGCGAGCTGGAGCAGAACATCTCGCTCATCGAGCCGGCCGCGGCTGCACTCAAGGACCAGGCGCAGCTCAATGTGTCGGCCTCCAAGCAGAAGGACGCGGCGGCCACCGAGGCGCCGTCCTCCATGGTCTTAGATCAGTAAAGTTAAGCCCGCCGCGGGTCGTGATTTTCAATGCATATAGCTTCATTCTACAGGCAGAGCACCGCGTTTGGCTGGTCGGTTGGCTAGCTAGCTAGTAAGTCGCCTCTTGTTGACCCGCAAAACTGACGTCGTTGCAGTTGGCGTTGCTTGCAGCAATTGCTTGTTGCCTGTGCAGGTTACGACCTGGATTGGTGACCTCGCGCCATGGCGACGTTTCTGCATCACTTTGGGCCGAGATGGCTCCCGGCCATCAGTCTGCGCTTACGAATTCGGACTTAGTCGGGAGGGGTTACACCAGCCAACGACCGAGGGGGCTCTCCGCCTTCAGAACAGGACAGGACCCACGGAACGGAAGCGGGAGCGCCAGGCACCATGTCGGACAAGCTGACGCGTATCGCCATCGTGAGCACGGACAAGTGCAAGCCCAAGAAATGCCGTCAGGAGTGCAAAAAGTCGTGCCCCGTCGTGCGCATGGGCAAGCTCTGCATTGAAGTGGGCCCCAAGAGCAGGGTGGCCTTCATCTCGGAGCAGCTCTGCATCGGTTGCGGTATCTGCGTCAAGAAGTGCCCGTTCGAAGCCATCAACATCATCAACCTGCCCAAGGACCTGGAGAGCAACACCACGCACCGTTACGGCGCCAACACGTTCAAGCTCCACCGTCTGCCCATGCCCCGTCCGGGCCAGGTGCTCGGTCTCGTCGGCACCAACGGTATCGGCAAGTCCACGGCGCTGCGCATCCTCGCGGGCAAGCTCAAGCCCAACCTCGGCAAGTACGACGCCCCGCCCGAGTGGCAGGAGATTCTCACGCACTTCCGCGGCTCGGAGCTGCAGAACTACTTCACGCGCATCCTCGAAGACAACCTTAAGGCCATCACCAAGCCCCAGTACGTGGACAAGATTCCCAGAGCCGTCAAGGGCACGGTGCACGCCATCCTCTCGGCCCGTTGCGAGAAGCAGGAGAAGCTCGACCACTTCCTGAACGAGCTTGATCTGTCCCATGTGCAGGACCGTGACATTGAGAACCTGTCGGGTGGTGAACTGCAGCGTTTCGCTATTGCCGTCGTGGCGGTGCAAAAGGCCGACATTTACATGTTCGATGAGCCGTCGTCGTACCTGGATGTGCGCCAGCGTCTGAAGGCTGCCTTGGTCATTCGCTCCATGGTCGACGACAACGCCCGTTCGTACGTCATCTGCGTCGAGCACGATCTGAGTGTGCTGGACTACCTGTCCGACTACATCTGCGTGCTGTACGGTACCCCGTCTGCCTATGGTGTGGTTACCATGCCCTTCAGTGTGCGTGAAGGAATCAACATCTTCCTTGCCGGTTTTGTGCCCACGGAGAACCTGCGTTTCCGTACGGAGGAGCTGACGTTCAAGGTCTCTCAGAATGCTGACGAGTTCGGCACGGGCGAGGGCGATGCCAATTCGTTCAACTACCCTTCGATGACGAAGACCATGTACAACAAGAAGAAGGATACTGCTTTCAAGCTGCACGTTGAGGCCGGTGATTTCACGAACTCGGAGATTATCTGTATGCTTGGTGAGAACGGTACCGGTAAGACGACGTTCATCCGTATGCTTGCTGGTCTGCTCAAGTCCGATGAGATGGAGGTCGCCGAAAAGGCGAACGACCACGATGCGATGTCGAACTGCGCTCTCCGTTACGACACGTCCACGATCAGTTACAAGCCGCAGAAGATTGCCCCCAAGTTCCAGGGCACGGTGCGTGAGCTGCTTCACCGTCGTATTCGCGAAGCAATTGTGCACCCGCAGTTCGCGACAGATGTGACCAAGCCGCTTGCTCTTGACAACATTATCGACCAGGCTGTGCCCCACCTGTCTGGTGGTGAGCTGCAGCGCGTTGCTATCATTCTGTGTCTGGGTAAGCCTGCTGACATCTATCTTATCGATGAGCCGTCTGCCTACCTGGATTCCGAGCAGCGTATTCTGGCCGCCAAGGTTATCAAGCGTTTCATTCTGCACGCCAAAAAGACGGCTTTCGTCGTGGAGCACGATTTCATCATGGCCACGTACTTGGCCGACCGCGTTGTCGTGTACGATGGCCAGCCGGGTATCGAGTGTACGGCACACGCTCCTCAGAGTCTGCTCACGGGTATGAACAAATTCCTGAAGCAGCTCGAGATCACGTTCCGACGGGACCCTACGAACTACCGCCCGCGTATCAACAAGTACGGCTCCGTGAAGGATGTGGAGCAGAAGACCTCGGGCAACTTCTTCTTCATGGACGACTAAGCTGTAGACGTATAGGCTGGAAGCGCGTGGACTAAGCTGGCGAGTGCCATTGTGACGGCGTCAATCATGCCATGACCCATGGTCCATGAAGCACAGAGTGAAGATGCGTGGAGGCCATCGGCGTGCCACGCCACACAATGGAGTAAGTAGAGAATATACATCGGTGCGTTCGCGTGCTTAGTTTTTTAATTACGCGTGCTTCTGCAGTTCCTGGTGAATACGTCCAAAGTCCTTGAGAAGGTGTGAAAGCTGCTCGTCATCCAGCTCCAGCACCACCTGAGCAGAGGAAAAGATTTCGAGTGAGGAAATGAGAATGAGCTCCGTAACGTTACAACACCACAACACCCACGAACCTGTCGCTCTGATCCGTCCGGTTTTTCCAAGCGGAGCTTGAGCACTACAGAACGCTGTCGGTCCCCGCAGAGCGAGCTGTTGGCCAGGTTCACGCGCACCGAGTAGTCGAAGTCCCGCAACACCTCGCCATCCACGACGTCCATTGTCAAGTGACGCACATCATTATGCCCTTCCGTAGGCTGACAAGATTTAAGCCAATCACCAACACGTAGACATGATTTGTGGTGGGGCCGCCCCCTTGGCCGCACGAACGGGAGGCCAGCACCAGCGGAACTCAAAGAGACTCGAACGGCATGTGGGCGAAACAGGCAGGCAAGGCCATCCGGTCGCTGGGGCAGACGATCGACCGCGTCGGCGTCTCGCTGGAGGGCAAGCTCACCTACACGGAGCACTGTACGTTGACCGATCCGCCGCAGTAGCAACAGCAAGACACTCGCCGTCTCGCGGTCTGTAGATTCGCCTCGTGATCCGGTTTAACTCATTGGATTCTGTGTTGCTGTTATTGATACGCAGTGAACCCCTCCACGCGTGCCGTGAAGAACCTGGGACGCACACCCAAGTTCGAGGAGGGCGTGTTCGTGGCGCCCAACGCCTCGGTCATCGGCGACGTTAAGGTGGGCAAGGGCAGCTCCATCTGGTACAACGCCACGGTGCGCGGCGATGTCAACCACATCACGATTGGCGAGAACACAAACATCCAGGACCAGGCCGTGGTGCACGTGGCTAAGATCCACAAGGACATCCCTACCAAGATCGGCAACAACGTGACTGTGGGCCCCGCCGCCATCGTGCACGCCTGCACCATTCAGGACCATTGCATCATCGGTACGGGTGCGCAGGTGCTGGACGGCGCCGTCGTGGGAGCCAAGTCTATTGTCACGGCTGGATCCATCGTCACTGGAGGCAAGCAGGTGCCGTCGGGCCAGCTCTGGTCGGGCGTCCCGGCTCGCTATCTGCGCGACCTCACCGCCGAGGAGATGCAGTTCATGCAGCAGTGCTCGGCCGAGTACACGCAGTTGGCGGAGCAGCACGCTGAGGAGTGTGCGAAGAGCTTCGAGGAGTACGAGGCCGACACGGAGCGCTACAAGATCCTGCGGGACGTCGGCGAGACCGGCCTGCCCCAGAAGGAGGAAACGCGCGAGGATACTGGCCTTTACTTCCGCTACTAGACGTCTGCACGCGTGCGTGGAGGACGATGTTGAGTGCAGAAGTAAGATGGCGAGGAGCAAACAAGAAGAATGAAATGAACACATACGATGGAACGCTGTGAGGTCGGGAAAGACTGCTTTTTATTTGCGTAGGTGAACCAAGGCTTTACGCTAGGACCAGCGTTTATTATTCATCACTTTGCTCGTGCACTGCAACTGCACCAAGACGGCACAAAATCAGAAAAACTTTAAGCAATAAGCGTGCATAGATCACATAGACTTACACGATATCGCGATCAGCTTCAGCAAGAATTCGCGGACTAGAGGCTGTTGCAGTGCCGCCGAGATCGCAAAGTCCTTCGGGTTAGCCATGAGCTGCACGAAATCAACAGTGAGTTGCAATACCGTATCACAAGGCAAATTGCTGAGCTGTACCTGTTGCAAATTCGTCATAAGAACTGGGTCCTGCAATGCCTGTATAAAATATGAATCTTGGTTCATAGCAGCCATCAACGACGGCTCAAATTTCACGCTCAAAAGCAACTCCAGTATCTCCGCTTCTTCGCCGTCAATGCCAGCAGACTCTTTCAACTGCATCACCTCTTCCTCATCCACCGTTGACGGTTTTACCAGATTTGTGATCGTCGTCAGTGCTCTCTGATCCTCTTCACGCTGCCTTTCGAGTGCCAGAACCTTAAGAAATTTCTCGAGGGCTTCAACAAAATCACTATTCTCCGAATGAAAAAGTAGCAGCTCCGGGTCCTCACCAACCTCTACCAGTGCATCATGGTACGCTGTCCACTCGTTGTTCTCAACAAGTTTCATCCACAGCGCTCGATTTCCCTCAGAAGCAGCATCAAGGACGCGATCTTCAAGTGAACTCTTTGACTGGCAATCACTGGAAATCGTATTTCCTTGCTCCGTGGTCTCCTTTTTCTTCGAAAGCAGGAAGTTAACCAACTTTTGGTAGAATGCACGTAGCTCTTGGTCGGCCAGTTGCGATTCGAGGATGGTTGGGTTCAAACTCATGTCCCGCAATGCCAGCACGATCTTTTCGTTTTGTTGCAGCAACTCTCGCATGCCATCGTCATGTAAAATATCATTAACAGCCTGTGCGTCCAGGCCGCCACGATGGCCTAGACAGAGCGATTGCAGGTCGAGTTTTAGCTGGTAAACTGCCCTTTGCTCTTGCAATCGTGCCCTCTTCTTCTGCTCAAGCCTTAACCGGAGCTCATCTTCGCGACCATGATACTTCGCCAGTAATTTCTGAACAGTATCTTTCTTTTCAGGACCATACAAGGCTAAGAGCTCGTTTGATAAGCCCCTTCGTTCGCGTTTTTTGGAGAGGTACCGGTACCTCCACATAATCATAAGAAACAGTGACTGGATTTTTGAAGCAGCTTCAGCTTCTCGGTCCTCGAGTAGTAACTCTAACTTTTCCACGAGACTAATAGCCCCAAACTTCGACAATCGATGCTGTAGAGAGGCTTATCTTTGGCGTTGGACTGTCACCGCTGGAGAGTAAACTACCTAGCCATCTCAAAAAAGAGTCGTTGTTGCTAGCAACTTCATCCAAAACGTAAGGAACCCGTAGAAGACTGCTGTATCTTGACAAAACGGTGTTCTTGGAAATACCAATCGCCGAGTATGCCGACGACGGATCATTACAAACGTCTATTTGCCGAATCAAGCGTTGTGAACAGCATTGTTGTACAACAAGATCCTTGCTCAGAACCGAGGGTTGCTTCTTGTCATTCGGTCGAATGCAATGAAAGTAAAACGGCATATTCGTGTTGTCCTCGCTGATCAATTCGTTCACATGAGACCGGAATTTCCCGACAAAACTTTTGCTCCCAGAAAATCGAGCCTCGGCTGAACTGAGTGGCTTGGCATTCCGATTTAACCCAGTCTCCACTTCGTTGCCTTCCAGCATGCTACGAATATACGCATTGCCCGATGCCCTCAGACCATCCAAAAGGTTTGCATACGCGAAGTCGGAATTCTTCTTCACAAAGTCGGTCGCATCGTAAACGACATTTCCGCGGGTGTGAGGGATTACAAATGGCAACATACTAAGCGAGACTGAGGCCTGGCGCTTCCCATTGTTCAGGATGCGCGGTGGTTCTGGCAGGCGAACCTGATTGCGCTCATAAACATTTCGAACAAACAATTTGTTTTTTCTCCCTTCCTGCTCTGCACCTTCGTTTTCACTTTGATGAAGAATGGTCAGCTCCTCCAGCGAGGCAAATACTCCGAGAGGGTGCTCGTAAATAAACAGAACACCCTCGTCGTTGCCCAGAAGGAATTTTGATGGAGGCGCTCCAATGTTGTACGCAGCTAGAACGACTTGTTCCTCTCTGGCGTAAAGCTTCTCACTCAAATAATTTATACAAAGCTGATCCAGGGAATTATGCGCGAGATCTTCGAAACCGAAAACGTCAACAATTTTCAGGAGCGATACTGCATGAGGAAGCCTGGTTTCGGAACCCATAGAATAACCCTCCTTTGCTTCTTGTGCAGACACACCATCCGATTTCGTTGCCTTGTTCATCGCGGCCACGACGCTGTCAAAAGTTAGCTGGTACAGCAAGCGTGCCAGTGTATCACGTCCATGATTTACTTGACCCTTTTCTAAGGTTACTTCGAAACTCTCTCCTGTTGACTGCATAAAGAGATTTTTTGTCATCAACATTCGTTCTAATTGGCCAACAGATTCCAAGCCCAAGAGCTCTACAACTCGCTCGGGGACATTTGTCGCACTCACGGAAGACATCACCAATTTCTCTGGTACCGAACTGTAACCAAAGTCAATATTCCCCAGCCATAGTACCGCACTCAGTAATTTAAATATTGATTTCTGTTGATCAGGAGGTACATTCAGCTCGTCCATCCCCTCGATAATTTGTTGCCACCTTTCCACATCCTTCTTCCAAGTATCCTCCTTGGATATAAACTCAGCCAGCTTGTGATCACAGCGCCCAAGATATTTAAAAGTTGAGCAATCCATTCCATCAAGGCGTAACTCCTTTGCTAGCAAATGCATGGATGGATAAGCATTCACACCGGCCACCATCGCGTACAGTACGTGAAAGTTCATATCACTTTGCCTTGTTCCTTCAAGACTTCTTTCGCTTGTGACGCGTGATTTTTCAAGCAAGAACGGTACAATTTGGCAGCCGCGAATTTGGAATTCCCACGGATGAAGCCCAAAAGAGACTTGCAAAGTGGTTACCTTTCCAAATCTCGACGAATTAAGGTTCAGCTGCGTTGTAGCATGACCAAACGCTTCCAGAATAATGTTGGAATCTAAAACAGTGCTCAGCTTCTTAGCTGCATGAGGATTCTTGAAGTACATTCTCAGTTGTTCTTCATCTTCAAGGCGCTCCAATTTATCGTAAAACCCGAAAAATAAACCATCCACATGCACTTGAGGAAGGCGCTTGCTGCGACTTACTACCGTCATTTCTTCCCAACGCTCAGGATTCAAATCTAGCAGCACGATTTCATACGATTCCACGCCCTTAGCTTCGAGAAGTGCAATCGTCCGAGCCTCCTCCGTTCGCATTTGAACTGTGCTTTTTGTGGAGCTTGTGAAGAGTTTAATGCTTGACTGACGGACGCTTGCAGGCACGGATTTCGAGATAGAGCGGAGAGCTGGACGCGCTACCAACACGAAGTACTTCAGAAGATCCTTGGCGAGTTCCGTCTTGCCACTCCCGCTCTCACCACAAATAAATAGGGTTTGGCCGTGGTTTTTCGTCGTGACATATCTAGCCGAGCCCGCTTGTATTGAATCTGGTAAATTTCCCACCGAGATTTGGCGATCGAAAAACAGTCGAACCAGGCTTTGCTTCGCGATGGCGAAAGGATGTGGGGCTAGTAATGCCTCTGCATTGGTGGTATCAGCATATGTCAGGACCACTTGCTCATCGTAAATTGACGTGAAGCGTGCAGTCTGTAAAAGCCGGTATGGGTTTATCACCACCATCGTGTGGTGGTTGATATAGGTGTAGATTCGGTCACTGTCAAAACGGCCAGCTAGTTTTTCCACGACACTCACCTCCGACGCCGCTAACACAATATTGTTATGTTGAACCAAGTCATCATCACTCGCTCGGTTCAAACTCCATGGCTGTTTTGCTCGGATATCGTCTAGAAGATACAGGTGGGCGTATTTGGCTAGCGTCGCACTGCGTGGCGTCAGCGCTTTAATGCCCTCCTTGGTCGTTGCTGCGGCTTTAATCGTATCCCCAACTCGGCCCGATAGCTCCTCGAAAGTTGCGTAGTAGCTGTGAAAAGAGGGACATCGTATCCGAGGTGACATCCGAGGACCGGCCACTGGTGAGTCCAATTCAGCCTGCTTAAGCGTATCCACAGCTGTCCTTCTCCCGGACCCTGAAAGGTCATCATCCCGTGAAAGCTTACGCTGATTCTCTGGGATTTCCTCAAATTGATAGCGCAGTTTGAATGCTTCTGCCAAAATACTATCGGGCTCGAAGTCAGAGCTTCCTGACTTTTCCTGGGCCAGGCTAATACCCTGGACAAGCTCTTGGTATTGCGCCATTGACCACTGCGAAGGACCTCCCCAGGAGCTCTTGATCGTATCGACGAGTTTTCTTAGAAGTAGCATCTCATGAAGAATTTGAAACGACGCTCGCAGATCTAGTTGGGGACTGCTTGCAATATCAGGCGCCATTGGCGACGAAAGCAATTCTGCCATCGCTTTCGCGTTCCGGTCTCGCTGACTCGCTCGAGCATGCAGCAGGCGCATGTCGCTTTGCAATGTTCGTTGTCGCAGCAACAGTCCACCCTGGAGGCAATATGATTCACACGAAATGTTAGGCATAGCGCGCAGTACAACTACAACATGCTGCCACACACCCGGCAGGCCTTGCGCAGCGACTCGATCCACTCTCGCCGCTCCTGGAGGTTGGATGCTATCACCATTGCAACGACCACTTTCAATAAACCCAATGCAATGAACAGCCCACGCAAGCAGAACGGCCATCAACCTTTTAGATCCAGTTTGTAGCTCTTTCCCCCTGGTCCTTCACTCTGGCGAATCCGCAGCCAAACGTCGGAATGCGGCATGGGCGAGATGACGTCCGAGGCCTTGAGCTCCAGCACTCCCTTAAGCTCCACGTCTCCCTCCCTCGTAGGTTTATAGTAGCTCAAAGAGTGCTGTCCCAGGACAAAGTATCTTTCCTTGCGTGTGGGCATCACATGGCCCTTTTTCACGAGGAATCCGCGCTTGAGGACGCCATCGGGATTGCCCAGTCGCGCCACCTCCGCCTGTACGGCTGCCTCAGCGCTAGAGCCACGTCGCCTCGCCATACGCCCCCTCTAGGCGACGAAGAGGGCCCGCTACCCTTTCGCGCCGGCATATTATCAGAATGGATAGTCTCGGACTATTCTCTGAAATTTATTTCAGAGGGAATGTGCGATTATGCAGAATGTAATACCCTGTCAAATGCGATCATACGATTGATGATTAACTACTGTAGTTTTCTTATGAAATTAAACACCCTCCAAAGACAATAAATTGCGAGAATGTTGCTTGTGTCGTCCAGGTTCCATAGGTACGTAATTCATAGACCAATTAGCACAGTCGCTGTTGCGCGAATGGTAATCTATCAACGGTGGGGAGGGGGTTGTTACTTGAGTGTGGCGCTTCCGCCACATATGAGTGACGGCCCTGAATTTGCACTGGTGCGCGGCGCGAATGCGGCGGCTGGCGATACAGCCCATGTTTTTGAAAAGGGTTAGGTATGGAAATCATGGTAAATATCCATGATTTCTCTAATAAATTACGCACTATCTTACCGGGTCTGTCATTTATTCGGTACATGTTTACCATGTTTAAAAACATGGCGAAACATATTGACAACAAGGCGTGAAAAATCAAGAGTGACCGCACTTCCAGTCTGTCGGCTACACTTCGCACTCTTATCTGTCATGGGTTGAAATTACGTTTTGTAATGTACGCATGACACGTCTACGCACACTAGGACCTTCAAGATGCTGAAAACATGCAAAACATGTAAAACATGGAACGAAACATGTACTAGTCACTTGTTATCTTCTTCCTCCTTCTCGCAAGAGTCACTGAACTCGATAACAGATCGTAGCACATCCCAGCGACGGCGCGGCAACCCAGTCTCGGAGTAGTCGTTACCAGCTTCCTTGTACACCCGACGCCAAAAGTATAGGCAGATAAACAAACCGCAATTGTCGCTGTCAGTCTGGGCAGGGCTGTGCACAGCAACAATCTCGTACGATTGCTTCATAACTCTCTGGTTGAGTTCGTGTGCCAGCTCTTCCAGTAAATTTTGGTAAGCGCGCTTGTCGAGCCTATCGTAGCAGTATATAGCCTGCCGCGGTCGGTTGACAACAAGGCACATCCAATGGCTCCCATTGACGTTCAACGGCATGAACACCCAGTCCTTGTTGGCGTCCGTTAGTAGGCCCAACGTTCGCGGCCCAATGCGCTTGCCCTTATCTGGTGCCGGTGTCTTCAATTGTGGCAGGAAGACCGTGGAATTGTTGTCGTACTTTACCGCCAGCGTTTTGGCAAAGGCTTGGACGTAGTTGTCATTATACCAGCAAGCATCCCGAGCGCAATACAAGTGCGCCCAATTCAATTGAAAGCCTTCACCAAATCCTGAAAGGCGCTCGGTAGGCCACGCCCCAATCGTCCGCTTAGCCACTGAGGCTGATACTTCATCATTGATTAGTTCGTCCACCTTGCTCATCAACCATGAATAGCACTTCAGTCCATTTGAAACGATTGGCGACGACCCGGGTCACCATAAAAACCCGGAATTCAAAAATTCTATCATGATGCATGATTATTCATATGAAATTACGTAGGTTATACCAACGCTTCGACGTTGCCGTACATGTGGAAGACGCGTTGGTGTGGTCTGATCCGACCCACCTGCACCCCCAGAACGGCGTCCAACGCGTTCGGTGCGGTCGGTCATGGCTCTCCCTAGTGCTCGCGTCAGTTGCAACCTCTGAAGGTAAATGTCAGTTGTCAGGCCACACAAAAATAAATAATTCGATTTGGGCTTCTGGTTGTGTGCGGTGACCCGGGTCGTCGCCAATCGTTTCATTTGTGCAATCTCTCATCATGTCACCCAAGTATTGCATCACCATGACCTCCGCTGTGTAAACTTGCCCACCTCTTCAATGTCCGCCAACCAACACTCCTCACTTGCGTCCGGGGGTGTACTCACGTCCATGACATCCCCATACGGTGTCATGCGATCGATGAGCTTTAACGCCTTCTTTACCAATTGTTCAGGCAGTCGATACGGAACGCAAGTTTCCGTGGGTGCTTGTTTTATCACCTCAACCTTTCTTTCCTTGCGCCCGTTGTGGCGCATCTCAAACGTGTTCAGGTACGACGACAACTCCAGTAGTGATGACATACTACTCTTCAGAAACTCCTCTACGCGAACAACATCATCACCGCGAAGTGCGTTTCTCAACTTTGCTCCTTGGTTGTATTGTTTGCGGTCTGCACTTCGTTGAGCATCTGGTGCTGCTCTGTTTTTCTTTGGGCGACCCAATTTTGGAGTGCGCGGATTGAACGGGCTGACGACAAGCTTGGCAGAACTTTCAGTGTCAAACTGTTTCGGTGTAATTGACTCTACGAATGGCTTCGGCGCAGCAGCCGTCGGTTCGTCACCCGTACTATCAACGTTGCAACCATGCACAATGCCATCCTTTTCTTCGCGTTCACCACTAGGGCCTGAAGCAGCTAGCTGCGTTGGCGGAAGGTCGTTATCCGAAACACTTGATTGCGTGACAGGAAAACAGACGTCGCCCTGGCGCAAATTCCCCCACCATGTCTCCAACTGGTCCAGGGCTGCTGTAAACTTTGCGTCGGGAAAGTCGGTCAGCTCCGATGTGAGCCGGCTGAAGACGTTCTGAACGCTCTTGTACTTGTCGCGCACAGTCATCTGCTTTTTCCGCACAGCATCATCCACCTCGGTGTAGATTTGTAGTGGCACTTCGACTTCGGGTAGTTCCTCTTGCAGCGTGCCAACACGAAGCCATCTTTCAATCAAAACATGGACAATTCATGGAGAATACATACAACAAACATGGTCAGAAATCGCTAGGATACATGGTGGAAACATGGATAAAAACATGGATGCTACCTGTCTGGAATTGACGCGTACGGAATCGTGAGAAGAGAAGCAATGTGCTTGCGATAGATCATCCCGTGGCGACAGGGTAGTTTAATGGTCGTAGAGAACTTACAAGTGCACATCCAATCAAACTTGTCCACGCGATGAGACCTCCCGCCTCGCTGCAACGTAACGTGCAGTTCCTCATCCTCGATAGCATAACTGTTCACAGTGTCTGGGTTGATAGCAAAGGCGTACTCCGTCTTAAACACCTCAGCCAACCACTCACTCGTCATGCCGAGTAGCTGATTCATCTTCTCTCCGTAGTTTATGTTCCAGGTGGTGCCAGGCTTAATGATACGGGAGACATATTCATCTTCGCTGCAGTGCTGGTATCGTATCACAGTTTCCAAGCACTGTTTCATCGACATCGCGCTATCCAAATCAACTTTAAGTTTGCCAAAAAAAATTCTCCAGGCGGTTGTTCGTGTTGTTTCGAAAGTGTAGCAGATCCATCCGGTAGCACATGACCCACATCTCCTTGCAGGCCATCCAGTTCTCTTCAAAGTATGCCCACAGCTCGTTACACTCTCCCCGACATGCCAGCAACTTGAACTCATCTGCGTTGTGTTGAAGCTCATCCTCTGATTTGGAGTAAACCATATTGGCAACACAGAAATCCATCTGCTTCAACACACTGCTCGATTAAGTCCCGTACTTCTTGTCGTTGCAGATAGCACCACGCAGCCACTTGATCACATGAAAGAGGCATAACAAAATGCGCGCCTTCGGAAACATTTTCTTCAGCACCGCGATCTCATTCAGATCCTTGTCAACCATGATCATCATCGCCATTTCCCAATCATTCACCTCCTGGAAATGCTCGATAAGCTTCAACATGTGCCAGTCGGCATTCCGCTCGATTACTGAATGCTGAACAGCCTGACCGTTCCCGAATTGATCCATCACCATAAATGTGCACAGCTGGTAGTTGTATCTACGTGAGCGGCAAAGAAACCCCACCGAAAACATGGTTGTACATGGTTAAAACATGCCGGGAAAACATGGTTAATACATGGTTGAAACATGTTTTAAACATGTAGAAGAACATGTAGAAGCAGCGTACCTGATCGTTTTGTGGGTACAATCAACAAGCAACAACTCTGGGAAACGCTTGTAGAGCCTGCGCATATGTTGCGTACAGATGGACACCACGGCCGTTTGACCCCGACTGTTCACTTCAACCGTGGCCACGTTTCCTTCGACACCCAAATTGAACTCCACAAGCAGTTCAGCTACTTGGTCTTCGTCGGACAACCTGCTGCCTGCATCGAACACAGCTCGGTTACACTGTGTAACTCATAAACCATCACGCACCTGACTTCTTTATCTTGGCAATGAGGTTATACACGTCCTGCATCTGCATTTTGTGCGGCGAGTTAGTACGGATGTAGTCGCACAGACGGCTGGGTTTGCTCCCACTTGTAACCATGAGCTCGACATCACGCATGATCGGCGATCTGGCGGGTATCTATCGAACCGCCGGGTATCCATCGTAAATGTCTTTCGACACAGGGTAGTTGTGCCCATAAAACGCCAATTTTACTTCAACACACCACTCTCCACGTTCTTTCTCGTAAAGTTGTGCCACAAAGCGCATCTGGCACTCGGTGGAGTTGATTCTGTGAACAGGTCGTTTTCCTTTCGATCGAACACGGTGCTTCCAGCAATGTGTACAGATGTACACACGCTTAAACGGATCCCAGGTTTCCGGGACAAGGGACAAGTCCGAGCCGTGTAACCCAGCAAACATCTTCATCTTCCGAATCTGGCGGTTCCGAAGTCGCACATTTAGCGTCTCGGAAACCGCCAGCACTGTCATTGTGTCCTGCTGGTACTGAAGCAGATACTCTTCGAATTTCTTCCAATTCTCGTGATACTTCTTCAGCCCCTCGACGTAGAAAAGTTCCTCACCACACTCCATCAGCGCGCGCTTACGTGATCGGGTGCTTGTTGAAGTTCCGGAGTCATCATTTTCACTAGGAGAACTCTCCTTACTACCCGATGAATCAACCTTTGCACATTCCTCTTGGTCCTCACCACTCAGCGTTTCAGCGTTTTTACTAGTCAACTGCTCTCCATCAAGTCTGTCCGTGGCCTGGGCACCTGGAACCCCATCAGTGTCCGAAAAGATTTCGACATCGCTTTGAGTTGACAAGCCCATCCGATCAGCAGAGGCGCCTGGGTCGTCATCACTGCTACTTCGACTCTCTTGCTTTAGTTGCATGGCTAGCATAAGTGGCGCGGTATTCTTTGTGCGTGCAATGTTCTGGTAAACCGAAAGACAAACATAAGCACAGATCATACATGGTTAGTACATGTTCAAAACATGGGTGAATCATGGAGCATGCTAGCATCCATCCAGTTACGCTACACGTACGCGTTAGGAGCTGCACTAAGCCCGTGGAGGAGTTACAGCGATGAAGCAATCTGCATTTTCATGACAAAGAGAAGCTTAGATACATACTCCCAACCTTGCAAATGAAAACTTCGCGCTGTACCTTGCGTTGGTCGCAGCCTCGTGGATTGTGACCTCTTAACGTGCTTTCACCACGTGTTCCCTCCCTTATGCCTAATGACTCGTAAACAGATAAGCTTGTTAGTGCTAGCAACATCTCGCGTCATTAACATGCCGGCCAGCGTTACCTGTTGGACACAAAGAGGAGAGGCGGGAGCTCGGGGACACTACGTGTGGCTCTGGTCTCATTCCGGAGGGTGGTCTGGGTGTTTGGGGGAGCTGGAACTGACACGTGGCAAAAGTGCAAACACTCGTCAGTATTGGGCATTATACGGTCAATCGCAGCGGGGGGAACGGCGCTACGCCATCATGGAGGTGCTTACCAGATGCACAACAGGGCTGGCGGTACAGCGGGGCTTCGTTGGTGTCGCTCCGAGCGGGGGAAGATGGCGCTCCAGCAGTACGCCGCGTGGCAGAATGGGTGGCTGGCTCGATCGGTAATTAAAAAACTGGAGGGAAATTATAATTTACAAACATGGCCACATGGATACATAACAGTTTTAAACATGGTGATTGAAACATGGGCTGCACATTTTCCGGAATGCGGCGCGCACCGAAGTGCGGTCCCAAGCCATTGGTCGTGGCCATCGGTAATGTCTGGAAAACAACTTCAAATTTCAGAGCTTCCTCGGGCTTGACTTTGATTTTTCTTAGCCCATAACCGATGTCCTATCGGATATGGGTAAATACGATTGGACCACCAATCTTCTTTTCATAGGAATGTTTTTTTTAGCTACGGAATCTGCGAAAAAGACACCCCGTAGCTTCAAACACTCTACAGCAGCTACGAGCGACGCCCTTGAACACCGAAGATTCGTAGAAAACTATTCTTCACAGGCTACGTCATTCGGCACTACCTCGAAGCGCAGAACTGTTGAGCCCGGGCTCAATGCCCTGCTACGGTTCGCGCCGGTGCTGATGCCAGCACCGCGGAACAGGTCTGTTCGGTGTGGAAGCCGCACAGGCTGTTCCCTCGATGGGTTCACAAGTACAAACCCAGATACAATATATTTATATTGGTATGAGTACACAAAATGCCAAGTGTCTAGTGTAGTCTACGGTACTACGCCAAATGGCTGGCATAGAGCCACGCCTTGCCTCCCCGAGGAAAACACTTTGCGATGAGGAGATGGAGCAAACGGGTAAGGAAGCGAGGACGATATCCTCACTTCCGCTTTTGATTCTGTCTGAGCAGGACTGCAGGATATCAATAGGATAGCGGTATAAGGTTCAGTACAGAGTATTGAACACCAAATGAACTTTGATTTACTTAACATTTGAAGTCAGAGGCACAATCATCAAAGCAAGATGGCTGCAAGTCAAGAGATAACAGGTTTCAACAGGATCGTCTTCCCAAAGGACATCAAGTAGTTCGGTGTCTGGAGATACCTCATCATCGGGCACCTGCGACAGAAAAGCGCGGCGCAGACGCGCGAGACGATGATGAAGCACCAAGAAAAGCCAGCGGTCAAGTACGCGGCCATGCTCGTAACCATTTGAAGTACCCCATTCCAGGGATACGGATGACGAGGAGGCCATGAAGCGCTACGATCGATTGGCAGATGATCCCCTGAACGATCAGGAGAGCTCCATCCGGAATGTGCTGAATCAGGCGCTGTCTCACAGCTACTTCGAGTAACCAGTGGAGTCGTTTAACGATGCGGCGCTGCCGGTTGCGTGGTGACAACTGGAGAGGGATTTTGGCCAAACCAACGCTCAGGACATGGCTGAAATGATCGCATCGTTTGACGCAGCTCTGACGCAAGATTGCTTGGTGCAAAATTTGATTTGCGTTAAAGAAGTGCACAATCGCATCAATCGGCAGTCGCGCGAAACGCTGAGCGAGGTGACGATGATCCTGAACCAGCTCGCGATGATCAAAGTACTGTCGCTGTTCCCAAGCCAGTACTGGGGGAAATCAAGTTGATTACAGCCAGGAAGGAATCCACCTGAACAAGATTGAGGGAATGCTCCGCAACGTGTTCATGAACAAGATCCAGAGCCAGATTGAGGTAATGAAGACTCAGCCTGTTCCTGCGTATCATGTGGCGTCAAGTCGGCACTTGGGTAGCGCAAGGCGCGTTCGGATGACCGCTACTACTGTGATGGAACGTACAATGAGAACGGTCTCTTGCACATGAGCGTGACTACCCAAAGACGCTCTAGGACAGGAAGAAAGGCTGGTGCGTGCCAACATTTATGCGAGAGGAACGATGGTAAAGGTTCCGTCCAAGCCCATGAGAGTTGTTCATATAAAGGGACAAAGAGCGCCGCAAAGAAGAAAGCTAGGGCACCTCGTGTGGAGATTCCTGCGGACGTGGAAATAATGCAGCTGATCAGCAAGTCCAAGCGTGTGGTGGCTGCTATGGGAACGAGAGAAGAGCCATCTTCAAGCCGAAGCGGCACGCTGACGCCGGAACAGGCGAAGGCTGGTGAGGATGCGACACCGCCACGAGTAACGACGACGACGATGACTTCGAGCCATGAAATGTCCAGGCTCTTGCTGGACGGATGTCGGAAGCTTCCAGCACGATTGAAAAGGCGTCAGCAACCATCGAAAAGGCGGTAAGAGTTTTGTACCCCGAGTTGGTACAAAGAGATACGACTGACGTGGCGCGGTCTGATTGGGTGTTATACTCTGGATGCGGCCACGGTCTAACGCCAACGGCTCTACGTTTGTGCTCAAGCAGCCAAACCAGCAGTTTATGTTTACGTTTGGAGCAGAAACTAAACTAAACAATACATACGTTAGCTCAGTTCAACTCTACTTTTCAAGTCCGGACGGTATCAGACCGTTTCACTTCGATAATATAGCACTAGTACCAGGAGCCACTACGAATATACTCAAGGCGTTAACGCGCTTCTTTCCAGTAGGTTTGCTGGTGTTGATGTTGTAGAAGCGGAATCACAAACCGACGCGGAGTCGAAGCTGGAAAACGTGTCAGCTTCATCACTGTCCGAGGATGCGTGGTTGTTGCCTTCCAGATTGCGACGCGCACGTCTACGATTACTCTTACCAATTGTCTCGGATGCGCAGGTCTCTAAACTAGCATCAATGGTTTTCTTTTCATCAGACTTCGCCTTTTGTTCTGCAACATGTACTTCTTCAAGCTGTACATACTGCTGAACGAGTCCCTGAAGACTATCGTAGCAACTCTGTTCATTAACAGCGTCTAACGACTACTCAATTCCACTCCCCAACGCCAAAACCAGCTCCTCCCGCTTTCCACTTCCTTTGAAGCAAGCGAAGTCGGTCTTGCACCTGCTTCGCGTTGACTGTGACTCCAAGTCGAGACAGCTACGGACTGCTCCCACGACTGCCCCACATGGATACTTCGCAGCGAAAGGTTTCACCGCGATGACCTCTCTCACCAACCCCTTGTCGTATGCCTCAGAGAAACGAACGACGCCTATCTTTTCTTGACAGACTAATTGCCAAGTGGGCACCCGATAAAACTAGACGGTCGATGACAGTATTTCCCAGTTCATCTAAAATAGCTCCGTAACCTACACAGTTCATCATCTGATGAAACCCACATAAAAACCGTGTAAGTTTCTCTAAAGACCTCTATTAGGTCGATTTAGTACTCGATTAAAAAAGTCGAACTATCGTGAAATTACATAAGTACTCAAATGCGTTTGTACAGGATTCACGAGGGGTCTCGAACCCACCTAAGACTCTGGACTCCGGATATAAATATCCAGAGAATTGGACGCCTTCCATAACCCTGAAATCGTAATTACAGGGATTGATACGGTACAATGCCCATAAATTATCATGTATCTATTACAGACGCCCTCGACATTTCAAAAACGGGTATTTTCCGCGAAGACGAAGGCAAGAGGAAGATGTATTTTCCTGGAGAGGGAAGGTCATTCCAGACAAGGTCGATTGGACATGCGAGGCAATAACCAACGGTAACGTCCTCGGCCAAGTCTATTTATGCATGTGTAGGTGACTTGGTTTTCCTCCTGGCACACGGGGCTGCAGGATGCAGTTTCCGGGATGGTGGATTTTCCCAACGCTAGGTAGTTAGAGGAGAGCAACCATTTAAGGGTCATTTGCTCTTTTGCTGCGGCGCGACCAAGCTTCAACGACAAGCATCAACCGGCCAGCCTCCGCCGACGTCGCTCTCGCTTTCAACCCACCACGCCACTCCCAAGCAGGTCTCATCGACCCAACTCTCGGGCCGGCGCCACGACTCGCGCCACCCCTCGACCGGACTCATCGAGTCCTGGCTTAACATGTGGATTGCTCTATTGCTCCCATGACTTGTACGAAGGAAGAAAAGGCTCTCCCTACGTTCACCAGTACTCGGGTAGAAAATAGCCGTTACTTCAAGGAATCACGTCCAGGTCTAGGGATACATAGATACCGTCCAGGTCTAGGGATACGTAGGTACCGGTTCCATCGGTATTTAGAAAAAAAATCTCTACAAGCTCCAGCACTCGGTGTGATACACACAACCGAGCTATCCCCGACGACGGAATAGCCTCGAGCTGCTCTGGAAGCTTGTCGTGTGTGTTGTTGGTCCCTCTACACATTTGCCAATCCAAGTCGGCGGTAGTATAAACCATAGCGGATTCTTAAAAAAAATCTTAACCCCGCTCTCAAACGTTGTATATAACAACATGCGAGGTTTGGATCTTTCTTAACATGGTGTATAATACAACATGTTAAAGACCGTGAAATGCACGCGGTTAGGAGAAAAAACTGTAAGGAAGGGGCCAATATTTGCAAAGATCTGTCAGTAAATTGATAAAACATGCAGGGATTGGATACACTGATTTGTTACTAGACAGCTGTCTGCGCGACAGCGCATCAGCCAAAGCGTTCTGTTTTCTTGGCTTATACTTCACCTCGAAGTTATATTCCGCAAAGAATGAGAGCCACCTGGTCATCCTCTGCGAGAGGTGAGGCGACTGAGTCGCAGTGCGTAGAGACGCATGATCCGTATAGATCACAAACGGCTTGGAGCCTAGCTGGTGAACCCCGAATTTGACGAGATCATACTTCATTGCAAGTAGCTCTTTGTCATGAACTGGGTAGTTCTTCTCTGCAGCTTTCAGCTGGCGAGACTCAAAAGCGATCACTCGATCTCGCCCCTCGGCGTCTACTTGTAGCAGTGCACTGCCGATGGCAAAGTCCGAGGCGTCACAGACGACGCTGAATGGACGCTCAGGGTCTGGCAACGCCAGTATGGGGGCATGCAGGAGGCTCTCCTTGACTTCGTCAAATGCCTCCTGATGCTTGGTGTTCCAACACCAGTCCGCATCCTTCTTAAGGAGATTGGACAATGGCCTTGCCATCTCCGCGTAGTTCGCGCTATACTTGTGCAAGTAATTGGCGAGGCCAAGCCACTTGCGTAAGTCCTTTTGGTTCTTTGGAACCGGCCAGTCAACAATGGCCTTGACCTTAGCGGGATCCGCACGAAGGCCACGCTTCCCAATGAAGCACCCTAAGAAGGGAATCTCTTCGGCTCCGAAGATACACTTGTCCGCATTGGCGTACAACTTGTTAGTGCGCATGCGCTCGAGCACCGCTCGCAAATGGAGATTTTCAGGTGGGCAAAGTGCCATGATGAAAATAGCTTTTGAGGCAAGACGTCGAAGATGAAACCAACGCAAAACTCCAGCCTTCGTAGGAATGACAGTCGTAGCGTTAGTTTCAATCTTTCCTTCTCCAGCTTAAGGTTGTCAAATTCGTCGGTGCTGGCGGAAGGCGGCGGCGCGTGTGGAGCTGCCGATCGTTGTGCCACTTGAGGCCTAAGGCGAAAGACCACGATCCAAGGGTTGACCTGACTGGGGGCCATACGGACCAGTGCCGTGTTACTCAAAAATCTGATGGAGCACGTTCGGCACCGAACGCGAGCGCCACTGTGGTCTTCCCCGTGATGTCTACACGATGAGTTGTTATATCAACTTCCCGAGTAGATCCAACTACGGGTCATGCGGACCACAGTCAAGGCGTAAATCTTCGCGAGGAGCAAGATTCAGTGAACGACTTGAGCGTCTTTCCCCTGTTGTCTGTCGCCGAGGCAGAAACACCGACCTTACCGGTCGATTTGACAGTGGGCTACGCGGACCGATGTCGTTCTACAACTCCAACGGGTTACCCACCGATTACACTGTCGGTGTTATCTGCTAAACGAATTCAACAAGCGCTAGAGTTGGAGTTACTTCATGCAGAATCCGTAATTTCACGACGGCATCGAGCTCAAGGATTCCGGCGGAGAAGCACTAATTCGTCACCTTTCACCATTGATCAAGTTGCGTGTAAATCTTTGTCGAACATTATTCGCGAACGCAAAATGAACGTGAAGACTGCTGCACAGTTTTTACGTGGTGAGAACGTTATGGATCAGAGGCCAAACAAGGCTCTCGAGTCTGCTCGACTGCGGCGCGTCCTACACGGATATCCGCACCTCGACACTCTGGTTCAGATTGTGAACACGGGCATTGACGTGAAATGGAAGTCTGGCCCGGTCCCGAGGCGGCCACCAACGAAAAATCATGGCTCTTGTCGACGCTATTTGAAAGCAGTGACCAGAAGTCTACGTGAAGGGCAAAATTCGGGACAATACATGATCGTGGACGCCGATATCTTAGATCATTGGCCTGAGGTAGTGTGCAGCCCACTTGGTGCTGTTGAGAAGAAAGATGTGGATCCAGACGTCGAAGTACGCACCATTCACGATTTGTCGTACCCGAAGAATGACTCGGTAAATGCTGCATTTGTAGCAGGCTCCGTGCCAAAAAGTCCGATATGCAGTCAATCACCCTGATTGCGCGGCGAATCGAAGCCCTAGTTAATGCTGGCCACGCTGGAGGAATAAGAATGCTTAAGGGTGATGTCAAAAGCGCATTTCGTCATTTAATGACGAGAGCAAGCCAAGTTTTTCGTATGGCGGCACACGTGAAAGAGCTCAACATTCTTGTCATCGATATGGCGGCCCCATTTGGGTGGGCTGGCTCACCACCATGCTACGCTTTGTTTGGTCGAGCAATATCGTGGCTAATGGGTAGTAACTCGCCGGCTTCCGTATCAGAATCACAGGACACTGATGCATTCTTTCCTTACGAGTGGGTAGATGATCATATCCTTGTGGAACCGGACGTAGATAACCGGTTGCAATTGGCAGAAGCAACTCTACGTTACGCGATGCTTGCAGTACTGGGACCCCGCTCGATCAATGAGTCCAAGTTTTCGTCATGGTGTACTGAAATTGTGGCGTTAGGTCTTCTTTGGAATACTACTCGGCGCACTGTATCAATTCCGGAGGCGAAGATTGCAAAGGCGCGTGATCGGGTTGCTACCATGGTTAGGCGGGGAAACTCTACGAAAACCGAATTTTACAAACTCCTCGGTTCGCTGCGCCACGTAGCAACATGTCTGCGGGCCGCAAAACCGTACCAAAGACTCCAGTCACAATGTGTTGCGGCCCCTCGTTTCGGTAGCGTTCCGCTTACACGTGGTGCCAAAATCGATCTAGTTTGGTTTCAACATATTCTAGATCGTGGATGCTAAGCTGAATTTCCGCTAGCAATGTTTGGCGAACTTCCTGCATCAGATGTCGAATTATACATGGATTCATCAAACCTAGGACTTGCAGTCCTGGATCCAGCAAGTGACTCATTCATTCAAGTAAAGTTTGACACCCAATAGACCGCGCTACTTCAACAAAGAACTAGCGATGGCGCTGAGTTCTCGATCAATGTTCGTGAACATCTCAGTGTCGCACTCGCCATCTGGACGTGGGGTGCTAAATGGAGTCAACAAGGCAAAGGCCGAACGCTTCACATCAAGTGTTGGAGTGATAATACTTCCGCAGTCAATTGGTGCAATCGATTACATTCCGAGAACGGCTTCAGTCAAGAGATCAATCGTTCAATTGGTCTTGCTGATGCGTACTTCAATATACGCGTCTCAGCCGGGCATATTGCTGGGTCGACCAACTGGATGGCCGACGCAGCTTCACGAGCATGGACCGAGCCGTATCTAACCCGCTGGACTAATTTTTCTTTTTGTTGGAAACAGAGTCCAGTACCACCCGAATGCAGAAAACTTTACATGGACTTCTCGAGTCACTTCAATCCAAATCACTGGCCGTGTCTTATACGAAACAATACAACAGCACGTGGGAACAATCGGAGAAGTAGTGTCAATGGCTGCAATTTGACAAGTGGTTACCAGAGGAACCTCGCAAGCACTCCTATCAGCTCGCCTTATTCGCAACATACGCGTGGCGATACGGATGGGACCGAACCAGATCGGGCAATTCTGCCTCAACCGTGTTGTCGAAAATTAGCCATATCTCGTGGCATCATCGGAGAATGCTTGGTTACAGTGTCGGACTCTTACCTGGTCACCAGCTCGCAGTCACCGGTATGCGGCGATCCGACCCAGTCAGCAATCCAAAATCCCCCATTTCGATCCCAATTCTCAAGCGTTTGCATAAGCACCTCGACTTTACACAAGCCCAGCACCGGGTCTTATGGGGGCTTCGGTGCTGGACTTCTTCTTTCTTCTTCGACGGTCCGAGTATTTAGCCCAAGGTTCGCAGATTCATGCGTACGCAATTCAGAGAGCGGACGTTGATTTCCGCGACAAGAACAATCAAGAGACAATAGTACTCGACATGGCCGAGGCCGTCGTCATCCATTTCCGTGGTAGCAAGTCGGATCAGTTTGGTGAAGGGACCTGTCGAGTTATGGCGCGGTCCGGGAGTCGATGGTGTTGTCCGGTGTTAGCAGCGTGGTATCTTCTTAACCATCACAAGGCGATCGGCGCTCCGTCAAACAGTTTGCCCTGCAAGATCAACGGAAATCAAAATCTACAAGTTCGTGATGAAAAATGGCATCGCTCACCAAGTCGGCGGGTTGGTCACTGCTTTTAGCGCAAGTTTGCATTCAACCCACAACGTCCTCTTTTAAAAAATCACCCCACCGCCTACTCTACAATGATGCAAGTTGCACAACTCGCTTACGAGATTAGAATACCTAAATACAACTAGATATCACTTGGTTAGAAACTGTATTGTCATCATGTTTACACTTACCCACGCTAGGCAGTCAGCAAATTCTTCAGCGCAGCAATGAAGCCCAGAAGCACATCGTGGCTTCGCTCGGCGGCAATATTTTCCTGGCTTCGTTGACGCTCGCTTTCCTTCCATCGCTGGAGGTTCTCGTTATCCCTGCGCTGAAACCATAAAAACAGCTCGAGAACATTACAGTGAACCTGGTGGTGCTTGGGCGCTGGCGTGGTGCTTGCTGAAACACAGCTCCGACTGTCACCGTCAGCCTGCGGCGTAGGATTGTAGGGCGGTGAGCAAGGACGGGATAAAGCTGATGCCGACAATTGCGGGCTTGATTGAGAGTCGCCATCGTCAGCGTCTGAGTGGGTGCGAGTGGCTGGTGGTTGATGCCATCGAGCAGCGTGTGTAGTTTCCCCTGCACCCAAACGCCCGACGTCTTGCTGTTCAATTTCGACGTGAAACGGGTTCCGATGACCCTTCATCCGTCTTGGTGCTGTCTAATGGCGATCGGAGTCGAGTCGTGGCGTGGCAAGCGTATTGGCACCAGTAGGCGTCTTGAAATTCTTCAGTTCTCTCTGGAGCTCCAGCGCAGTTTGCCCCAGAGTATTGCCGCTAGCCGTTGAGCCCTTTCTGGATGCTGCGCACAACCTCGCAAACTTGCGCTTGAAGCTCTTTGTGTCGCGAAACTTCCATGCAGCGTCTTTCTTGGTGTTGTACGCCGCAGCAACGGCGTCCCAATCCGATTTGCAGCCTGCCGGCGCCCCTGAGATGACCGCGAGAAGGACCTCCAGCTCTTCGGCACGATAGTTTCGAGATCCGGGTCGCTTCGGCATCTGTAGGCAGACAAGGTTAGCGCATTTGATCGCACAGTGTATGAAAGGGTTCTCTACCTAGGTCTTCTTCGGCGACTTCTGAAATGACTGTGGGCGGCTGCAATGCTCATCACTAGATTGAACTTCGTAATATTATACCCTTCTAACAATAATACATTCAGTATTTACTATTACAGTTGTTAAGCGATCGTGCAACATTAGTATTGGTAGTGCACCGACGCGTCCGACATGACACCGCGGTGCGCTCGAATCGAGCTTACGGAAGCCCAATAGATCGGAGAACAACATGCAAATTTTGAAGAGGCAATATTGAAGGTGGAAAATGTGCCATTTGAATATGCAATTGAAGAAAATATACACGATTCGCTGTCCTACTGCATACAGCGATTGCGAATATGTAATGGCGCGAGGTTGAACGTTGGTCTCTGCTCAGCCACTGCTGTTCCACGTTAGGTCTTTGAGCTTCACAGTCCCTTGACAATCTGTCTCCCGATAAAGCTTCAGATTAGCACACGCGTTGATTGTTACGACTGCTCCAGGCGCCAGCAGATCAGCCGAGGTTGACTCCATGTTCCACATTGTGAGTGTGAGAAGCACCGAGTTGACGGCCTCCCAGTTTTGTTCATATTGGTCCTTAAACAACTGTGCACACAAAAGTGGAGAAATGTGTCAATTAGAGTAGAGCCTACATGCATTGGTTTTAGTTACCGCGAGCAGGTCTTGGAGTGGCTCCGGAGACGGCTAGATGAAAGCGGACGAGCTTGATGTATTTGTATGTGTGGTCCGAGAGCCACAGTAACTTCATTTTCAGAATGATCTTCTCGTTGAGCGCATCTGGTCCTTTGAGAAGTTCTTGGAGTTCTAGTATGCATCGCACAGGTTAGAACAGCATAGCACCTGAAATTGCTTCACGATGTGTATTGGTTTACCTTCGACGCTAGCAACCACACGTCTTTCAGTGCCCCCTGCTGCAAGTCGTTCACGAAGCCGCTGGTATGGTGATCGCTTAGGTGCTTGTGTAGCCTGACCAGTCGGTAGATCTCGTGCGGTGGGGTCCGCCTGCGGTGCCTTTAAAGGCGCAAACGCCATAATTGCACTGGCCGGTTTTGCTTTCAGCCCCTGATTGTTGCTGCTAGCAGCGGTCACAGCCCCGTGTCTTCCCTTCCCCACCATGTTTCAGGTTGAAAAATGACAGCGAAGCCAAAAGTGTAGCGTACAAAGCAGATGAACGTTACCTCGAGCTCGAGGGGCGACGCATTTCGATAACCTGGGGCCACGGATCGGTGTCCTCTTTATAAAAATGGAGACCTTCAAGTTAGATGTCAGCATCAGCCCGAGGGGGCACAGGGGGACTGGTGACCTTTTTATAAAAAAAGGAGACCTTCAAATTAGATGGGTTGCATAAGCATCTCTTAAATCGCTTCGTAGCGATAAATGCACTGATCACCCCGCTGCAACAAGTTAACTTGCGTCGAGGCCACAAGCGATGTCATAATGGACATCAGTAGCGGCTCTTTCACGCACTTAGTTAAATTCATGGTGTACCACACTCTTGTTATCTAAAATCCCACTCAAACCGCAACTTACCAAGGCGTTGTGCGCCGAAATGGGGAGCGTGGAGCTTGTGGAGCCCCAGACGCACGTGTCGTACCTGAGTTGCTGTGTGCGATCCACCGTCGACGCTCGTACGGTAATGGAGGCGCTGTAGAAAGAAGGGTGGGTGCATATGCGTTGTTAGATTTAACGAGTTCGAACGAATGATAATGGGGTGCTGCACCCGCACGTGATGCGCGGTGGCTAACGGCTGCGGCTGTAGCCTTGGTGCATTATATGCAAATAACAGTTCCTTGACGAAGAGTAACGCAGCTACTGTGGCGTTAGCATATTTTGTTCCATAGATCTTGAAGTCCCAATCGATGCCAATGCGTTCGGACTCATTCAGGACGCGCGGATGAGAATCGCCACCTTCGAGCGCAGCTATCGCTGCCTTTGTCGTCGAAGCATCCTAAACGACGTCCGCGCCAAGGATACCCTCTCATATGCTAGCCCTCCTGCTCAAGCCGAAGAGCGAAGCATAAGTCTCCAACCACTCACTTCTGGCTTTACCTTCTACCCAGCATAACCATCCAGCCAATATGTACGCTCGCCACAGCCATCACACCAAGGGGTACATCGTACTTCACGACGCGATTCCGGATACCATCACCAACCATTAGCGATAGGTTGCGCGCGATCCCACCACCAACCTCTGGATCAATGAAACCTGGGACGGTGCCCTGCAAGACGACAATCGCTTCAAGTCGCTCGTCCCGGACTCGACGGCCCGGGCGTTGACGATGGACCTCGAGCGCCACTACAAGACCTTTTTCCGCTCTCTACTGCGACTGAGTGGAACTTTTTGAAGACCACAGTGGGGGCCGAGGACCAACTCGTACGACGCCAGTTCATGCCAGTGGATGGGGATGGTTGTATGAACGTGTGTTCAGTTTCAGGGTCCATTTTCCTCGCCACGCAGGACAATACATTCTTCTACGGCTATGGGTGGAATCACACGATTGCCATGCTATCCAAACGGGAGCTCATTCGTCTCAACCAAGGTGACCTGATCATGTTTCGGGCGACTTTATCTTCGCGAGGGTGGGCTATGCAAGGAACCACGACTGTGTGCACTAATACCTGGACACACCGCTCTTCATCCGCCCAGTTGGGCAACCCCCAGAGCTAGTCCCCTTCATGAACGACCACCGCATCATCGATGACCTGTTTTGCTTTGTTTGGAACTGTCCGTTCAAGGCCAGTGGTTTGCAGTCCCTCCGGAAGCATCTCAACCGCTTTCACGGCTTCTACTTCGAAACCGCTGGCCCAGTGGCTGCTCCGTAGCATTCCTGTTCAGCTACGGCCGCAAGAAGACGCTACAACATCCCTACCAGTTCGTTTTACATTTGCAAGTTGTAGTAAAGTCTTAACCTCAATATACGTCAACTCATTTCTAGCTTTGATTCCCACTTCACGATGGTTCTCCTAGTTATGGACACGTGTAGAAGGAAGAAGGCACCACGGGAACCGAAGGTCGATAGGATCGTTGCAATTGCAATGTGCAAAGCGTCACGGTCACATATTGGGAGTGTCATAACCTGAAATCAATTGTTGCAGCGAGCTAAAACCTTTAAATGAACCCTGGGGTTTGATTCTGCTAACAGGCACCTGGATTCAAGCAAGCAAGCAATTGTAATTTAGATGCATTGTCTTCATAGTAGTGTGGTCTTTAAGATACTGGCGGTATTAGCACCATGAAATGCGCCTTCTCAATGCGAGTTCAACAGAGTCATCTCCGGAATTAAGTTTCCAATTCAAGGTTTTCATAACTACAGATCTAGAGTGACTGATATCCGAATAAAACATGTAAATCCTCGCTACATTATTATTATTAATGTCTCGCTACATTGCGTTACCCTGAATTCCTGGCTACTGCTTCGTCAAACGCAACGTCCTGTCACTAAGATCGAGAAGATGCTGCTCTTCATCAAGGGCGCCTTGCGGTGGACAAGCCCACCGGATAATTTCCGTCGTCAATGGGCTTAATGCTTTGAATGCAAGTCTCGAGGTTACTCTGGACACCAACAAATATGGTTGTTCGCGTTGTTTGCAGCTGCATTTTTAGAGCGTCATTCAGTTATAATCATTCGATTTAGTGTTTCTCCTTGGACCTTTTACACGGTCGAAGCCACCGCACATACCAACGGAAATTGCCGGATACGTACTGCTAAGACACGCGGCTTGCCATATACAGAACCCAGTAAAGGAATTTCACATTGGCGGTATGCCTGACTCTCAAAGAACAGCGGGAAAAGGTCACTGTCATCGCAACCGGCCATTGTTGTTGCAGTCTTTCCTCGTGGAAGACATACAATGACCGCAGACGGTAGGCACACTTGGGACTTTTACGATTGCATTGGTGTGGCTGTCACGCACCAGCCGTAAAGTTGTATTTGGCTGATAGATAATTGATTCAAGTTTGTCAAGTATACCATTCGCCACCATTTTTTCTTGTCTTACATTCTGGATGACTTGAATTGGCATTCCGATTATCAAATCCAAATACGGTGCCATTCTGCCAAACTTAGAGTCAGGGAGGGCCATTACCATTCTAACTTCAGATAAATTCAGGGCTGCAAGCTTTCCTTTAAAGTTCGCCACTACTCTGGTAGGATATTCACCCTCGGGTAGCTTTCTCGACGTGCTTGATATGAACAAGTTGTTGATGGCAAGGGGCGTCGAGTTATCAGGTGTAACAAAGGTTGCAATATTTCAGTAGACGCATCCACGAGCGAAGTCCCACGAGATGACACCACACGAGAATTGATTATGTTTACGAACTTCGGGGGTCCATATGCCTGTTCGAGGTTTGCGACACCCTTGTCCCCATTCCGGATCACTTTCGAAGCGGACAGACTCTTCCAAAACGATAATTCGATCAAATGACCTCCACAACTGAAACCCCATGAAGTCAACCACACTAGGCTCCGCCTTTTTCGTAGGATTTTTGTAGATAGGTGCCGCGCCCACTGGTGGTAATTGTAAGAAATCACCGATAAGTACTACGTGCACACCTCCAAAACGAACTTCAGACACTCGTTTAGCTACGCGCAATAGTTTGTCCATTTCTACAAGCTGTTTTTTTCATCATCGACACCTTGTCAACAACTATGAGGCTCAAATTCATCACAGCTTCGATGGAGTGATCTCGCCCAAGTTGGATAAAAACTGATCAAGGTTCGGCCACCAATAATAGGTACCGCCTTACCAGTCAATGCAGTTTTAAGAAGGTAGTTGGAACGACCCCAACTTTGGCATAGCGCTTAAGCGGAGTCGATAATGCGGCTTTTACCTGTTCCTTCCTCCCCTTCGAGAAATAGGCGTAGCTGATCCGCACTCAACGCGCTGCTCACATCACCATTTAAGTAACTCAAAGCTTCAGTTTTTCTCCATCGAGAAAGCAATGCCACGCTAATACACTTCAGTGCGTAATGCTGTTTTTCATTTAGTGTGAAGGCGCGAGATATATCAGCGTTGTTTGCAAATTGTCCTACAACTCCTGGAGCCCGAATCCTATCAACGGTATTGGGGTTTTAGCGCATATTTTCCTTCAGTAAAGCATCCTCTAGCAGCTCCAATACTTAAAAAAACGCGCTCATATTGTGCGAAATTCCGGTTTCGGGCGCGGCTGAAGTTGGACACACAGCTGGATTAATAAGACCGCTCTCAACAATATCTGAAGGCGAGTCAATTTCAGCGTTAGAGCCCCATATATCAACGAATGCTGCTCGATTACCGGTGTCAGGGGTGTAGTCAGCTTCTTCGAATGGATCCCTGACTTCGTCAAATAAATCATCGTTCTCGTTCTTGTCATCATCGCATTCATCTACACTGTCGTTTGTCGGAGGTGTTAGGCTACTTTGCTTAGTTGAGTGTTCGTGATTAAGACCGTAGTAGTAAACATCCATGTTTTGCATTATTGTCGTGACGAAGTGGCTACGCTGTCCTTCCCATTCCGTGTACGCTTCCAGCCAGACTTCATCAGTGCTTAATCGCGGGCCTATCAAGTCACCTAGTGATCGACACGGTTTGAACAGGACTAGCGATAATAACGCCCGTTTGCTTGCAACTTGACTGACGAATCACCATCTATAAACGGTACTCGGTATCCATGAATCACAGGCACAACTTCGATAAGTCGCTGGCCGACACGGTAGCTATGCCAAAGTGGATGTCCCCTCAAGAATACCATTGTGGGCCCTGTTGGTCGGTCGATTCGTTTTCTGAAAAATCGCATAGTATACTCGTACAAATTGTAAAGCTTCAGTGCTTCAGGACGATAGAGATAGTCGTCTAAAAATGATATGGCTTGAAAGGTAGATCCTTTAACCAGATTGCCATTATCCACTAGATAACACGAATAATCAGCATTCGTGCATAACTGTCGAACAACATCACACAAAGGCAATGATACGCACTCCACGTCGGAATAGCAGCATGATCCTCGATGCAAATAGAGGGCTGCTAACGGTCCAGCAATCTCCTGTGTGTTAGTCATGTGGTAAGCCATCGAGGCCACCCTTCTTCTAGAAAATGCCTGACGCGCTTGAGCTGCGAGTTCGTGTTCCATGGTCTCTGGTTCTGTGTCCTGTTGGAGCTTCACTCTGTCTTGGCGATTTTTTAGTGCAGCGAGAGCAACTGCAACAGTCGAGTCAACTTGCTTTTACTGTTTGGTAACATATTTACAGCAGTAATATATCCGCTCAGTTGCATGCTTTCCCCCGATGAGCAGTTGAATATCATGGTTGCACTTGAATGTTGCCACCATCACATAATTGAAACCATTAATAAACTCAAGCCCTCGCTGGCGGCTGAATTCTACTCCACCCGAACTGAACGTTGTTTTTTCAACCGGGTTGCGTGGAAATGAATAGCGGCATATGGATCCATCGCCAACGGTTGCCCGGGACTGCTTAAAACGGCTAGCTGTATGACACCACCAGTGTTGGTTAAGTAACACAACTAGAACAGAAACCATATAGTCCACGGAGGCCTTCGGCATTCGATTATCCGAGAAGAAGGTGGAAGAATCTCAATTAAACGTGTCAAGAAGTCGTTTTGAAAAGGGTCATCATCCCTTTTGCAGAATTGCATTCACGCAGAATTTGACAGCTTCAGAAGTTCCGTTGTTTCCACCGGAGTTAGACCACTCTCTGTTTTCAAATCGTATGTGTTGCTCATAATACCCAATATTCTTTCCCGTCCGTCTACCTTTCCCAATGCCGCTACGTTGGTGTCACGACATACAGTTTCGACCTTCGCCTTCGCCCCAACTTCTTTGATCGACAATGGCTGCGACCAGGGAGGCCAGTGCCTCGGTCGGTGGCGAAGTAGCTGGGATCGTAGCATGTACTGGGAGCTGAACTGAGTTTTGCAGACATTACAACGTCACAAAGCGGGTTCCTGAACGCTCGATTTCGTATGAGCGTCATACAGACCTGCCATGGGGTCTTTTCTCGCCCGTTCGGGAATTGGCAGTGGTGCAATGTTGGCAAATGGCGCTGCGCAGGCAGAACAGCAATATCCATCAGCACCAATCGGGATGTCATTTGTGACTATACTCTGCGCATACGTCACCACAGATCGATAAAATGTTGCGGCGCACGAGCTCGATAGAATAGATTCCACAGCTGTAGAATTAGGAGGGCAATCAAGCAACCAAATTAAAAATGAATATGCAGAGTTCCTCTCCCTTGAGTCTCAACCATGCCGAAATATGCCTCAACATCACCGAGCAATCCACGGTGATGCATTTGTTTTTTGTTACAGGATCAATCCCCAACACCCAATTCACAAAAGCGTCTACTTGGCGCATAAACAACCTCGCGGAAGCGCAGTCATCTCCAAACGTTGCCTCACGCAACTCCGACTTACTTGGAGTCCTTGCCTCCAATGCATCAAACAGTGTTTCAACAGAGCAAATCCCAGTATAGTGGACCATCGCAAGGAACTATCGGTATTTGGTGTCAGGGTAAGAAATAACGACGGCTGCCCGAAACGAGTCTGGTAGGCGAACGCTTTTCTTCTACACTGGGATCTTTCAACATTGCTCCCCCACACTGAACTCTTAACCGACTCGACTGTCTTCAGAAAGCTGCCCGTTACACGGTCCATTTGATTGCGTTGGGGAAGGCACCCTTGGTGTCGTCGTTCATTGAGAAGCAACGCTTTTCCAAGTTGCTCAATTCCAATATTTCCATACCCTCTGTACATGTCGGGAAAGCGCTGGCAATGAATAGAGTTCTGGGTGTACATATTTTGCATCGAGATGCGATCGAACGAAACCAAAGTAAAGTAAATAGTTCATCTTCAGCAAAATGCCGTGTACTTAGGCTTATGTAGTACTTGACGCACTCTTTCATCGAAACGGCAATACATCGGTGTTCGCCAGGGTGGCCACGGCCGAACGGGAAAATATGAGGAAACAAATGCGCGAGTAGATCACCAGAATCATCACTAGCTATATGAGTTGACCGCCGAATCATGAACTCTCGTTCGGTCACTGCACTCGTAAGAGGATGTTCGGAAACAAGAACTGAAGTTGCATCGTCGGTCATTGTGACGCGGCGCTCCACGACAATCAGTTCATCAGCTTCAGAAGCTTCATGCCATGCGTCGGATTGCCCTCGAATACTTTCTTGCTCAGAGTCCATTGCACCAGTGTAGTGTGCATTTTCGTCTTCGACGTGCTCCACGAGATGGCGATCAATGACATCGTCCAAATAGATAGTATTTAAGGCTGCTGCAAGTGGTTGCACGAGATCGTATAAGCGATTCCAACTCCTGTAAAATTCAAAACACATCGAACTATCTCGTTGCGAATGCGATGCATTTTTTTTAACTCTTCGAACTTGAGTTTCCGTAAAATCGCCGACCACGACAACCTTGTACGTTTCCACCTGGTCAAGTGAACGAGCCAACAAAGTCGCCGGAGGTCCAGGCGTGTTATCAAATGCAACACAATTAGAACGGATGCAACGGCGGCGCCCGCCGCGCATTACTCGAGTCATGGCCCCAATGCAGACAAGCTGAGTCATGAGCCGCTCTGGTATGCCGAAATTGCTCCGGCAATCGCCTCACATAGAATCAATTCGCAATTGCAAACTTAGGTAGCTTGTTGGCGTCTATACAGTCGTTGCATTGCTTACAAACGGACATCTATGCAGTCGCGCGCCCACTATCATCAATGTAGCTGTGTACGCCTCTAGGTGATAGCAGCAAATCTCTCAGTTCTCTCAAAGCAGCAGGTGCACGATACTCATCAACGAGAAGCTCCGGTAATCCCTCTCGCTTCCACATAAGTGGTTGCGGAGCTTGTGAACAAAACCCAAGTCCAATTCCTCCCGCGTCATACTGTATTGTCTTAGGACCAATCGATCGCACACTAAGCAAGCGCATTCATCCAGCCCTTCAGCTCCCAATGCAGATTGAAGCCCCAGCAGGCATCTATCTCGCTCTCCATCATCAATTGGACATAAGTTCCAAGTTTTATCTCCACGTTTGTTCATCAAGTCATGAAAAGCAACGTCCTTCTCCAACAATTTGCGTAATTTTGATTTCAGTCGATTCTCGCGTCTTTGCTCCTTTCGATGCGCCACATCCAAATGCTGTAGTAGATCATCTTCATCCGTCTCTACTTCGCGGACACGTTTTTTCTCTCTGTCTAGGCATCTAGAGCACAACCGCAAAATCAGAGCAATTCGCACTGAAGAACTGTTCACCTTCACAGCGAACTTCCAGTTAAATTACATTACAAATCATTGTACCCGTGACAAGCGCACTTTTCTTCTTCCGTCTCGCGCGTTGCGCCCCGGTCGAGGCAGGCCAAGTCGGCCTGCCTATTGTGGCAATCAACACGCAGATACTTGGGTGAGCTTTCAGGGTCCCCACAATCAAAAAGATCGCAATCGTTCGGAACGTACCGCTTGCCGCTTGCATCTGCTGCGTTCTGAACGCTCAGGTGAGGTGGTCGATTTGCTTGGGTGGTGTGTTTGTCATATCCACACGCAGACATTTGAGTGAGATTATATCCATCACGAGCATTTCAACCACCACATGCTCACCTTTCTTCTCCCGTACGTGCTGCGCTGCAAGTCAGGTGGGGCTACTACGTCAAGCTCCTATTGCGATAGCCTGCGCTGCGAATTCAAAGCGCGGGTTAGCTTTCAGAGTACGCACACTAGCAAACGGCAACAACCCGTACCAACCTTATTCTTCGTGCCACCGTCACGTTCTGCTGGACCAGTGGGGTGGTGGTGGCCGAGCTCCTGCTATACATGCACACATAAACGCACACATACGCGCGCCACAACCACTCGAGTAAGATCCCAAAGTCATCGGTGTGCCAACCCCCTCGAGCGTACCTTTCTTCTTATCTCTCTCTCTCAAGTTGCGCAACTAGCCGAGCTGGGGCAGATGTAGCTCCCGCAACCACGATCCAGCCTGCGCACACAGGTATACAGGTTATTATCGCTTCGTAGACCCATTACCACTACCCAGAGAATGAGGAACGCACCTTCTTGTTGTCGCATCCACTGCTTGTGGTCTAGACCGCGAAATCGAGGAATGAGCGCTTTGATAGCAGCAGCGGTGGCTGCGCGCGGCGCGATGAGCCGCGCACGCATGCATCTCAGTGTCCCCTAATTAAAAAAGGGGACACCTCCACGAAAGTGTTGTGCGCCTTCCCACTATTGGAATGACTTGGTCCGGGGTGATTATTTTGTGGTTGAAGTGTCCTATTTTTTAACTAGGGGACATCCAGCAAAAGTGTGCGCACGCCGAGAGCTTTGTATGGCACGGATGCTTGCAAACGCCGAGGCGGCGAATTCTTTTGTGGTTGCAGTTGGGGGGGAGGATACACTACGTTAGTGCATACCGATCTGGAGGGGGAGGCCTTTCTGAGCCATTTACTGTTTGTACGGGTGGGAAACCGGTTGGAAAAAGGTTTGGTGAGGTGAGTTCGATCCATTCGCTGTTTGAAGCGTCATACCGGGGCGAAAACCGGTGGAACATTTTGGGGCACCTCTCCAGCACGTCTAACGACTGCCTACCCGGGCTTCCGTCCCGGGGGAAATCGCAGTTCGTAAAAGCTGAAAATTGTCCTAAACTACTGTAATAATTATTGCGAACACCATGCATTTTGTCCGCTGGTATTTAAGCCCTCCCGAGGGATTTGCTCGCGCTAAATCCCGTGGCGTATATATCTAAATCCCTCGGAATGCCCAGCGAGACCTGGGCATTCCAAGGGATTTACATATATATCCCCCCGGTCTGCTCCAAACAGCCAATAGACAGCCGCAATGGCCTCCGTACACACACACACACACACATATATATATATATATATGCATGACATCGTAGCTAAATGCCGACTGGGTTAGCCGAATAGCTAAGGACGGGATCGAGGTAGTAAGGAGTAGGCCGAGGAATATATATAACTACTTGGGGTATTTATACTATAAATCTCGTATAGCGACGCATTTAGGATGAAACTAGGACAAATGCATGGTGAGCACAATATTTACTAATACTAATATAGCCTGGGGCACGGCTATAACTGACTAGAGAAATTGGGCTGGTAGTGGTAGATATACAGTATGAAAAATATATTCCTGGAAGGGAAGGTGATTCAAGCTATACTACCAGCGAGCTTACTCGAAACCGTAGAGCGTGCGACCTTGCCTTTTCAGCGCGTAGATAATATCTCTGGCCGTGATCATCTTTCGGTTGGCGTGCTGAGTGCACATGTAAGCGTCCTGCACAAGGTTACTGACAAATACTTTGAGCACGGCCCTGGCCTCCTCATAGATAAGGCCAGACATCCGGATCACCCCAGCACGCCGCGCAAGTCGACGAATGGCTGGCCTTGAAATACCCTGTATATTCTCTTTGAGAACATGTCGATGGCGCTTGGAGCCGCCCTCGCCAAGACCTCTGCCACCTTTACCACGTCCAGACATAATTCTTTACCACACACGTTCAGTTTGATGAGCACCATAACGACCATCGGATTATAGCATAAACCTGTTGTCCCACCACAATTGAACTGAAGCTCAGGCTCTCCCTTCCGTTGAATATTGAACAATGAAGCTGAGAACTTGTAGTGGATTGCCACGTACAAGATCTGGCGTATCTAGCCTGAGTTCACTACATATTGGTCTATTCTGTAAGGTCTCGGCCTTTAACCTTGGATACACGCATCCGTGAATATTTCTGGAAGATGTACATCCGACGTGGCGATCGTTGTTCTTGTGCTACGATGAAAACTACACAACGTAGGGTGCGTAGGCTCCAAGATTTTCAGAACGACCCCAATTGATGCGACTAGAAAGGCATCACAACAAAGTCCTAAACAAACAGAATCACTGACGTTTTCATCTATTAGATTTAGTAGCAAAGCCGTTTCTACTTGGCGCTGCTCTCCGTGAGCTTGCGTTCGATAGTACATGGATCCCGCTTCCTGTATGGCGATACATGGTTTTCAGCTCGCAGACCAGTTTACTATGCAACGCTTCCAGCATTCCTTCAACGACGTCGTGCTGTAGGGAGCAATTACAGGTATGCTGAATATCATAGTCTCCACGGCAGGACGAGGAATACTCGAAATTACTTCCGTCTTTGAGAGAGATGTTCGGGTTCGAAAGGAAAGAGGAGCTTCCCGCCGAGACTTCTACTGTGCCTGGGGGTCTGCTGCTCGAAGCACTGCTTTTCAATCGAGGTGGCGACGGCTGAGATAGCGTTATATTGCGAGGATAGCAAATCACATCACAAAGCCCCTGCTCGCTGGGTTCTTGCGGATATCGGCTGCGATAAATGCGGCTGTCGACGCGACATTTAGCTGCGTGAGCTAACCTGAACAGTTTGATTTACTTGGGCGGTTCCATACGTTCGTATGCTCGACACAGACTCGCAAACTTTCTCTTCAGGCTGCCCATATCGTGGTGGAGATGGCCGTGCTTTTCCTGCTCATCGAAGCTCGGTACAACAGCTTCCCATTCATCCTGCTGCCTGATAGGACAGACGCGGTCAACTTCAGCCACAGTCGTAGCTGTTCGGCTGCGCTGTAGTTCTGTGAGCCCTGTTTTTTTGGTATCTGTACCATGATCGTTAGTTTCCGCTCTGAGCGATTATCACCATACGAGCCTTACCGGGTTTCTTAGTGCTGCGTGCGGTCGGTGCCAGTTGAGAAACGACACAGCTAGCTGGACCCGCCCGCCGCTACTTTAGAATCCTAGCCTCTGCCAGAGCCTCAGTCCATTGGACCAATAGTGAATCATGCGCATCACCATTTCAGGCTGACATTTCTGGTTCATCTCCGTTGCTGGCTTTCTTTTAAAACCAAGTGTCATATCGACGATTTACCCCATGTAGACTATCGATGGTGCGCTTTGCGCGGGCATGGGAACGCAAAGCACACAACACGTCGGTGAGGATTGTCCACAGCATTGTATTCCAGTCAAAAGAGTCAGTTTCATAAACTCTCGGCGTTGCCACCGACGCACACACAGCCGTAGCAGCAGCAAGTCTAATTATCGAATAACACCGTCATCGTATTCAGCAATAAACCCTCGGAAAAGATGCACACAAACTACTCAAAGAGAGGTACTTGTAACCATAACTCTGGTCCAGGTTAAATTTTGTCAGCCTGATAGTAGCTTAGCATTGAACAGCACGAAAGAGACCGAGGTTGGAGTAGGAAGTGATATCGACGATGACGCCTGCAGGAGGTAGGCTCCTGTCCCCAGAGTTGACGTTCCACACCGTTGCTGTGAAGAGCATAGCGTCAATGGCTTGCGCGTTTGCCTGGTACGGGTCACGAAATACCTGCATGTATAAATGTGGTGAGCTAAACAGTCTCAGAGCATTTCAAAGAGCACTCGACTTACCTTCAGCAACTCGTCGAGCGGCTCAGGTGAATCCGCGTCGACGAAATGCAGTCGAGCGAAACTCAACTGATAGTGTTGGTGGTCTGACACCCACAACGGCTTCATGCGGATAGTGAATGTGTCGCCTTGATGCGGTCCATTTTTTAGGATTGCTTGTAGGTCTGGTTGCACTCGCACACATCGTTAGTTTAGCCATTTGGAGATATTGAGAGTGCACAAGAACCGTTCCTTACGTTCCACGGCAGACACAACCCGGTCCACATTGACATATTGGGCTGCAAGAAGCTGGCGCATCCGCTCGTACGGTGTCAAGCGCATAGTACTGCTAGCAGCTGGATTGTTGCTGTCGACTTGGATGGAGTCATTGGGTTTACTATCCACGACCTAGTCTAACGATCGTAGCACAAGTTGGACTGTCGATTTGGACGCTAGAGTGCCAATACAGTAGCTGGAAACGTCGTTGTATGATATTTTATCTGGTCTGGATTGACCCGAGCCTCAACGCCTTGGATGAATAGGTGACCCCCACCGTCTCGACCGTAGCTGGTAAACCGTTCAGCGGTCCGCACTCAAGTAGAGTTGACATGGCCTCGATGGGCGACTTGTATTGGTCGCGCGCTACGACGAGCTATCGTGGAGCAATGGCATTTGGGATGGAGAGGCTAACGACACGCAGCGAACACGCGCGACGCTACCAGATGAACTGAGTTGGGTGTTGTCGACGTTGTTTCGGCGCCACTACCTGCCGTTCTTCCCCCAGACTACTGCAAACGAATGGAGTGTCGTGAAGACCATTGCTGGAGCGCCTAACCAGTCTGTCCACCGCGATTTTCCTCCACCTCAGGTGGGTACCGACGCTATCCATTTGGCTGCTATTCCTGCTGAACTGCTGGTGGCGACCCAGGATGATACTGTCATTCACGGGTTCGGATGGAACCGACTTGTTGCGCTACGATCCAATTCCGATGCCATTCGCTTGGATAAAGGGGACATCATTCTGTTCCGTGGAGACTTTGTGCACTCTCTGGCGGGCTACGACACCAACAGCATAATCGCCCACTGCTACCTCGACACACCCTTTTACCTAAGAGGCCACGAAGGTAGTGACCGTAAGCTTGTGCCTGTCATCGATGACATGTCTCCGGTCGACGACATGTTCTGCTATGTCCACAACTGCCATTTCGTGGCAACGGGGACAAGCTCTCTCCTAAAGCACCTCAACCGCTTCCACTCCTTCTTTTTCGCTAAGCCAAGGGTTTAAAACGTGTGCAGCGATTCGCGACCAAGGGATGCTGGTGCTGCAGATTTAGTTTTTTTCTTTCTTTTTCACTTACGCTTCTGGTTTCTCATGACGTTTAAAAGCAATCCCAATGTAATTTCATGCTGATGTCTTTATCGATGTTCATTCATGACGACCCTCGCCAGTGCTCCTTCGTGCTCTCATCAGTGGTGGACGTGGAGCTCGAATCCGCAATCGACGATTCTATTGAAGTAGTCGCTGCCGCTTTGTTCTTGTAGTATCATAGCTTTGGGCCCCTGGATGAATAAGCTGTGCTGCATGACCGCCACCTCGAAGGGGACCGCGAGCATCGTGTTGTGGGTCATGGCTCCCTTTTTGTGGAGGCCAGCGATATGTAGACCACGAACTTGTAGTTACCAAGCTAAATTCCCATATAATTCCATGCCATCCTTCCCATCGCGGTACAGCGCACGAAGACCGCAACAGAACTGTTGCTGAATAGCGAACCTGAAACTAAACTTAAATCAACTAAATTCTTGGCGCTCTAACAAACATTTTTTATTGAACATTCCTTGCTACATTAGTCTAGCCAGTGTTTGTTCGCTCAGTCGAAGCAATCGCGCTTCTTCATCGAGTGTAGCTTATGATGGTCGGGCCCACCGAGTGTAGCTTGTGATGGTCGGGCCCACCGAGTGATTTCTTCTGTAAGTGGACACAGAGTTCTGAACGCTTGCCTTGGATTCACCCTAGAGACCAGTAGATAGGGTTGTTCTTTCTTGTTTGCTACTCGGCTCTCCGATCGCCATTCAGTGACAACCATGTTGCTCAGTGTATCTCCCTGCACCTTGTATACCGTGGAGGAGACAGCACAAACCATAGGAAATTGTTCAACTTTAACGGAAAGCGTCCGAGGCATCCCCGCCCTGCTCGGTGCTAGTTTGATTTCACTTTGCTTGTAAGGGCGAGCATCCGAAAACAGTGGAAATACGTCAGAGTCTGCGCATCCTTCCATTGACGTTGCGGAGGAGCCCCTACGAATCCTCACAATAATCGCAGGTGGGAGTCGACTAGGAATTTTTGACTGTGGCATCAGCGACGCTGTCGTGGACAACGCAAAACGTATTATCAGGGTGGTAGATAATAGTTTCCAAGGTACCAATCGTTCCGTTCGCTACCATATTTTCTGCTCAGATGCTTTGCGTGTTCTGTATCGGCATGCCCACGATAAGATCCAGGTAGGGAGCCATACTACCGAACGTTGTATCTGGAAGCGTCATAATCGCTTTCACTTCCGAAACGCCAAGCTTTGCTAACTTTCCTTTGAAATCAGCAGCGACAACCCGAACTACAGGAACTCTCCATCCGGTAGAAGTTTTGCAGCTGTCGATATGAACAAATTGTTAATTGATAAACGAGTAGCATTGTCCGGTGTAATGAACGATGCCATTGTCTTGCGTAAACCCCCACTCTTCTACTCTGTTCGACTTAGTAGTGAGCCGCGAGTTAACCAGGTCAACAAATTCAGGTAGCCACGTGCCTCGTCGAGCGAATTGACAGCCCCTACCCCATTCAGGATCGGCCCGGAAAGCGGACCGATTCCTTCCAGCATGATAACATCGTGGAAACCCGACCACAATTCGAATCCGGCAAAGTCGTTCGCTTTGGGGTGCCGACTGGTAATTGGATCTCAATACAGCGGCTCAGATCCAACAGGAGGGAGCTGAAGGAAATCGCCAACTAGAACAACATGCACTCCTCCGAATGGCACGTCAGCTACCCGTTTTTGCGGCGCGGAGTAATCGGTCAAGCTGTGCGAGTTGACTCTTGCTCATCATTGACACCTCATCGATGACAAGAATATCGAGAAAAATTCCTTGAGCTTGCCTTTCCCCTCATCCGTAACTGGCATCATCAAGCTGGCTAGCGTCCTACCACCGATCATCGTGGCTGCTTTCCCCGTCAATGCAGTCTTTACTAGAAGCTGCCAGGGGCGTTACCAACTTTCACAGAATGCATGGACAGCATTCAGCACTCGACTCTTCCCTGTCCCGCCCTCACCTCCCCCCCCCAAAAAAAAAAAAAAAAACAGTCGCAATAGATCCTGCCCCAGTGAGTCTGCTAGGCTGCTGTTGACGTAGGACATATCTTCCATCTTTCGCCACCTTTGTAATAGAGCCTTTCCAATGATCTTAAAAGCGCAATGCTGCTTTTTGTTGAGCGTGTAATCTCTAGAAATGACTGCTATTGTGGCAAACTGTTCCGTGTTGGAGTGCCAATCGACTTGGACAGCACCTGAGGTTCACTCCACAACGTCGCGTCCACATCTAATGCATCGTTCAAAAGCTCAATAACTTTCGTATCGAATGCTGGCATCGAGTGCGACTCAGCCGAAGGCAACTTGCAGTCGGTTGATGCGTCTTTCACCCACTTTTTCATGTGGTTATTGGCCGGAAAGCATTCTTGTGTTGCGACTGTTTGCCTTAAACTAAAGATGCTTTTGGCACTCTGCTCAAGCATTTTGCTGGAACGAAATATATCCAAGAGATTCTGTGTACGGCTATCGGGCTTTGCTGATGTAGGACATGGGGCAGGGTGAAGGGATAGGCTCTCCGTTACACCTCCACTCTCCATTTACATGGTCTTGTCATGGATTTATGAAGGTGGTGCCATCGTCAGGGTCGAGGAAGTCATCTTCATCGCCATCAAAGTCTCCACCGCTAACAAGCGAATCACAGTCACTATCACTATCATCGTTATCGCGTTCTGTTCGGGGTCTGGAAGAAGCAGGAGGCACAGCAGCAGTCATCTTCTCTGCGTGAGCCTTTACCCGATCCACCCCACAGTAATAGTCATCAATGTGGGGATACATAATATCCGTCACAAACTTGCTGCGGTTCGGCTCCCACGCTTTGTAGGCCTCTAATCACTGCCCTCCATAGCTCACAGCTGCACCAATTAAGCTATTCGAGTTCCCGAAAGGGCTTAAACAGCGCGAGCGACAAGATCGCGTGTTTGTAGATAATATCGTCGGGGGAGTTCTCCGTAGCGTACGGCACGCGAAATCCCTGGATTACGGTTACAACTTCTTTTGTAGCGCTTGTCGAGGCTGTGCGATGATGCAATGGGTGGTCTAGGGTTTGAACGGCAGTGGACCGTCACGTGAGAAGAGATCTTTCTTCCGGAAGTAGTGCATTGCAAATTCGTAGACATTTACGCCTCTCAGCTTGTCTGGGCGGTAGATGTAGTCGTCTAAGAACGAGACAGCAAGGTATTGAGAGGTTCCAGATTCATCACGTTCACTAACGAGGTTGCAGGGAGTGTTGCTCTGTTGAACAGAGTTGATGAATAATATCACGAAGAGGGATGTACGAGCAACCGGTACTTTCGTAGCAACACGAACTTCGGTATAGGTAGAGCGCTGCTACAGGACCCGCGACCTCTGGTCGATTCGTCATGGTATACACCATAGAAGCCACACGCTTTCTTGCGGTAGCAAGATCGTCAGACGCAGCAGATGCATCAATGCATGCAGCTATACGTTCTCGCTCTTGGCACCGTCGAAAGGCCGCCAACGCCATCACAACCACCACCAAATCAAGCCTCTTTTACTGCTTAGTGACGTATTTAGTGCAATAGTGAATGCGATCAGGAAGCATCCTTCCCTCCCAGTAGAAACTGGATGTCGTGGTTGCACTTAAAAACAGCCATGATCTCCTACTTGTAGCCATTCACGTATTCATGAGCAACATCCCGCCTCAGAATTAATTCCTGTGAGGTCGAATGTAGGTTTTCATCACACGCTCACGGGGAAAGAGATACCTGCAAAATGAGTCGTTCACAGTCGTTCTTGAAACCTTAAAGCAGCTGCTCGTATGGCACCACAAGTGCTGATTGAGCAACACAACTAGAACCGAAACGATGTAATCCAAACTTTCTTTCGTCATCCTGCTGTCTGACAGCAATTGGGGGTGTCACTTCAAGCAGTCTTGTCAAAGCATCATTCTGGAACGGATCGTCGTCACTCTTGCAGGCAGTCATTTGAGAACTGTTAGCGCTGAAGAGCAGCCGCTATGTTTCAGGAGTAGTAACTTAGCCCGTATATATCCGTAAGATCAACGCACTCACTTCGTAGAAGCATTTGTATCTTCTCACGCTCGTTCACAATGTCGATTGCCTGGCTAAGGGTGTTGCGGCAGGCGAATTCACGATTTGCAGTTGCCTCAATTTCACGTTTAGCGAGCGCGTGCTCCCACGGAGACCAATGGAGAGGCCTCTTTTGCAGCAACACGTTCCGTAAGACATGCTGAGAGCTGAACTGCGCCATACAGACACCTCATTGAACAAGGTAGGTAGCTCTATGACTGCGTTATGGGCCTGATTGCTATACAACCCACGTCGAACATTTTGGCGAGCGCGTGGGTGGAGTGCCGTCCAATCCCACGAGGTGCGAGTAAGAAGCACCACACTTTACACATGCGACTTGATCCACTGCCAGGGGATTTGAGTAGATACGATGCTGTCGACGTACCCTTCGACAGAGCTACTGAAGACATCTTAGCCCACCCCATTCAGCAATTTAGTTCCAGCTCGGCTATGCTGGAAGGTGCATCTTTCAACCAAATCAAGAAAATGAACGTGCAGGGTTCTTCGGCCCCGCGTCTCCACCATACCAAAGTAAGCGTCCACCTCCCCAAGCAGTCCCTTTGAATGGCATTTGGGTTGTTTGTAACCGGGTCCATTCCAAGTACATGATTGATGAACGCATCTACATTGCCGCATGAACAAGCGCGCCGAGGCGCAGTCATTGCCCAAGCTAGCCTCTCGTAGTTCAGCTTTCTTTAGTAGCCATACGGGCTTCTAGTATATCAAACAGTTAATCCACTGAGGTCATACCCAGCGTAGTGGCTCATGACCAGCGAGTTATCCGTATTAGGCGTCAGAGTGAGGAAGATCGCTGGGTTGCCGAAACACGTTTGATACGCGAACGCTTTCTGTCTACACTTAGAGCGCTCTGCATTGCTGCCCCTCACAGCAGCCGACGCAATCCCAACTGTCCTTAAAAAACTTATGAGCATTGGAGCTTGTGTCTGGCACCGCGCGGGCGCTGCCCCTGCCGTCGTTGCTCATTCTCTAGAAGAGCTTTCCTCAACGCATCTGCACCGATCGATTCGTAGCCACTGCACATCGATGGAAACCGCTGACACCTCAAAGAGTTCTGTTTTAAGTACATGTTTTTCATTGAAATGCGACTAAACGCAACCAGTGTAAAAGGCTCGTCCTTGGCAAATTGACGCCCAGATAGAAGTGTGTAGTGCTTTTACGCATTTTTTCCAAGGATACTGAAATGCGTTTTGATTCCCCAGGGTGCATTCGGGGCCCGTAAGGAAACAAATGCGGCTAGAGAAATTGGGCTGAGTAGTGGTAGATATACAGTATGAAAAATATATTCCTGGAAGGGAAGGTGATTCAAGCTATACTACCAGCGAGCTTACTCGAAACCGTAGAGCGTGCGACCTTGCCTTTTCAGCGCGTAGATAATATCTCTGGCCGTGATCATCTTTCGGTTGGCGTGCTGAGTGCACACTGTAAGCGTCCTGCACAAGGTTACTGACAAATACTTTGAGCACGGCCCTGGCCTCCTCATAGATAAGGCCAGACATCCGGATCACCCCAGCACGCCGCGCAAATCGACGAATGGCTGGCCTTGAAATACCCTGTATATTCTCTTTGAGAACATGTCGATGGCGCTTGGAGCCGCCCCTCGCCAAGACCTCTGCCACCTTTACCACGTCCAGACATAATTCTTTACCACACACGTTCAGTTTGATGAGCACCATAACGACCATCGGATTATAGCATAAACCTGTTGTCCCACCACAATTGAACTGAAGCTCAGGCTCTCCCCTTCCGTTGAATATTGAACAATGAAGCTGAGAACTTGTAGTGGATTGCCACGTACAAGATCTGGCGTATCTAGCCTGAGTTCACTACATATTGGTCTATTCTGTAAGGTCTCGGCCTTTAACCTTGGATACACGCATCCGTGAATATTTCTGGAAGATGTACATCCGACGTGGCGATCGTTGTTCTTGTGCTACGATGAAAACTACACAACGGCAGGTGCGCTGAAGCTCCAAGATTTTCAGAACGACCCCAATTGATGCGACTAGAAAGGCATCACAACAAAGTCCTAAACAAAACAGAATCACTGACGTTTTCATCTATTAGATTTAGTAGCAAAGCCGTTTCTACTTGGCGCTGCTCTCCGTGAGCTTGCGTTCGATAGTACATGGTTCCCGCTTCCTGTATGGCGATACATGGTTTTCAGCTCGCAGACCAGTTTACTATGCAACGCTTCCAGCATTCCTTCAACGACGTCGTGCTGTAGACAGCAATTACAGGCATGCTGAATATCATAGTCTCCACGGCAGGACGAGGAATACTCGAAAATTACTTCCGTCTTTGAGAGAGATGTTCGGGTTCGAAAGGAAAGAGGAGCTTCCCGCCGAGACTTCTACTGTGCCTGGGGGTCTGCTGCTCGAAGCATATCTGCTTATATCAATCGAGGTGGCGACGGCTGAGATAGCGTTATATTGCGAGGATAGCAAATCACATCACAAAGCCCCTGCTCGCTGGGTTCTTTGCGGATATCGGCTGCGATAAATGCGGCTGTCGACGCGACATTTAGCTGCGTGAGCTAACCTGAACAGTTTGATTTACTTGGGCGGTTCCATACGTTCGTATGCTCGACACAGACTCGCAAACTTTCTCTTCAGGCTGCCCATATCGTGGTGGAGATGGCCGTGCTTTTCCTGCTCATCGAAGCTCGGTACAACAGCTTCCCATTCATCCTGCTGCCTGATAGGACAGACGCGGTCAACTTCAGCCACAGTCGTAGCTGTTCGGCTGCCGCTGTAGTTCTGTGAGCCCTGTTTTTTTGGTATCTGTACCATGATCGTTAGTTTCCGCTCTGAGCGATTATCACCATACGAGCCTTACCGGGTTTCTTAGTGCTGCGTGCGGTCGGTGCCAGTTGAGAAACGACACAGCTAGCTGGACCCGCCCGCCGCTACTTTTAGAATCCTAGCCTCTGCCAGAGCCTCAGTCCATTGGACCAATAGTGAATCATGCGCATCACCATTTCAGGCTGACATTTCTGGTTCATCTCCGTTGCTGGCTTTCTTTTTTAAAACCAAGTGTCATATCCGCGACGATTTACCCCATGTAGACTATCGATGGTGCGCTTTTTTGCGCCTTTGGGCATGGGAACGCAAAAGCACACAACACGTCGGTGAGGATTGTCCACAGCATTGTATTCCAGTCAAAAAGAGTCAGTTTCATAAACTCTCGGCGTTGCCACCGACGCACGCACACAGCCGTAGCAGCAGCAAGTCCCTAATTATCGAATAACACCGTCATCGTATTCAGCAATAAACCCTCGGAAAATGCATGCACACAAACTACTCAAAGAGAGTACTTGTAAACCATAACTCTGGTCCAGGTTAAATTTTGTCAGCCTGATAGTAGCTTAGCATTGAACAGCACGAAAGAGACCGAGGTTGGAGTAGGAAGTGATATCGACGATGACGCCTGCAGGAAGGTAGGCTCCTGTCCCCAGAGTTGACGTTCCACACCGTTGCTGTGAAAGAGCATAGCGTCCAATGGCTTGCGCGTTTGCCTGGTACGGGTCTACTGAGAAATACCTGCATGTATAAATGTGGTGAGCTAAACAAGTCTCAGAGCATTTCAAGAGCACTCGACTTACCTTCAGCAACTCGTCGAGCGGCTCAGGTGAATCCGCGTCGACGAAATGCAGTCGAGCGAAACTCAACTTGTTAATCAGTGTTGGTGGTCTGACACCCACAACGGCTTCATGCGGATAGTGAATGTGTCGCCTTGATGCGGTCCATTTTTAAGGATTGCTTGTAAGGTCTGGTTGCACTCGCACACATCGTTAGTTTAGCCATTTGGAGATATTGAGAGTGCACAAGAACCGTTCCTTACGTTCCACGGCAGACACAACCCGGTCCACATTGACATATTGGGCTGCAAGAAGCTGGCGCATCCGCTCGTACGGTGTCAAGCGCATAGTACTGCTAGCAGCTGGATTGTTGCTGTCGACTTGGATGGAGTCATTGGGTTTTACTATCCACGACCTAGTCTAACGATCGTAGCACAAGTTGGACTGTCGATTTGGACGCTAGAGTGCCAATACAGTAGCTGGAAACGTCGTTGTATGATATTTTATCTGGTCTGGATTGACCCGAGCCTCAACGCCTTGGATGAATAGGTGACCCCCACCGTCTCGACCGTAGCCTGGTAAACCGTTCAGCGGTCCGCACTCAAGTAGAGTTGACATGGCCTCGATGGGCGACTTGTATTGGTCGCGCGCTACGACGAGCTATCGTGGAGCAATGGCATTTGGGATGGAGAGGCTAACGACTTACGCAGCGAACACGCGCGACGCTACCAGATGAACTGAGTTGGGTGTTGTCGACGTTGTTTCGGCGGCGCCACTACCTGCCGTTCTTCCCCCAGACTACTGCAAAGCGAATGGAGTGTCGTGAAGACCATTGCTGGAGCGCCTAACCAGTCTGTCCACCGCGATTTTCCTCCACCTCAAGGTGGGTACCGACGCTATCCATTTGGCTGCTATTCCTGCTGAACTGCTGGTGGCGACCCAGGATGATACTGTCATTCACGGGTTCGGATGGAACCGACTTGTTGCGCTTTACGATCCAATTCCGATGCCATTCGCTTGGATAAAGGGGACATCATTCTGTTCCGTGGAGACTTTGTGCACTCTCTGGCGGGCTACGACACCAACAGCATAATCGCCCACTGCTACCTCGACACACCCTTTTACCTAAGAGGCCACGAAGGTAGTGACCGTAAGCTTGTGCCTGTCATCGATGACATGTCTCCGGTCGACGACATGTTCTGCTATGTCCACAACTGCCATTTCGATGGCAACAGGGACAAGCTCTCCTCCTAAAGCACCTCAACCGCTTCCACTCCTTCTTTTTCCGGCTAAGCCAAGGGTTTAAAACGTGTGCAGCGATTCGCGATTCCAAGGGATGCTGGTGCTGCAGATTTAGTTTTTTTCTTTCTTTTTCACTTACGCTTCTGGTTTCTCATGACGTTTAAAAGCAATCCCAATGTAATTTCATGCTGATGTCTTTATCGATGTTCATTCATGACGACCCTCGCCAGGTGCTCCTTCGTGCTCTCATCAGTGGTGGACGTGGAGCTCGAATCCGCAATCGACGATTCTATTGAAGTAGTCGCTGCCGCTTTGTTCTTGTAGTATCATAGCTTTGGGCCCCTGGATGAATAAGCTGTGCTGCACGGTGACCGCCACCTCGAGAAGGGGACCGCGAGCATCGTGTTGTGGGTCATGGCTCCACTTTTTGTGGAGGCCAGCGATATGTAGACCACGAACTTGTAGTTACCAAGCTAAATTCCCATATAATTCCATGCCATCCTTCCCATCGCGGTACAGCGCACGAAGACCGCAACAGAACTGTTGCTGAACTAGCGAACCACTGAAACTAAACTTAAATCAACTAAATTCTTGGCGCTCTAACAAACATTTTTTATTGAACATTTCCTTGCTACATTAGTCTAGCCAGTGTTTTTGTTCGCTCAGTCGAAGCAATCGCGCTTCTTCATCGAGTGTAGCTTATGATGGTCGGGCCCACCGAGAAATTGTAGCTTGTGATGGTCGGGCCCACCGAGTGATTTCTTCTGTAAGTGGACACAGAGTTCTGAACGCTTGCCTTGGATTCACCCTAGAGACCAGTAGATAGGGTTGTTCTTTCTTGTTTGCTACTCGGCTCTCCGATCGCCATTCAGTGACAACCATGTTGCTCAGTCGCCTTTATCTCCCTGCACCTTGTATACCGTGGAGGAGACAGCACAAACCATAGGAAATTGTTCAACTTTAACGGAAAGCGTCCGAGGCATCCCCGCCCTGCTCGGTGCTAGTTTGATTTCACTTTGCTTGTAAGGGCGAGCATCCGAAAACAGTGGAAATACGTCAGAGTCTGCGCATCCTTCCATTGACGTTGCGGAGGAGCCCCTACGAATCCTCACAATAATCGCAGGTGGGAGTCGACTAGGAATTTTGACTGTGGCATCAGCGACGCTGTCGTGGACAACGCAAAACGTATTATCAGGGTGGTAGATAATAGTTTCCAAGGTACCAATCGTTCCGTTCGCTACCATATTTTCTGCTCAGATGCTTTGCGTGTTCTGTATCGGCATGCCCACGATAAGATCCAGGTAGGGAGCCATACTACCGAACGTTGTATCTGGAAGCGTCATAATCGCTTTCACTTCCGAAACGCCAAGCTTTGCTAACTTTCCTTTGAAATCAGCGACAACCCGAACTGGGAACTCTCCATCCGGTAGAAGTTTTGCAGCTGTCGATATGAACAAATTGTTAATTGATAAACGAGTAGCATTGTCCGGTGTAATGAACGATGCCATTGTCTTGCGTAAACCCCACTCTTCTACTCTGTTCGACTTAGTAGTGAGCCGCGAGTTAACCAGGTCAACAAATTCGGGTAGCCACGTGCCTCGTCGAGCGAATTGACAGCCCCTACCCCATTCAGGATCGGCCCGAAAGCGGACCGATTCTTCCAGCATGATAACATCGTGGAAACCCGACCACAATTCGAATCCGGCAAAGTCGTTCGCTTTGGGGTGCCGACTGGTAATTGGATCTCAATACAGCGGCTCAGATCCAACAGGAGGGAGCTGAAGGAAATCGCCAACTAGAACAACATGCACTCCTCCGAATGGCACGTCAGCTACCCGTTTTGCGGCGCGGAGTAATCGGTCAAGCTGTGCGAGTTGACTCTTGCTCATCATTGACACCTCATCGATGACAAGAATATCGAGAAAAAATCTTGAGCTTGCCTTTCCCCTCATCCGTAACTGCATCATCAAGCTGGCTAGCGTCCTACCACCGATCATCGTGGCTGCTTTCCCCGTCAATGCAGTCTTTACTAAACTGCCAGGGCGTTACCAACTTTCACAGAATGCATGGACAGCATTCAGCACTCGACTCTTCCCCGTCCCGCCCTCACCTCCCCCCCCCAAAAAAAAAAAAAACAGTCGCAATAGATCCTGCCCCAGTGAGTCTGCTAGGCTGCTGTTGACGTAGGACATATCTTCCATCTTTCGCCACCTTTGTAATAGAGCCTTTCCAATGATCTTAAAAGCGCAATGCTGCTTTTTGTTGAGCGTGTAATCTCTAGAAATGACTGCTATTGTGGCAAACTGTCCGTGTTGGGTGCCAATCGACTTGGACAGCACCTGAGGTTCACTCCACAACGTCGCGTCCACATCTAATGCATCGTTCAAAAGCTCAATAACTTTCGTATCGAATGCTGGCATCGAGTGCGACTCAGCCGAAGGCAACTTGCAGTCGGTTGATGCGTCTTTCACCCACTTTTTCATGTGGTTATTGGCCGGAAAGCATTCTTGTGTTGCGACTGTTTGCCTTAAACTAAAGATGCTTTTGGCACTCTGCTCAAGCATTTTGCTGGAACGAAATATATCCAAGAGATTCTGTGTACGGCTATCGGGCTTTGCTGATGTAGGACATGGGGCAGGAGTGAAGGGATAGGCTCTCCGTTACACCTCCACTCTCCATTACATGGTCTTGTCATGGATTTATGAAGGTGGTGCCATCGTCAGGGTCGAGGAAGTCATCTTCATCGCCATCAAAGTCTCCACCGCTAACAAGCGAATCACAGTCACTATCACTATCATCGTTATCGCGTTCTGTTCGGGGTCTGGAAGAAGCAGGAGGCACAGCAGCAGTCATCTTCTCTGCGTGAGCCTTTACCCGATCCACCCCACAGTAATAGTCATCAATGTGATACATAATATCCGTCACAAACTTGCTGCGGTTCGGCTCCCACGCTTTGTAGGCCTCTAATCACTGCCCTCCATAGCTCACAGCTGCACCAATTAAGTATTCGAGTTCCCGAAAGGGCTTAAACAGCGCGAGCGACAAGATCGCGTGTTTGTAGATAATATCGTCGGGGGAGTTCTCCGTAGCGTACGGCACGCGAAATCCCTGGATTACGGTTACAACTTCTTTGTAGCGCTTGTCGAGGCTGTGCGATGATGCAATGGGTGGTCTAGGGTTTGAACGGCAGTGGACCGTCACGTGAGAAGAGATCTTTCTTCCGGAAGTAGTGCATTGCAAATTCGTAGACATTTACGCCTCTCAGCTTGTCTGGGCGGTAGATGTAGTCGTCTAAGAACGAGACAGCAAGGTATTGAGAGGTTCCAGATTCATCACGTTCACTAACGAGGTTGCAGGAGTGTTGCTCTGTTGAACAGAGTTGATGAATAATATCACGAAGAGGGATGTACGAGCAACCGGTACTTTCGTAGCAACACGAACTTCGGTATAGGTAGAGCGCTGCTACAGGACCCGCGACCTCTGGTCGATTCGTCATGGTATACACCATAGAAGCCACACGCTTTCTTGCGGTAGCAAGATCGTCGAACGCAGCAGATGCATCAATGCATGCAGCTATACGTTCTCGCTCTTGGCACCGTCGAAAGGCCGCCAACGCCATCACAACCACCACCAAATCAAGCCTCTTTTACTGCTTAGTGACGTATTTAGTGCAATAGTGAATGCGATCAGAAGCATCCTTCCCTCCCAGTAGAAACTGGATGTCGTGGTTGCACTTAAAAACAGCCATGATCTCCTACTTGTAGCCATTCACGTATTCATGAGCAACATCCCGCCTCAGAATAATTCCTGTGAGGTCGAATGTGGTTTTCATCACACGCTCACGGGGAAAGAGATACCTGCAAAATGAGTCGTTCACAGTCGTTCTTGAAACCTTAAAGCAGCTGCTCGTATGGCACCACAAGTGCTGATTGAGCAACACAACTAGAACCGAAACGATGTAATCCAAACTTTCTTTCGTCATCCTGCTGTCTGACAGCAATGGGGGTGTCACTTCAAGCAGTCTTGTCAAAGCATCATTCTGGAACGGATCGTCGTCACTCTTGCAGGCAGTCATTTGAGAACTGTTAGCGCTGAAGAGCAGCTATGTTTCAGGAGTAGTAACTAGCCCGTATATATCCGTAAGATCAACGCACTCACTTCGTAGAAGCATTTGTATCTTCTCACGCTCGTTCACAATGTCGATTGCCTGGCTAAGGGTGTTGCGGCAGGCGAATTCACGATTTGCAGTTGCCTCAATTTCACGTTTAGCGAGCGCGTGCTCCCACGGAGACCAATGGAGAGGCCTCTTTTGCAGCAACACGTTCCGTAAGACATGCTGAGAGCTGAACTGCGCCATACAGACACCTCATTGAACAAGGTAGGGCTCTATGACTGCGTTATGGGCCTGATTGCTATACAACCCACGTCGAACATTTTGGCGAGCGCGTGGTGGAGTGTCCAATCCCACGAGGTGCGAGTAAGAAGCACCACACTTTACACATGCGACTTGATCCACTGCCAGGGGGATTTGAGTAGATACGATGCTGTCGACGTACCCTTCGACAGAGCTACTGAAGACATCTTAGCCCACCCCATTCAGCAATTGTTCCAGCTCGGCTATGCTGGAAGGTGCATCTTTCAACCAAATCAAAAAATGAATGTGCAGGGTTCTTCGGCCCTGCGTCTCCACCATACCAAAGTAAGCGTCCACCTCCCCAAGCAGTCCCTTGAATGGCATTTGGTTGTTTGTAACCGGGTCCATTCCAAGTACATGATTGATGAACGCATCTACATTGCGCATGAACAAGCGCGCCGAGGCGCAGTCATTGCCCAAGCTAGCCTCTCGTAGTTCAGCTTTAGTAGCCATACGGGCTTCTAGTATATCAAACAGCGAATCCACTGAGGTCATACCCGCGTAGTGGCTCATGACCAGCGAGTTATCCGTATTAGGCGTCAGAGTGAGGAAGATCGCTGGGTTGCCGAAACACGTTTGATACGCGAACGCTTTCTGTCTACACTTAGAGCGCTCTGCATTGCTGCCCCTCACAGCAGCCGACGCAATCCCAACTGTCCTTAAAAACTTATGAGCATTGGAGCTTGTGTCTGCACCGCGCGGGCGCTGCCCCTGCCGTCGTTGCTCATTCTCTAGAAGAGCTTTCCCCAACGCATCTGCACCGATCGATTCGTAGCCACTGCACATCGATGGAAACCGCTGACACCTCAAAGAGTTCTGTTTGTACATGTTTTTCATTGAAATGCGATCAAACGCAACCAGTGTAAAAGGCTCGTCCTTGGCAAATTGACGCCCAGATAGAAGTGTGTAGTGCTTTACGCATTTTTTCCAAGGATACTGAAATGCGTTTTGATTCCCCAGGGTGACCGGGCCCGTAAGGAAACAAATGCGGGAACATCTTGGCCAAAAGATCACCTGCAATGTCCATTGACATTTTATTCGAGCGCTTCACGAAAAATTCTGTATCAGTCCTCTCAGCCCCGTCATTTCCAGCGTTAAGCTCGTGCTTTTGTGATAGCAGCACCCGTGACGCATCCGACAACCCAATTCGCCTTTCAACAACAATTCATCGTTTTCGTTTGTTACATGCCAATCATCCTTGTGTCCACGAATATTTTCTTGCTCTGCGCCCACTTCATCTTGTATAACGCCATCTTGGTCATCAATGTAATTAATCTGAAGCTGTGCAATACGTTCGGACTCGAGCATTTCATGTAACACAGCATCGTTTGGTGTCACCGAAGCGTATAGACAATTATTGAGTCTATAGAAGTCGAACACGTCTTTAACTCGCTGTACGCGAATCTCACGCATTTTCTTGACCTTGTTAGTTTGCTCCTCCGTGAAATATCCTACCATGGACACACGAAATGTAGAAACTTCAGAAATTGACCGCGGTAAGAGAGAGAGAGAGTGGCGAACCCGGCGTACAGTCGAACACAATACTGTGCGAACGAATGCATCGATGCCGCCCACCACGCATGACACGCGTCATGGCGGCAATGCTCACTAGTTGCGTCATGAAGCGCTCTGGCAAAGTTAATCCCTGCGAATGCTGGTCGGGAAGAGCCCCGATACAGAACCCGTTCGAAATGGAGAACTTGGGTAGACAGCTCTTTTCTATCGACGCATTGCACGCAGTGCATACAGTAAACCATGCGATCCAATTGTCATGGTCGTCGGTGTAGCAGTGAAAACTTCGAGGAGAAACCAATACATCCGACAAAAAGGTCACACACGCGGGTGCCGTGTATTCATTTCTTAGCTTGATAAGAAGTGCTGCATCCACTTCGCCGAAACTTAGTCGTATCTTCGTCATGTATTTCCAGTCAGATGCTTCTTTTCGCAGCGATTCCTCTCGACGCACTAGTCGATCGCACGAGACGCAAACACATTCGTCCAATCCTTCGAGGCCTAGCGCTTGTTGGAGCCTTCTCAAGACATTGGCACGGTCCGCGTCGCTAATTGGGGCCAAAGTTGGTTTAGGAGCTGGATTGGGTGGCTTGGCATCGGCTTTCATAGCGGCGATTTTTTTGGCAGTGGAGATTCGATGGCGATAGTTACGTTGGTTTAGTCGGCGCCGTGCTCGAAAGGCGCTGGTTGGAGATAGTGGCAGGGGATCAAAGGCATCGCTTTCCCCTATGTCAGTTTTCACAGTCAATGAAGGTGCTGCCAGTCCATCCGACCATTTTGCCACTCCATTCAAACAGTGTTTTGTCTTTACTGTAGCCAACGCGAAAGCAGTGACGGCTCCAACATCCAACTCACCATTTCGTTCGAATAAGGCCAGGTAATCCTTCTTGATGTGAGGCTTCACTGCATCAACACGGTGGCAAACCCCACCGTCGTGATCTCCACCAGCACAAACGCCACAGTCAGGAGCTACACAACCATTCCCGTGTAAGCCACTACCATGAGCTCCACGACGGCAAACCCCAGCATCGTGACCTCCAGCAGCACAAACATCACGGCCATGAACTCCGCAAGCACAACCCCCATCACCGTGACCACCTCCATCGTGAACGCCACTGCTGGGATGTAACGGGGTTACACGGGGGTTACACGTAACCTGGCTACATTGGTGTGTGTCACACTAAGTGGTGTGACCACATGATAATATAAAGGAGTTCTCAGTACTCAATAGATAACAAGAGTCAGTACGTGGCTTCAGAGCCACAAGTGTGCATTTGATTAGGTATTAGTATGGTCGATAGTTAGGGTAGACCTTGTCTTAAGGGCGGCCCTGCCTAGACTAATACATTCAGTTTGGAAAACACACAGTAGAGCTTATACACCTTGCTTAAGGTTCCTATTAGACTCTAGGAGCCCCGTATCCGGCTCCTAGAGTCTTATAAGAACCTTAAGCAAAGTGTATACCCTTGGTTCGCACCTATTCTTGGTATAAGAACGAAGGTCGTGGACCTTAACGCTTCCTCCAAGCAAAGAGCTACGGCAGCCCCGCTGCACTTGGTAGCACTTGTAGTCAATCCTACACCTGAGTCGGAACGACTGAATCCTCTGCGAGGATGGACCAGTTTGGTAACTTGACTCAGAGTCAACAGGACGGGCTTAATAAGCTGATGTCTCTGTTTGGCCCTGAGGGCGTGCAGCATCTTGCTGCGCAAGGCCCCGACGCGATCAATGCGCGTCTTGAGGCGTTCTCAAAGTACGAAAATGCTCTGTTAGAGCACATCCAACACAGGATGGCCGAGTCGGTGGCGTCTGCGACGCGTACCCCGAGCTCGGATAGGTCGGATCGACCGAAACCACTCATACTGAGTGTGAAGGCCTTTGAAGGAAAGGAAGGGAAGAATCTTCTGCTCTGGACCAGAGAAATCGAGATGGCCATGAGTGCGGCCATGCTCAAGACGGAGCAACAACGCGTGGGCTTCGCGGTCTCCAAGCTCGCTGGGCGAGCCAGGGAGTGGGCACTAACGTGCAGTACGTCGATGGACGCAGCCTTCCCGGCGTGGAATGACTTGAAGCGACAGCTTATGCAAGCCTTCTCGCCGCCTAACCAGGCTTACCGCGTGCGCTCACGCTTCCTTGCTACCCGACAAGGGAAGAAAGAGTTGATGGACTTCGTCCAGGGGTTGCGAACTCTAATCGCAGGCATGGCCGGGATCCTCTTCCCGAGGCGGTCACGGTGACCATCTTCATGGAGGGACTCCGCACTGGCGTCGCCAGGACGGAAGTCTTCCGGGTACACCCCACCTCGTTTGAAGAGGCTGTGAAGGTGGCATTGAATGCCGAATTCAACTTTAAGTCTTGGGTGGTATCCACACCACAACAGCTCGTCGAGCGGGCCTGAGCCCATGGATCTCAGCTATGCTGAGGATGAGGAGGCCGAGCTCCGAGCCTCTGAGCAGCACAAGGGCATCCGTCGATGCTTCACCTGTGGTGACACAAGTCACTTACGTGCGGGGTGCCCGCTACGCCGTGGGCGTCAGGCATCGTCAAGCCGAAAACCTGCTCCCAGCCACGCAAGTGGATCGGGGCGGGAAAACGCCAAATCCCAGTAGGCGCGGGGCGGGCTACTGGGGAAGAACTAAGTTCTGTTGAGCCTCAGGAAGGAGGTAGAGGTCAGCAGGGCTTCGCCCCGAAGAGCTCCGTGCTCTTGAACACGGAACGTGTATGCAAGACGGGCTTGCTGGTCGTTGTTGCGACCGTGAAGGGCTTTGATAAGCCGTGGACGATACTCATCGATTCGGGGGCAATTATTCTCGACGCTCCACGATGGATGGAAGTCAGCAATATGCTGAGGCGCTGGAAGCGCGTGGTCGTGACATCGTCACTGTTCGCTTAGCGACGGGGACCCGTGTCACGGTGCCCAAGGTTCCTGTGGACCTGGGCGTGCAGTTCCTGGACTTCGATAGCGTGGAACGCTGTTTGGTCTTGGATCTGGATTCGAGGTACGACCTCATCCTTGGCATGGCGTGGCTCGAACGCCACGAACCATGAATTGACTGGAGGTCGAAGACCTTAGGCGCAACGCGCTCTTCTCCTAGCGGAGCTTTGGCGAGTCATGAACCCACCTCCGCTAAGAAGCAGAAGCGCTATTGGCGCGAGCACTGGACCGAGTCGGTCAATGTGCTGGACATCGGCATGTCCGAGTTGGTGGACACCGATGGTGTAATGGACACGAGTCCCGATCAATGCTCACGGGCTGAACGTGGAGTGGCACGTATACCACTGAGCGATAAGTCATCGCTGCATGCTGTTCGCATGGTCGGCAATACGCCGAAGGCATCCAGGGCACGGCCCTCCTGATTCGCGCGGAGCGGCGCGTAACCCGCTGAGCGGTGTCCGTCGGAACGACGATGTACTGTGTGTGCCGATAACGGCGTAGTCGGTTCTCAACCGAGGCATTTTGGGCGCGGCCCTAATGCGTGTGTGGTGGCACATCAACCACTGGATGAAGACTGCGGGTATAGCAGTACATCATCGGATGTCGATGCAGACATCGAGGCTCTGTCAGAGCAAGACGAGGTGGACACGCCTGATGACGCACTAGGCGTGAGTGCGATTGTCTCTTCGAGACGCACTACCTCTATGAAGGGGAGGCAACGCCGCAAGCGGCTAGACGCCAAGCGTCATCCTTCGCACTAGGAGTGTCTGTGCCAGACGATAGCGAACAGCTATACACTCTTGTGGATGGAGTGACGGGGGAGGTAGAGGGCGACATCAGCCTCGACCCCATTCTCAACTTAAGTGCTCTGTTGGAGCTGAACGAGATGTCCCTCGCCGAGTTTGGCGATGGCCTGTGGGCAGGGGACCTCGCCGAGGTGGTCATTATTCGACCAGAAGAGGAGATTAACTCCTCGTCGCTTCTTGATGAAAAAAGCTGTCCTAGAGGACACCAAGAAGGCGCGGAGTGGATCAGCGATCCTGCAAGATCCCTCGGATCCGTTCTATCCTTTGGTAAAGGAATACCAAGATGTGGTCTCGAAAGACCCGCCTTCAGGCATACCTCCTGATCGAGGCGTACGTCATGAGATTGACCTGGTTCCCGGAGCCAAATACTGCGTCATTAGGCAGTGGCCTTTGCCAAGGAGCAGTGTGACGTCATTGACGCGTTCTTCCGTGCGAATCACGAGGCGGGAATGTTTCGCGAGAGCAGGTCTCCGCGTTCCACGCCGACATTCTGTATCAGAAAGCCTAATGGCAAGCGGCGTATCGTGCATGCTTTCAACAAGCTCAACGCTGCTACCATTCCGGTGCAAACGCCTATTCCTAGGAAGGATGTGTTGCAGAACAACATGGTTGGATGTACGATGTACAGTGTGCTCGACTTAGTCGATTGTTACTAGCAGTTGCTCATGCGAGCAAGCGATATCCCGCTGACAGCGGTCAGCACTCCGAGCGGCATGCTCTGGGAGTGGTTGGTGATGCCCCAAGGGCTCTCGAACGCGCCTGCAACGTTCAATCGTCTGGTGACGCAGTTGTTCAGGCCCCATCGGGCGTATGCACAGACATACTTTGATGATATCTTCATCCACAGTCGTGCGGAGCACGATAAGACGGACGTGGAGAACCACATTGTCCATTTGCGAGCGGTGCTCGAGTGCATGCGCACTAACAAGTTGCACGCCAATGCGGACAAGTGTATCTTCGGAGCCGAAGAGATTCCCTTCCTAGGGTGCTTCATTGGGAAGCGTGGCCTTCGTGCGGATCCCGCTAAGGTCAAGGCCATTGTTGACTGGCCGGTTCCAAAGAACCAAAAGGACTTACGCAAGTGGCTTGGCCTCGCCAATTACTTGCACAAGTATAGCGCGAACTACGCGGAGATGGCAAGGCCATTGTCCAATCTCCTTAAGAAGGATGCGGACTGGTGTTGGAACACCAAGCATCAGGAGACATTTGACGAAGTCAAGGAGAGCCTCCTGCATGCCCCCATACTGGCGTTGCCAGACCCTGAGCGTCCATTCAACGTCGTCTGTGACGCCTCGGACTTTGCCATCGGCAGTGCACTGCTACAAGTAGACGCCGAGGGGCGAGATCGAGTGATCGCTTTTGAGTCTCGCCAGCTGAAAGCTGCAGAGAAGAACTACCCAGTTCATGACAAAGAGCTACTTGCAATGAAGTATGCTCTCGTCAAATTCAAGGTTCACCTGCTAGGCTCCAAGCCGTTTGTGATCTATACGGATCATGCGTCTCTACGCACTGCGACTCAGTCGCCTCACCTCTCGCAGAGGATGGCCCGGTTGCTCTCATTCTTTGCGGAATATAACTTCGAGGTGAAGTATAAGCCAGGAAAGCAGAACGATTTGGCTGATGCGCTGTCGCGCAGACCGGACTATGAGCTTGCTCATGTCACGATGGTGACTTCGTCCGTGACGGACATGATCCGCGCTGCTGTGTGTGTAGCGCTGCTACGGGCTCTAGGGAGCGAGTAGTTTAAAGGCTCGGACAAGAAATTGTCGGCGCGATTGCGCGCGAGAATACACCGATACTCCATCGATGATGGCTTGCTGTACTACAGCACCGACTCGTCGGACACCCCACGGATGGTCGTCCCTCACGACGAGGACCTGAAGTATCGCATCCTCTACGAGGCACATGATACACCGCTCGGCGGTCATCTCGGTCGTGAGAAGACCTACGGCTTGTGAGCAACCACTACTGGTGGCCCAAGCTGTATAAGCGGGCAAGCACTTATGTGCGTACGCGCGAGACGTGCCAACGGGTGAAACCCTCGCCGCATGCGGCTGCGCCTTTGGCGAGCTTGCCAGTCCCCACGGGATGTTGGCAGTCCATGAGTTTGAACTTTGTGTTTGGCCTGCCGACTCGGCAGGCAACACGGGCATTGTGGTCTTTGTTGACCGTCTCGGTAAGATGGTACATCTTGTGGCAGTGCCGGATACTATCGACCGTGTCGGTACAGCTACGCTGTTTATGGATCGTGTATTCCGCCAACACGGACTCCCAGAGTCGATTGTCTCGGACCGAGACCCGCGCTTCACAGGGAAGTTTTGGACTACTGTCTTTAAACTGCTTGGTACCTAGCTGGACATGTCCACAGCAGATCATCCGCAGACCGATGTCCTCCACAACGCGATTCGCGCGTTGTGGAGGACATCCTCCGTAGCATCTGCGCTGAAACGCCGAAGCGCTGGAGCGCTATGCTTCCACTCGTTGAGTTTGCATTGAATAATGCTGTGCATGCCTCCACCGGCTACACTCCGTTCTACGTGAACGGGCTGGCACATCCACGCGTCCCGTTGACGCCACCACTCCGTGGTCCAGGGCTTAGTGGGGGAGGATTAGCCGAACGGCTTGCTGATATCAGCCCTACTGCTGTTCGTAAACAGCTTGACGAGTTTCTGTCAACGCGTCTAAGTGTCCTTCGACACGTGCGTGGCGCTATGGCTGAGAGCCAAAACATGCAAAAGGAAAATGTAGATGCTAGAAGCAGAAGGAACTTGCAAAGTTTTGAGGTCGGAGACCTGGTTTTACTAAATGCTAAGAACCTACCTACACATGCAGTGTCTGCAGTCTTCAAGACGAAGCTGAGACCACGGTTTGTGGGACCTTTCAAGGTCGTGGCCAAGAAGGGCCAAGCGTATACGCTCAATCTTCAGAAGAAGATGCGAACACACCCGGTGTTTTACGTGGGCTTGCTCAAACCGTACCGGGACCGGGCGAAGGTGGACGCTGAGGCGTTGGCACCGGGGCGGAAGCCACAGGCAAGTGGCCGCCCAACATCCGAGCAAGGAGCTCATTCTGAGCACGAAGTGCCACAACCTCATCCGCCAGAGGCGTTAAGCGAGCAACCTGCTCCTGAAGCGACGCTGTCGCCCGCTCAGCGGCCTCAAGCCGATCCGTTAGAGCGTGGAGATCACGCAGCTGAGGCAGCCACTGGATCTGCTGCTCCAAGCAATCGAGATCGTCCGCACAGCGGTCCGCGACCCACGACGTCGCGTCAGCGTAGCGACGATCACGACGGACTTCGTCCCGAACCGCTCGAAGAGCTTCCTCCGACGCAGGGTGAAAGCCCGGCCGGTCGGGGCTTCTCGATGAGAATGGCGAGATCCACTATCGTGTGGAGCGCCTGTTGGCGCGTCGACGTCGCCAGGGTCAAAACCAGTATCTGGTAAAATGGCGGGGCTACCCTCACTCGGAAAACTCGTGGGAGTTCGAGGTGCCGCTTCGGCAGGATTGTCCGGACGTCGTGGACGCTTTTGATCAAAACGATCGTGACCCCACGAGTCGCCGACCGCTTCGGCGGTCGCCCCGCGCTTCCCGCCAGTTGAGGCGGAGAAAGAGGGACCAAAAGCAGAGCTCAAGCTCTGGCCCTGAGCGGCAGGAGCCGCCGAACCACCATGGTGGGAAGGAGCGTAGCTCGCATGAGCATGGCGAATGGGCCCGTAGGACACGGGACGACAGTCCGAAGGCAATTGTCGCCTAGCCTTCAGTTTCGCGAAGGCAAAGCGCAGTCCCCGCTCGATACGAGCATCCACCTCATGACAACTAACTCGGAGAGCTTCGAGGCTTGAAAGCTTCCGGTGCCGTTGGACCCAGCGCTCAAGGAGCACGCATCTTCTTCTGCAGATTCACCAGGGGTGAGGGCGATTAGGATGGTCCTCATGGAGGGCACGGCATCCCCGCCCCGCTGAGCATAAAGTCGGGCCCGATAGTCGTCGACCGTCACTTCCTGGGGTTCCAAGAACCGAGCTCGGAGAGCCTCGCACTGGTGCAGCTCCGAAGGCGTGGCGGCCGCCACCCCGACCACGTGAGTGACCAAGGTTCCCTGAACCGCGAGCTTGGCTGCAGTAGCAGGATCCTGGGCTTCGTAGCCTCGCTCCATCCGAGCGCTCAGAATGGGTCGTCGCTCAGGACGCCGGATCGGCAAGAACGTTGGCTGTGACTCGTTGAGTCTGTTCTCCTGGGCCTCGTCGAGGTTGTTGGTAATAGTACCTGGCTCCAAGCCTCCGCTGTCAGCTCGATCGCTCAAGCAAGGAGCGGAGCGCAGAGCGAAAGACCGACGTTCGGGGAACGGATTGGGAGTGCGAAACACCGGCCCCAGGCCGGTGCTTCCCTGTGCGGTCACCCTGTGACTCTGTCACCACGCCCTCCTCGCCAGGCATCTCAGTGTCGGACTCATAGTCCACCTCAACGTCCTCAATACCATCGAAGAGGTAATCTCGCACCATGGGCGGACGACGGTCACGGACCGAAGGAGACAGTAAGTCAGTCGACTTATGCTGCTTCTCCTCCATCGCAGGCAGCTTGGAGTCGGCCTTCGGCCACGTTGAGGACGTGGAGTCCGGGGATGCACGACGTGCAGTGGAAGAGCGTGGGCCCGGCCCGGAAGCGGAGGTCGCTGGTGACGTGTGGTCGAATGACCAAGATGCTTTCTGCCCCGTTGGCATTCGGAGTCCGTCGGACTAGCTCTTGGAGCGAAAGATGCTTCAGGACACCGTCCTTGACGTGACACGACCACGGCGCGGACACGAGTGTCAACTGTCTTAGTGGGGGAGAGTGTAACGGGGTTACACGGGGGTTACACGTAACCTGGCTACATTGGTGCGTGTCACACTAAGTGGTGTGACCACATGATAATATAAAGGAGTTCTCAGTACTCGATAGATAACAAGAGTCAGTACGTGGCTTCAGAGCCACAAGTATGCGTTTGATTAGGTATTAGTATGGTAGATAGTTAGGGTAGGACATTCGCACCGGGGCGGCAGGGCCGCCCTCGTGCGAATGGAGCCGAGTACGGATTACCCTTGGTTCGCACCTGTTCTTGGTATAAGAACGAAGGTCGTGGACCTTAACGCTTCCTCCAAGCAAAGAGCTACGGCAGCCCCGCTGCATGGGAGCTCCACAATAGCAAACCCCACCATCGTGATCGCCATCATGCAGGACGCCACTACCATGAGCTCCACGACAGCAAACCTCGCTACGGACCCACAGTGCGTTATCCTTTTCGTAGGCTTCGTCGAGATGCTTGAGTAGGTCATTGTCCTCATTGCCAGATTCCCCCGTGTATTACAACTTGCAGATACATTGTCGTGAGCGCTGGTATCCCTGTGCTTCAACGAAAGTAGTACAGCGGTAGCTATAGCAAACATATCCAGATCATTCTCGCCCTCGCTTCGATCATCGCCGAGTTTCTTGTCGTCCTCACCTCCAGCCGGGCCGCCTCCTCCATAGCGAGAACAAGCCCTTTCCATCTCGTAGGCTTCATCTAGAAACGCTAGAAGATCGTCTTCGTCCTGATTGTCTAGTTTCGGGCGCTTTGCTGCCGCCGCCGCTGACGCTGATGCTGCCAGTGCTACCAACTGTACTGCGGCAAGCCCGGCGGTGTCTGCTCCGTTCCAAGGGCCCGTACGTTCCTGGCACCTACGCTTTCCTGTCGCCACGGCCATCTAGGCGTGACCCCGCAAATTCTTGAATGGCAGCGGCGCAGGTTCCGTTGTAGCCGCACCGTACTGGAGGCATCGGCTTGCAGCGCATCGGGTCAATCCCTTCACTTTCGAGCCCATTTCGAACGGTCATGCGAAGCCAGCTTGGCCTCTGGACGCGTACGGAATCGCGAGGCGCGTATTTCCTACCGTAAAAATCGGCTCCAGTGCGACACCGTTTCGCAGCCAAAACCAAGTCAACTGAAAAACCTCGTAAGGATTTTTATTATCCCGCTCAATTGACCTCCAGCTTAGCCCCAACAAGAAAAAAATAAGGACAAAAAATAGGACCAAATTCTGGCAGCCTAGTTTGAAGTGTCCATGAGGACAATTCATGAAAACATGCTATGTACTTCAAATTCAATGTGTCTTCATTGATGGGAAACGTTGAGTTGTCACTAAAACCCGCCATTGCATACTCAAATTGCTTGTTGAAAAAGTGATAGTGAACGAACATCTTTCCTGCCGTTTGTCCTTAATTTTAGGACAAAATCTTCCGCGTCCGTGTCAGTGTTTTGCTCAATGAACGCACGCGTAATGAGCGCCGGCGACTCTTGTTCGTCAATCGGACACTGGGAGCGCGCCGATTAGGAGGATCCAATGACTTTGAGCGCTTTCGAGATGGTGGTGGTGCTCTGTTTCCATTCACCTTTGTTGGTTTCAGAGATTCAGGCTCCTTGCACGGGTTTGGGAACGTCTTGCAAGAGTGAAATTTGGTGAAACAAGATTCGCCATCTTGCCATCTTGTGGTGCGGCACAAAGACACTTGGCAAACTTCGCACTCGAATGTCGTCTTAAAGCCTTTGCGGCTGTGCCCAGCGTTTTCACTGTCATGATTCAATTGACAACAGAGAATGCAGCACCGTTGAGCAGCACCTGAAATTCGGGTCTGAAGGAGCGTTAGAAGCGAGACAAATAGAGTTACAAAAGCTATCTTACTGTGTGGTGAGGTTTATGTTTTGAAAAGCGCAACTTTACCCACTCCTTGTTCGTCTCAAATTGAATCCGTTTGTTGTACGCAAACGAAAACCCATAGCTGACTTCAACGTTTGGTTTGTTTTTGTCAGCGGCAGTCGCCAGAGGCTGCAATGGCCGGCCAATACTTGTCTTTTTTGAAAGAGCATCTCGACAAAATGCAGCAAACGAAGGCAAGTTCTGCTTGTACTTCTGGTAGGCCTTGTACGACGAACAGAGAGATGTGTTCAAGAGGAACTCGTGCGATTAGTCAGCCACATACATCCGTATGTTAGAAAGTATTTCTCGAAATGTTGTTCTATCAATCCTTACCTGAAAAAGCAAAAACGATTGGTGTGCATTGTAAACCAGTGACATCAGCATTCGTAGCCAAATCGCCGCGGCAGGTGGTAGTCTGAAGTGCTTTGACTTCACATTTTTCAGGTAACGCGAGTATACATCAATTCCTCCCATGACACGGTTCCATAGCGCAATCAGCGTCGGAAGAATATGTTTAGCGGGTGGGAGGGGTCTTCCTCTCTCGTTGATAAGCTTAACAACAGCTTTCCAAAGATTAAATGTTTGCTTCAGTGTCGTTCGGTCAACGCAATGCCCCAAAATGTCCTTCTCGATATCAGGAACAACACCATTTTCGGTGTAAATCCACCCCATGTATCCGCTTGAAATTGCTTTCAAAGCAGCAAGATATGTAGCCGCCACGCTACTACTAATAACCACGTGAGCAATGCGTATGATCAAGCTGGAGGACGAGTACACGATGAAGCCATCAAGAACGCCGCCACATATCACACTGTGCAATATTTGAAGACAATGGCTTGCTTCTGGAATTGTGTCAATCAATCTTCCAGCAAAACCAGGGGTATTTACACACACCGTTGTAAATACACCACAAGATTCAGATACTGCTATTCCTTCTGAACCGTACGCGGTGTCGTCCGGGTTTTATATTCCATCACAGCTAGAAATCGACCTCGTTGCATTGAAACGATTGATCCAATGTGATCTGGGGAGAACGCAGCTACAGGCATCTCCTTCCTACAACAAACACATCATCAGAAATTTGTTGAGATGAAAATATATATCCAATCAACGTACTTGCACACTAGTCCGTAGGATCGTAGTTTTTCGACGTGATGGTTAGAATGCTTGTCCAGAAATTGTGTGACGTGCTTTCCAATATTTTCTTCATTTGCAGATCCAATCTTCGTATCTGTTGTGGAAAAGGGAGCCATGAACCATGCTGACATGAGAGCGTTAATTGCAGCAAATCTGGGGCTTGGCTCCGTTCCACCACGTTGCGTTGCGTTAGCTGTGCGATAAGCATATATTCGAGAGACCAATTCATTTTTCTTGCCCGACACAGCTAGCGACAAATCTCGGCATATACTTTGAAGCTCGATGCGTGTCTTACCCTCCAACGTCAATCTCAGTTCCGAACAAGGGACTGCATCTACAGCTTCATTCGAAACCGAAGCAGCTGACGATCGCGACGAGCTGAACGAGAGCTGGAGAATAATTGTTTGCACATCTGGGTCGTGAGCAGGATCTCCCATGGTGTCGTTGTCAATAGAATCCACAGTTGAGCGAGCAATAGCCTGAAATAGTTCTGCTGCAACAGATCCAGTGATGCGAAACTTCCGTAGCAAAAACCAATCCGGTGTTCGTTACAACTCGGTTAAAATTTGCACGCCATCCTCAAATGCCGTGAACAATTGCACTTGGTCATCGGAATTGAACCTCGGTCCTGGCCTTGAGACGTACGTCCAGTGACCAGGGCCAGCGTCAGAAAGCGTTGTGAATCCGAAGGCAACTTTGCCAAGCCCTGACCTATATGCAAGTGCATGTGCATGCACAGCCTGTTGCTTTCTGGCGACTGGAAGCTTTTTCGTTGCCCAATATGCTGCACGTTCACCTTTCTCGGAAATTAACCGCTGATAACGGGTCGGAGTCTTGCCATACGCGAATGGGAACTGCTAGTCCGCTTGTGAGTGCCAATAATGCTTCCACCGACGTCGACAATTTGCTGATTAACTGCATACGATTGATACCCTCTATCCAATGCGTGTAGAATTCCCGGTAAACGAATCTGGCTCTCCGTGGATGCCCCACACAAAGATCGTTGGAGTATACGAACGATGTCCACTGTTGTTTCACCACGAGCAGCAAAATGGCCACCCAAAAACAATCCGGTCACCAGAGAAACAATTCCATGTTGAACAGGTCCATAGCTGCTCAATATGTTAGTCAACCTACTAAATCAATCATTAAAATGCTAAAGCTAGTTCCACGTTACCCCTTTTTCGGATTTCGCACGTGAGCTAGGCCGGTATCATCAACTGCTTTCGAGCGAAGGCGAACAAGGTCGTCGTCGAGTGACGCAATAGTGAGTCCATCCGCAAAACCAATATCGGACGAGAGGCGTCGGACGAGCTATGCTGCGTGGTTGAGGTCACGATCAACGCTAAACGGTTCTACCCACGTGCAATCTGTGCCACTTGTTTGTCTTGCTGTACCTAAAGCTGCCAATATAGCGCAGTATCGCGAAAGCGGAATAACTCGAGATGCTGGTGGGATTGCGCCAAGTTGTGCTCGTCGTAAAAGAAATCGGGTGTGACACCATAAAAGCTGAGCCACAGCTCAACTTGTAGGAATCCATAGAGGTCGGTAATGGTTACTGCCGATTGTTCACTTAGATTCACGTTCACGAAGCTCTGCATCTTGGTTAGCACAGAGAAGTCCAGCCACGTGAAGAGAAATTGGTCGACACTAATGCTGTCGAGGTAACGCTGAGTGGTTCCAACCATCCTCTGCAACAACCGCTTGGAAATTAGCTCTGCTTCCTGACGAGATCTCTCCAGCAAAAATGAGTCAACGTTGTCAATCCGAACGTGGGCATCGTGAGAGCTGCCGTATTTCCATGAGTCTGCGCTCTCTTCCTGGTCACCTTCCGAGGAAGAACCCGATAGATATATGTCTGAGTCCGACTCACTGTCTGACATTGTCTCAACACACGCTGGAGCGGTGAGCACACGGATGCGGAATGCGGAATGAGGAGTGCGGAGCTCGCGTCCGGCTGGTGACCATCACTTTTTTTGTCCTTAAGAATTAGCGTTTAGGACAAATCGTGATCGTGCTAATTCCAGTCTAATTCGATTTGGTCCTTTTTTATAAGGACAAAATTTGTTGGGGATAATACAGATACTGACTACCTCTTGAGCACCTTCCATTTTATAAATTCATAAAGGATATAGAATGTAACTGATATGTGTTATGACAGTTCGTGAAACAAAAGAACCAATTCCTCTCCGCCTGATGAAACTTAGCGTCCCGCTCCGCAATAACGACCCTGGAATGCCTGAGTCAGGCGGCCACGAAGTCCCTCTGCATTAGAGAGAGGCGGGGCTTCGGCAGGACCTCCCAGGTCTCCTCGACGCCTTGCCTCTTGTGTATTATTAGAAGTTAGAAGCTTGCTCAGATTATACCATAGAGAGGCAAGTCGAAAAAAGGTAGCACACCTTTATAAAGCGATACGCTGATTCTAACAACTAATCCAGGTGGCCCGTCTATCGTGCTCAGACTTCGGAGCGAAATTTAAGTGGTGATTATGTTTTCGAAGGGGTGTCGTCCCTAAACCAGTGCTGTTGTATTGGATCCGTTTGTCGCACTGGAGCCGATTTTTACGGTACTGCGAGCTGCTGCTCGGCATTCACCCTGCAGCTGTTTCCTGGTCAATCCCCCCACTTTTGGGCCATTTCAGCAGGCAGTAATAATGTGTGGTCCACACATGCGAAAATACCCGCCCTGCCACAGGTTAGCTAGTGTGTGTTGTGTGTGATTTGTGTGTTCACGTATAGTTGTGTAAAAATACCGGTATTTGTACATCAATCACCCCCCAAAATGGTTGTAACGACTGTTCTTACGAACTGCGAATAGTTCTTACGATCTACGAATAATCCTGTTTGGGCTGGCTATTCAGCGCTTCGTTGCTCTCAGTATAATGAAAGTGCCTACGTTCACCAATACGGACATAAAATAGGCTAAACACGAAACTTCGCCTGGCGGGATCACGCGAGGCCTGCAGCTCTACATGACTACCACTACACTATTGGAATAGACCAAGTGCATTTAGCAGCAGGGTGTGATTGCACTGCTTCGCTCGTTAGGCTAGGCGCCACCATTTTCATTCCTCACCTGTAGGGATTTAGCTACGGGATTGTGCACTTAAGAGCATCTCCACCGGTTGTGAGTAAAACTGTGCGTATATTTTGTGTATGACCAAATATATAAAATCGTGCAGGGTCGATTTGCTTTTACGCATAATCACAGTCAGAAAGTACTCCTTTTTGCAGACTTGCTCAAAAACATGTCCTTTCTGAATTTGAGTATGTGTAAAAGCAAATCGGACCTGCACGATCTTATATATTTGGTCACAAAAATATTTGATTATAATTTTACTCACAACCGGTGGAGATGCTCTAAGTTGCTTGAAGGGGCTCGAAGTTGCTCTGAAGTTGCACGTTTAGGGTAAACGTTTACCCTTACATGTTGGTATTTGCGTTCTATTCGAAATTTCCGCGGGCGTCTGAGAGACACGAACAGCCCAATCGCTCACCCAATCGTGCAGCCTATCATACGGAATGAACTCTGACGCCCATACGAAATAAACCTCTGACTCGCCATCTTCTACCATGACAAGAGCGCGCGGGGACACCACTACAATCTCCGCTCTGGCACCACGTGGATCTCCATATCGTCCTCCAAGTCGTGCGCCCCTCGATCCACTACAAGATGGCACTCTTCCCTTGCCTGAGCAGCCACCACAGCCTGAGGAAGTGACTACTTTAGCGCCAAGGCAACTAAGTCTCTCAGGAACTGAACCTGCTGCAGTACCTGCTCAAGCGGCCCCAGCGGGGCAAGTTGATGATTTGACGACTGCAGCCGCTACTTCAGAGGCTCCGGCGGGATTAGTGAATGTTTTGTCGTAAGTTGCTGCACCAGTGCCAAGTACAGAGGTTCCAGGGGCACCAGGTGCAGGACTACTTTGAGGCTAGTGGATTGTGCTTTCTTGAAGGCGTCTTGGGCTTCATCCAGATATGCGAGAGGGTTTTCATGGTAGTAGCCGAACAGCTAGCGTCGCTGAGTATCTATGTATTGCCTTTTTGAGGCAGCATTGACGCGCTGAAAGGCTCCAGTTGTCTCGTAGACTTTGACCAAGATGCGAATGGTCCGCTCGGACTTGATGAAGCTGTAGGCGATGTGTTTCCTTGAGTAGCCAAGCTTGTAGTACGCGTACAAGCAATGGTACATCGTGTTGGTGTGGGAGTGCTGCCGCGTGGCAGCTTCCTCCATGGTATTTTGCGCGCTGCGCGCTGCCACTTCAACTTCAACATGTAACTAGCATTTCATTGGACAATAATACAGTTTTCACTTAATTTTGGCCACTCACAACGCAGCGTCGATTCGTTGTCCGTTTCGCGCCTTTCTCCGAATCGTCCCACGTCGGCAAATTTGGACGGAATTGACAATAATTTTTTGGGAGAGATATGCAGACGGCAGAGACTATGTGCACAGTATAATAACAATAATGTGCACGGCTTGCAGTGTCTTCCACAGTCTGACACAATCTCGCGTAATAGACGATGCGACGGATTGGAAAGCCTCGTAAGTAATTGCCATATGAAAGTCAGGTTACGGCGCATAGAGGAAGCAAAACCGAGAGTGAATGTCTTGGTAGCTGTGCAAGGAGCGCACGAAGTCCTCACAGGAACAAATTTCGAGTCGAATCCGTGGAACTCACATGATAGTAGAACAAGAAATGAAAAAATGAATCAAGAATTATACGAAAGCTTAGCTATCTCCCTACTGTCCTTCCTTCTACTCAGTTACCAGCAAGCCACGCCTTCACCAGCAGCAGGAGAATGTATAGCAAGCAGATTGTGGCACAAATATCTGTACCGGAAGTACTGCATTGCAGGCTTGAGATTCCCTTCTAGTCCATCCGGCCGTTTGCCTCCCAGACATACTCCCAAAAACAGGAGAATAAACACACCACAGTTGTAGTTGTCCAGTTGGGGTATCCATTCGTATTGATGAAACCGGTACCGCTTTGGCGACGGTAGAGCCGGCAGCCGCGGTAACACCTCTGCTTTCAGGTACACCTTCAGTCTGTCGACGCGATCACCAGTTTGTTCCGGGTCGTAGATAACCACTCTGCCTGCCCTCACATCAACCATGACTGCACACCAGTGGTTTTGCTAAAAATAATCACCGAAAAGAAGTACAGGCTCTTGGTTTCTGTGGCTGCCGATTTCGCAGCGGTTTCCAGCTCCCCCCACTTCAATCTCCTTAATCCATTCCGGATCAAAAATTGGAAATTGCAACACGGAAGCAGGTAAACTAAAGACTGTCGCTGTTGCTTCATACCTCTTAGATATAGTCTTGATTGTCCGGTCCAGACAGGCACATTCCAGCCACGTCTTGCCACACAGCGATATGATCAATGTATCGTCGCTGAGAACGTTCAATGCTTTGAGTCGCTGCTTTACGGTCTCCTTGTCCAGCAAATCCTTAGCCCAGAACGACTCATCGGGGGCCCATTCTTGCGAATTAAACACATCAACCCATTGCAACGCTACTTCCACTGCATCAAATTCTGTCACCGCTTTGTGCCAAGAGCGCATCGCTGTTAGTGTCGAAACTTCATATGTTGTTCTGCCAGTCGTAACCGTAATACCATGCTTAGGTATTTGCACTTCATGATCGCTGAACCAACGATTCTGGAATAGTGCAACTTGCATACCACAACTATCCAGGGTTCGTACCGGCAACACCGTCATTACCTTGGTCACTGGGGTTGGTGGCTTCTTCGACTTCTCCCACGCCGTGATTTTCGGTTTCTTTGACTGCAGGATTGTCAATGCACGTAGAACTGTGGCATATCTGTTGTACGAAACACCTTCCTTAATTGCTTGGAGAAGTACCGCAAGCGAAGGTGTCACTCCACTCGCAGTAGCATTTACTCGTTGAACAGTCTCTCGCATTGCTTCTCGATCTCCTTTTTTTCGTGCAGCTTGTTTGATCTTTGGACGCCCTGACTTTTTTACCGTTGTTGAAATTTGCCATCCTCGCCCCCGGGATCAAACAATGAAGTTGTGTCGTTGCCCAACGCCAGTCGTTTGGTAACCTTTTAAAACTGATGAATATTATATTAGTTATAATATTAACCCTTCTGACAAGAAACAAAGCCATATGACTTTTGTGGGACGTTCATTGGATGATAACTGGTGACCCTTATGATAAGGTGACGCTTCTGACATGAGAAATACGGTAGTTGGTGAAGTTGGTTGGTGATCGATGTCCCGGCTATGCAATTTGGTTAGGGTCTCTAACTAGAGCTGTGACGGGTCACACGGCACCTTGCGCTAGAGGAAGTTTGACTTCCGAGAGTATACAAACTCTCTGTGAACGGCAGTTCACAGGTCCCTTGGCCAAAGGGGACGATTTACCAATAAGAGGGTAGATTTAAGACTGACTATATTTATAGGTGCTTCTAAATCCATCTACATACAAAATGCAAGTCACCTATAGAGTTTTCTAGATTTATCCTATTGGTTGGTTTTGAGGGCATGTAGCCATGATGTGAGTGACGGGGCTGTGGTGTGTCCACACCACAGGATCTCCGCTTAGTGACAAGCCACTCTTCGTGGGACCCCGTTACATCCTCCCCCACTTAGGTTCGGTTTACCGACCAATCAGGGCAAGTGAAAGCGAGTCACACTGTTTCACTCTTCGTCGATTGATATCCACTTGATACGGCGGCGAACCGCGCAGCAGCTCTTTCTCGTTTGAACCCGTGAGCGACACAGCGCTCTTCTTCCCGGTCTCCACGTCGACCTCTGCAAGCATGCACCGCTCTGGAGCATCTCTCGGCACGAAAGCGCGCGCTAAGCCTACTGCTGCGAAGCAGCGGGCTAAGAGCACTAACCTCGCGGCAAAAAAAGGCTCGTCCCTCAAGAAGGAGGCCGTCGTTGCGGCCTCTGAGGCAGTCACCTCTCGTGGTGACGTGCCAGCGAGCGCGAGCGCGAGCGCGAGCTCGCATCGCAGTTGGTCGCCGGATGTCCCTCCGGACGATCGACCCAAGCCGCGCTTCGTCCACCGGGACGACAGTCCGGAGCCCGGTGACGATAGGCCTCTGAAGGAGTTCCTGGGGCTATCCGAGGACTCCGAGGGTGGTCAAACACCCCTGCCCAGCGAGCACAGCGACGAAGTCATGCGTTCGCCCGCTATAGACCACGATGGTCACGAGAACAAGACGCCGGAGCGTCCACAGAGGCCGGTTAACGAGGCCAGGGCTTCGACTGCGGCAGGTGGCGACGAGGAAGAGAAACCTCGCTCGCCAGTGAAGAACCTTTCGCTTGCCGAAGGTGTAGAGCGGGCTCAAGCCGCTAAGGCCTCAGCGGAGGAGGCCAAACGCGCGAAGAAGCGCAATGCTTCGAGGTCTCCACGCCGTGAGGCAATGGAGACTGGAGGACTCTACAGCGACCTCTTCAATCCGTCGTCTGACGAGGAGGAGTGTGCTGTCTACGAGCCCCAAGAGATCTCCAACGATCTGGGTCGGCAGCAGGAAGATTTCCAAGCTGCCCGGCGAGTACAAGAGCACTCGGTGCCGTCCCAGGCATTGGGTTCCGGTGCCGCACCCGTAGGTGACGGGGGCACCCACTCGCAGTCATACTGGCCACCCGAGGAGGGCTCTGGGGCCGATCTTTACTTGGAGCAACTTGTTGCTCCTCGTGGACTCATTGGTGGTCACACTTCCAACAGCGCTTACGAACGCGCCTTGGTACAGAAGGTCGCCTTGTTCACCGAGAACATCGAGGCGGCCAGGTGTGTGCTCCTTGCACAACACCGAATCCCTTTGAAGGATTTCACGACCCGCCGAAAGAAGCCCGAGAACCGTGGGGGCCTCTTTCCGGTCTGGGGTTATCCTTGGGTCCAACCGGAGGTGTGCACCACTTGGCTTGCCAGTGAGGACCTCTTCCGGCAGTGGGTAGCCTCCCGCGGCTACTCATAAGAGCACCTTCGAGGGCGCAAGGACGAACACACGCTGTCCTCCATCTTGGACCAGCGCGATCTCCGAATTGAGTTCGCTCATTTGGTCAGCAAACGCTTGCTGCCAAAGGAGTTCCAGAAGCGTGGTGCTTCCAGCGCTCATGGTGAGCGCGGGTACGGGCTGTTTGCGGCCACGCCCGTACTGCGTTCGGGTGAGAAACCCCGAACTACTTACGAACCGGCTGTCGCTCCTGTTCCCAGATCGCGACAGCCTTGGGCGGTATCTGCCTGGAGCCGTTCAATCGGCTCCCACAAGTTCTCGGAGTCCGGGTAGCCTCGCCATTTCACAAGGGGTTGGCGCTGGCCACGGAGGCGTCGCTCCCGGACGACTCGTTCGACGTGGAAGTGGGTATCTCCATTCCGGTCCAAAAGCGGAGGAGTTGCCCTCGTACGAATTCGAGTACGAGGAACCTCTGAGGAGCCCGTCGCCGCGGCGCTCCTCTCGCCCAAGTCCTGCGCCCGTTCCTCCATCGGAGAACGAAGAGGTGTCTCGCCTCCGACAACGTGTCCTTGTCCTTGAGATCGCGTTGGGTATCGGGACTGGCGGTGCTGCTGCTGCTGCCGAGTCTGGGAGTCGTGGGATCCTCGCACGGCTTGAGGACCGCCTGGCCCAGCTGGGCCGGAACGTGTCGGCGCTCCAGGATCGGGTGGACCGTCGGGCCCATTCGTCCGACATGGACGAGGCCTATCGCCGGATCCAGCAGCTGCAAATGGCTGTTGGGGATCTGGAGAGACGGCCGGGAGTGCAGACGTATGCGCATCCGCAGCCGTCTGGTCCGGCGTACGCTCCACCGCATGGTCAGGCGTACGCCCAGTCGCGCGCTCCTGCGTTTGCGACGTCGTACGGCTACGGAGCATACCAGGCTTATCCAGCCGCGTACGGGACCCCTTCGGCTTATGACTCGAGCCGTGAGTCTTCAGTTTCCCAATCTTGGGCTTACGGACAGGGTCGATCGTCGGCGCCCGAGCCTCCTTCTCGCTTTCAGGATCTGGCACCTCCTCCTCGCGAAGAGGATGGATCGCCTGGGGAGCAGTCGGCCCCTGTGGATAGTGATACCGCTTGAGACGCCCCACGTAGAACGTCGGGTGCGTCTTCATGGACTTAGGCAGGTCGATGGTGTACGCTGCACCATGCCTCGCCAGGACCGTGAACGGGCCAATGAAGCGATGCTTCAGCTTGTTGCTGCCGACAGAGCTGACAGCGTCAAGCGGTAGGTTCTTAGTGTCGAGTAGGACTAACTCTCCCACATTATACACATTTAAGTTTCCTCTTCCATGTTGGTCTGAGTACTCCTTTTGTTAGTCCTGGGCCGCCGCCAATGCGTCGCGGACCCTGCCGATGACATTCAGCCGTGTGTCCATGAAGGACTCCACTTGTTTCCGCAATGAAACTGGTTGCAACTCAGCAACCTGAGAGGAAAGGGCTTTCCGAGCGTCTCCCCCACCTAAGATAGAGTCTTCGGTGCCGCCACGCAAAGTGAGGGGCACCCGGGGTTTACGAAAACCGTTCAGGTAGAACGGCGTGAACCCGGCGGACGCGTTCACCGAGTTGTTGAGCGCGAACTCAACAACAGGGAGCTGCTCCGACCACGTACGTAGAGCTCCCGCGCAGACACTGCGCAGAGTGGCTTCGAGCACGCGATTGACGCGCTCAGTCTGACCGTCCGTCTGAGGATGGTCAGCTGTGGACATGTGCAGCTTAGTTCCAAGCAATTGGAACAGCGTTTTCCAGAACGCAGCGGTGAACCGCGGGTCACGGTTCGAGAAAAAAGTCTCCGGCAGACCATGATAGCGGAAGACGCCGTCTACGAACAACCTAGCGGCATGTTCACCTGTGACCGCGTCCGGCACCGGAGCAAGGTGTACCATCTTGCTCAGACGGCACACAAACACCAAAATACCGGTGTTGCCGTGCGCATCGGCCGGAAGGCCAAAGATGAAGTCGAGGCTCATCGACTTCCAGCAGTCTGCCGGGATAGGCAATGGGGCAGAGGCGTGCCCCGCGGGTTTCACCCGCTGGCATGTTTCGCATGTCTTGACATAGCGTGCGACCCACTTGTACATGTGGGTCCACCAAAAGGCCTGCGAGAACGACAAGAAGGTCTTCTCGCGGCCGAGATGCCCGCTGGAGGGCGCATCGTGTGCCTCCTGGAGGATGTCAAACTTGATGTCCTCGTCGTCCAGGACGACGACTCGCGGTGGTTCATTGGGCTCCACTCGATAGGAGAGGAGGCCATCCTGCCACTCGTATCGGTGGAGCTGGGAGCGCTGTCGCGGCGAGAGCCACGACGACTTGGCGTCCTTCCCAGTGGCCACGAGAGGCGCGAGATACTCGTCGCCACGATACGCCATGCGTATCCGATCGTAAAGATCCGTTGTCACCCGCGTGATGTGGGCCAACTCGTAGTTAGGCCTGCGTGATAACGCATCGGCAAGCACATTGAGCTTGCCTGGCTTGTACTCGTTGCGGAAGTTGTATTCCGCGAAGAACGACAGCCACCTCGCCATCCGCTGCGATAAGTGGGGCGGGTTGGTCACCGTTCGCACGGATGCGTGGTCGGTGTAGATCACAAAGGGCCTAGAGCCCAGCAGATGCACCCGGAACTTCACAAGGGCGTACTTCATGGCAAGGAGCTCCTTGTCGTGAACGGGGTAGTTCCGTTCGGCAGCCTTGAGCTGCCTGGACGGGAACGAGATGACTCGTTCGTGTCCGTCCGCGTCGTTCTGCAGCAATGCACAACCGATGGCGTAGTCGGAGGCATCGCAGACGACGCTGAACGGCTTCGTCTCGTCCGGCAGTGCCAGGACTGGCGCCTGCTGGAGGCTAGCCTTGATGCTATCGAAGGCATCCTGGTGTTGGCGCTCCCAGTGCCAGTCAGCGTCCTTCTTCAGGAGGTCTGACAAGGGTCTAGCCAGACCCGCGTACCCCGCACTGTACTTGTGCAGGTAGTTGGCCAAGCCCAACCACTTCCGAAGATCCTTTTGGGATCTGGGCGTGGGCCAAGCCGCGATGGCTTTGACCTTCTCTGCTTCGGCCCGAACACCGTCGTTGCTGACGAAGCAACCGAGAACCTTGATCTCTGGTGACGCGAAGACGCACTTGTCGATGTTGGCATAGAGCTTGTTGGCTCTCATGACCTCCAACACTCGACGGAGGTGCTCGATGTGCACCTCCATAGCCGTCTTGCCATCCTCGGCACGGCTACGGACGAATATATCGTCGAAGTACGTCTGTGCAAACACACGGAGCGGCCTGAACAACTGCGTGACCAAGTGATTGAACGTCGCTGGGGCATTGGACAGGCCCTGTGGCATGACGAGCCACTCCCAAAGCATACCACTTGGGTGCTCACCGCTGTGAGCGGGATGTCGCTCTCACGCATCAGGATCTGGTAGTATTAGTCCACCAGATCCAGCGCGTTATACAGCTCGAAACCGGACATGTTGTTCAACAACACATCCTTTCGTGGGATTGATGTCTGGGCCGGCACCGTAGCGCTGTTCAGCTTGTTGTAAGCGTGAACCAGACGCCACTTCCCGTTCGGCTTCCGAACGCAGAATGTTGGCGTCGAGTGCGGAAACTTCGACTCCCGCACCATGCCTGCCTTCGCCTTCGCGGCGAAGAAGGCATCAATGACCTCGCACTGTTCGCGCGGTAGAGGCCATTGCCTCGTGACACAGTACTTTGTGCCAGGCACGAGATCAATCTCATGCCGAACTCCTCGATCCGGTGGGAGTTGTGACGGTGGGTCCTTGGACACCACGTCCTCGTACTCCTTCACCAAGGGATACACCGGATCCTTGGGATTCTTGAGAATCTCAGAACCCAAGCGCGCTTCGCGTCGCTTCCTCATCTCTTCCAGGACATCTTCGTCCAGGACAGAGGAGGAGTTCATCTCCTCGAGAGCGGTCTCCGGCTTAAGGAGAACCAGCTCAGCGATCTCGCCAGTCTTGAGATCGGCCAGAAAATCTTCTGCCGCCATCTCTTCGAGGTTCAGCAATTCTGACACCTCAGGCAGCGGCTCCAAGTGGACCTGCTGCCTTGACTGGCAGACAGGTCACGCCGTCGAAGATGTGATAACACTCTTCGACCAGCTGCGTCTGAGGAGCCCGGGCTCTCGGCTTCGAGTCGATGGGAGTGACTTCAGTCTGAACGTTGTTCAGACTCGACTTACGGCGGCGACCGCGACCGTGAAACATCATTACCCACGTCGTGTGATGTCACACCAGGGAAATCGGGAGTATTCACAACTCCGTGTGGAACGTTGTTACCCACACAGGAAGCGCCTTCCGCGTCTTCCACTTCAGTTAAGGTCTGGGCGACCGTGTGGGGAACTATGTTACCCAGTTGGGCGACGCTCGTCGAGCGTCGACACCGCCGAAGCTTCGGCCACCGGTCTGGGCTCCGGTGGCGACCGAGGGCTCTCTGCCATGGCCTGCCGCGCTCGGTCCGGTGCAGCTCCTCCTGCAGCCATCTTCATGGAGTCGTCCATGACATCGACGACTCCCAAATACTCCCTGGATGCTTCGGCATCCCGGCGCCTCTTTCGGGTGGCCCAGGTCCTGACAGAGGTGGGAACATGACTCACCAATGCTCTGTCGGACACTGCAGACCGGCTAGCGCCAATTGCTTTGCCGCGCCAGTCTATCCAGGGCTCGTGCTTCTCGAACCAGGGCATGCCCAGGATCAAGTCGTACGACTCCATCTCAAGAGCAGTGAACTGTTCTGAGCTGTCAAAGTCCTCGAACTTCACAGCAAGATCCATGAAGATCTTAGGGATGGTTATCACCTCCCCGTCGGCCAGTCTGACTGACACTGTCCCATTGCCTTTGCTCTCTCTCAGAGCATCGGCCAACTTGTTGTTGTTGCGAGCAACTGTCTGGCGGCGTGCAAAGTTCTTGGACGCCCCAGAGTCAATCAGGACACGGAACGGAAATCCGTATCCTCGTACACCTTCGTGTACTACAAGCAGCCCTCCGCTGCCCTTCGCCGATTCGAGAGTGCACAGACTCTCAGGGGCTAAGTCTCCATGGTGCGCGCCACCCGCGCACCGCTCATGAAGACTTAGATCTTCCCCAGTAGGGCGCCCCGCCCCTACTGGTTGCCTGTGTTCCCCTGGCCTCGAGATCGCGGCTTTTGCCAGCGACCCTTGAGCGCTAGAGGTCTAGGAGGAAACCGCCTGGGTTGTCCTCTGGCAGGGCAGGCACGTTTCATGTGACCCAGCCTGCCACAGCCGTAGCAGCGGATGTCCTGCTGCTCCGCGGACCCGAGTTCCATTGGAACTGGTCCGCTAGGACTCGCCCTGTTCGTACCCGGTGCGGAGTTCCCTGGCCATGCTGAGGCCGGCGCACGAGCCTGGCGATGGCTGTACTCTTCCTGGAGCGTGATCTGAATCGCCTCCTCAAGGGTGCCACATTGCACCCGGAACAGCTGCGTGCGAGCGGGCCCCACCCGGAGGCCGTCCATGAACACCGTCACCTTGATGTGTTCATGGAGTGGGTTTTCCTCTAGAGATGCGGCAAGCTCGCCCATCTTCTGGATGTACTCGTGCAGCTCACGCTTCCCTTGTTTACACGAGAGAAAGCGTGAGCGCTGGACATACTCATAGTTTGCCGGGAGGAACGCAGCTCGAATCTGCTCACACAGATGAGCCCAGGATGCAAAACATCCCGGCGTAGTCGCTTCGCGCGGTACGCCCAACTCTTAGCACGACCGCTAAGGTTGGAGAGTGCGAACGCTACTCGGAGCCGTTCGCTCGAGATTAGAGCTGCGTCCATGGCGAGCTCTACCTCTCGAACCCAGAAGTGAAGGTTCTCACCTTCCTTCCCGTCATACGGGTTCACCTTTAGCCGCAACGGCTTAGGTTGGGTCGGCTTGGACTCGACCGCGGGAGCCTGAAAGGTTCCCCGGACATGTTCAATGAGTCCTCGCTCATACATGTCAAACGCGTTCACGCGTTCGACCTGCTCGGCCGGCGTTGACGCCACCAAGCTCTGCAGAGCTTCCATACCGAAGATGCCTGCCATCTTCCGAACGGACTCGAACTGCGAGTCGTTCAAATGAGGAAACTCATTCCGGTCCATGTTGACCAGAACGCTTGAGGTTCAGGTAGTCTACCCGCGTAGGCGTGGATTGACTACAAGTGCTACCAAGTGTGGCGGGTCACACGGCACCTTGCGCTAGAGGAAGCTTGACTTCCGAGAGTATACAAACTCTCTGTGAACGGCAGTTCACAGGTCCCTTGGCCAAAGGGGACGATTTACCAATAAGAGGGTAGATTTAAGACTGACTATATTTATAGGTGCTTCTAAATCCATCTACATACAAAATGCAAGTCACCTACAGAGTTTCCTAGATTTATCCTATTGGTTGGTTTTGAGGGCACGTAACCATGATGTGAGTGATGTGGCTGTGGTGTGTCCACACCACATGACCTCCACTTAGTGACAGGGCACTCTTCGTGGGACCCCGTTACCCCGAGAGCGCCAAAGCAGAGTGTACAGAGTGTATTGGAATCTTACTGCAATTGCAGCGTTGGTGCACATGCGAGCTAGCATACAGTATATGTATTTAAGTATTAATAATATCTGCTGGAAAGGCATGCATAACGCATCTTTCGCTGACTGTGAACTTTACGTGTCTCTAATCTTGGGATTTGACTTCAAGCCAGCACAAACCATCGATGTACAATTCCTGTACAGTTCTCAATTTGCTTATCTGGTGTTCAGTAGTAAACATCGCAGCAACCGAAAAACCAAATTCCTACAAAAGCACCCAGGTGCAGGTGTTATACTACGGAAACTGAGGCAAGTTAATACGTAAATCTGTTGGCGTGTACTTCAGTATGGTTCTCGCAAATTTTATAGTTTGGGTTAGCACTATAATAACAGTGATGTGATGTCCACTCGCCTAAAAGCACTACTCAATTTCGTTTAACAAATTAAAAGAGAAAAGATTATTTTCATGTGCCATTCGGATGAATTGCACTTGCCCCTGCCTGTCGGATGTATTGCACTTGGGATTAAGGAAAACCACGTGTGTGGAGCGACCAGGTGTGTTGGTATTACCTTCTGGCGAGCAGAGTGTGGACTTGTCATCTGTGTAATAGCAATGTAAGCGTGTATTTAATTCTCGCGAGTAGATTAGCCTCTGCACGTCGTCGATTCACGTTCTATTGTCAACTGGCCACTGCAACACCAGTTGCGTCGGCTTCTTCCAGAGCATTTGCGAGCTCTTGGGCCTTGAGCTGTCTCGTTGTGCCGTTGTCGAACTCGACCTTCCAGTGGTAGGTTCCTCTTCGGTTGCTCCATGAGTGAACCTTGCCTTGGACAAGGTGACACCGTTTGCGGTTTCCTTAAAATCTAGGGTGCACAGCCAATTCAAAGTCATGGTAGGTTTCTTGGGTAGCTCTCGCGAATTTATCCTATTATTTCTCCGGTTGCTGACAGCTCATCACCAAGCTGACATATGAAAATGACAAGCTGTCGTGGTACATGACGTACGTCCTTTTGAGAGCCCCACATGAAATTCAGCCGAATGCCACATGTACCCAAATTAAAAGCCGTCCTGTTTTACATGTACGTATTGTTTGTGGAGTCAAAGCCCCATGATAAATGCAGACGGTTCTTCTGTGAAGACGCGGTGGTAGGAACGTGCTCGATCTTTGGGCTTTGCGCAGTCTGGATGTTTGCCACGAAGCTTGGTCGTTTCTGACTTGTGCATTGGTTGGTGCGTGGCGACAGCAACCTCTTGCCCATTTTGAAAAAATATGAAGATGTATCAAGTACTTCTTGGCGTGATAATTTTCCTCTTCGCAAGTCTCGATGGTTGCTTAGCTACGACAGAACGCGGCCAACTCGAGAATCCGGCAGCGACTTCTACTGCCACGCGTTCTTCTTCCAACTTCATCACCGATGTCAGCAAGAAGCGCTTTCTACGAGGCGGTGATGATTCTGAAGTGAAGAAGGAAGCCCCAAGCGAGAAAGAGGGGAGAGCTGGAGGTGAAGGTGCCTTGAATACACTGAAGTCGCTCAAAAGCTTCAAGACATTGCAGAAGACGATATCGAAAGCTGCCAATTCGTTTAGCGATAAAATATCGCCAGCATTACCACTTAAGGCAAAGCTGCAAATTTGGTCCAAGAACGAGAAGTCAATCGATTTTGTCAAAAAAGAGCTGGGGATGGATCAGTTGACAGCAGTCACGCTCACACAAGCCGCGAATTACAAATTTTATGATGACTTTGTCACTTCCCAACTGCCGATTTGGGCCAAGAAGGAGCTTACACCTGATGAAGTCATGGCCAAGTTGGGTCTTCAAACGCTGTCGGGGGAGGCACTTACAAGCAACCCGAATTTCAAGTACTTTGACGAATATGTGAACGCCCAACTTCTGGTCTGGGGGAAAAGGGATCTCTCTACAGTCGATGTCTTGAAACGATTGGGATTGAACACTTTGTCAGGAGATGCCCGTACAGATGCTGTAAATTACAGGTACTACGATGTCTTTGTGGTGAATCAACTGAGGTCCTGGCTGAAGAGCGATCTACCTCTGGACGATGTGATGATTTGGTTGAGACTGGACAAATTGTCTGGTAATGCACTGCTTTCTCATCCAAACTACAAGTACTACGAAAGCTTCGTGACCAACAAACTGAAGTCTTGGGCAACGGATGGAGCCTCTCCTGAATACGTACTACTAAGGTTGGGTTTGGAAAATCTGCAAGGAAAAGCTCTCGAGAGTCATCCGAACTACAAATTCTTCGTGAAGTTTATGAACAAGAGAAACGAGTATCGAGAGGAAGGCTGGCTGAAACAAAAGTTAACAACGTTCGATGTCTGGGAGAAACTCGAGGTATCCCGAGTCCGTCCAACGAAACTAAGGACTTCGTTTGTGTACGAGATCTACAAAAGTTATGTCAACATGCTGGACGACTACATCATTGATCTCGTGGAAAGTGGGTTTACTGCTCCAAACCTAGTTAGCAAGGATGCAACTACAGCGGAGCTGCACGCTAAAACGCTGATTTGGGTTGAAGCAAAAAGACCGGAATGGTATGTGAAGTACTCTTTGGGTCTGGATGATTTAGAAGGCGCCGCGTTGACACAAGCTACAAACTACCAGTTCCTTGAGCGCTATCTCGAAGGAATTAATCATATTCAGTGAGAGCAGAGATTTCGCCTCACTGCTTAGAGTTTTAAAAATCTTTGCAATCAATTCAAACGCTAAAGTACTTGGAAATTTTCAGCATGCAAAACACTTTGTAGTACCCTCGTTCAAATTGCTTTTAGAACCCCCTGCATTGACGTTTTTCAGTGTCCATGGCTCTTAAATGCTAATCGACCTAAAGAGTATGCTGCCCACTTCTTCTGCGCTTCTGTCCCTGATCGTTCAAGCTGAACTAACAGTCCGATGACCCCTTCGTGAACAACATCAACGTGGATTTTCCTATCTTGCGCCGCAAGGTTCACCAACGCCATGGTTGCATACGCCTTTTGTTTGTCCGTTCCGCTACGAAGAAGAGAAACGAGAAGCTGAATGGCTCCATCCTTCGCAATGACCTCGGAACTGGCCTCGTTTTTCAACGAAATGTGACCCAATGCAAAAGCTGCTTCTTCTTTTTGGGCATCTGTACCAACTCGAAGCAGCTCAACAAGAGACGGTATAGCCTCAACTACATGTAGTGACTCGGCTACGCTCTTTCATCACTGTAAGCTGCAAGACGACCTAATGCAAATGCCGCATTCTCCTTGTGTCGATCCAAAGTCGACTGAAGTAATTGAGTGAGATAGTAAATTGCATCTTCACGCTCTATCATAGTGCAGTTGGCATCGTCTTTGATAGCTAGTGAGCCCAATGCCAACGCTGCCCACCGCTTCTGAGGGTCCGACCCGGTACCAACAAGCATAAGCTCTAGAAATCGCCACACGATGCTCATTAAAGTCATCTTCCCCACAGATAAAACTTAGCGCCATCGCTGCATATTCCTTTTGCTTGTCAGTGCCCGTAGTCACAAGTGCCACAAGCGGTGCGATCCCCATTTCAGAGGCAATATCTTCACAGTTTTGGTAGTTCTTGTCGGCGAATTCGCTTAATGCAAAAGCTGCTTGTTCCTTTTGTCGGTCATTTCCGCTTTGAAGAAGTTCTACCAGGTACGGAATAGCTCCATCCTGCATCATGAGCACACAATTCGCCTCATTGTTAGCAAGACGTGCCAACGCAAATGCAGCGCTTTCTTTCAATTCTTCAGTCCCAGCTCGAAGTTGATTCATCAGTAGCGGGATAGCTCCTCCATTTGCGATAGTGACGCTGTTCGCAATACTACAAAGAGCAATGTTTCCCAACGCGATCGAAGCGTACACCTTTTGCAACTTCGTACCATCTCGTAGTAGCGAAATAAGCTGCGGAATGGCTCCTTCTCGAACGATCTCAGCGCTGTTCGCTGCATTCCTCATAGCCAAATTGCCCAAACCAAGTGCAGCATAATGTCGTTGGGCTTCTGATGATGAGGGTGATGGGGTGCATCAGCGAGATAGCACCTTCTTGAGCAATTGCTATCCGACTCGTTTCGTTCATCCCAGCTACGTGACTCAAGGCGAAAACAGAAGCAAGTTCTACCTGGCGACGTGTGCCTTCTTGCAATTGTACCATCGAAAGTGGAATAGCTCCACCGTTCGTAATTGAAACACTGTTGATTTCGTTGTCTTGGCAAATGTTAGCGAGCGCGTACGTTGACCACAACTTTTGCGTCTCGGTACCAGATTGAAGAAGGACCAAAAGCGGCACAATAGCTCCTTCGTTAGCAATCATGGAACGATTTACGTCACTTTCGCCAGTCTTCCTAACGCAATCGCAGCCCAAACTTTTGTATCATCATTTCCATTCCTTAGTTGAGTGACGAGAAGTCTTACAAGTTCCGTATCTTGTATTTCTTCGCCTTTGACTACTGTGGCAATAGCTGCGCAGTAAATCGCAGCTTGAGTTTTCTTCGGACCACTTCCATCCCGTAACTCACTGTAAATATCATCAAGTTCTTGTGTTGTAGCCTGTCGGACACCGATTTGAAGGGCTGCAAAGTCCTGCTTGGAAAATTGTGAATCGAGTTGCAGAGCCCAGTTCAGACACAGCAATGCACAGACACGAATGAAGTGGGTATCTCCACTTGCCACCAGATTAGCCATTCCGAATGGCATCGGAATGCCATTCGAGTCGTAGAATTGACTCCGCTCGTTATCCTGGACAAAAACATCAGCGATTTCCTGCAGCAATTTTTCTTGGTCATTGATATTTCCGATGCTGATAGCTCCTGTGAGCTCATGCAACACTGTGGACCGAAAAGAAGAGTTTATAGCGGAATCCTCACTTGTCATGACAGGCTCCGTGAACGTGCTAAATTCCTCCGACGCCACAGCTGTAAAAAAGGGTTCTGTGTGCATTCATTCTTGTCTCTAGTATCGCGCTCAATTGCATCTCATCGAAACGTTTTAGTTTTTCAATCACATGATCAAGACCAACTCGTTTCTTAGGGTCGAATGTCGTCATAGAAACCAACAGTTCCCTCTCATCGGGTTTAGTTGGGACAGAACCTTTCCTGATAGAGTCACGGACGTCGTCATCGGTCAAGAAGGAAAAGGGAGGCTCTCCACTAACAGCCTCAATCATGCACATTGCGAATGAGTACACATCTGAAGCAAATGTTGGATGTTGGGTTAGACATTCGGGCGCGCACCAACGCAATTCACTCGAGACTGAACTTTGATAGTTAGACCGCGAAAGTTTGGAGCACGAGCGCATTGTTGTCAGCCCAAAGTCTGACACCTTTGCGTGGCCATTTGCATGGACGAGAATATTGCTCAGCTTGAGATTCCCATGCACCACACTATATACTGCAGTGCCTCGTTCAGTAACTTCCAAAGTTGTCGTTTGTTTTTATCAGAGCGAGCTAGAAATGGCCCAAGGTTCCCCCGTGCTGCGTATTGATAAACTACAAATGGCGGCGAGTTAATGTGCGAGGCGGCAACCATCTTCACAATGTTGGCGTGGCACAGTGGAAATAGTAGGTTCAATTCTCTCTCCATGCGACGTTGAGCTCGTTCGTTGATCTCCTCTTCGTCGACCGAATAGAACTTCATTACTGCGGTTGAATACTCGTCACAGGAACTTCGATGTATGGACGTAAATGACCCGCGGGCAAACGGTTTGGCTTCAAAATCTACTTCATGCAGTGGTACAAACCAAGCTGGTAAGGGCTCCTCCATCGTGTTTGAGGCCAAAATGACAGCGGACAGCATCGATCTCATGAGTTTCAACGCATTGTCGTCGTGACATTCTCCTCGCTTCTCGATTTCAAAAGTCAGAGTCAACAAAGCCTCCACTCGTATTCGTTGATCTTGCATTTCCCGAAGAACGAGAGCCGTGTCGCTAACAGTAGCAGATAAAATCTCTTCTTTCAGCCTAACATCCTCCTCCCATTCCTCTCCCCACGTAGCCGTCTCAGCAATGCCAATCATCTCAAACAACTCAACCACCTTCTCATAAACTTCTCGCAAGGTGCTGATCACTGAGGAATGCTCGACCACACGGTACAGAAGCTCTTTCCCACGATTTCGTTGCAGAAAGTGGAGATATTTCGCAACGACTTGTACGTACTTGCAATGAACGTCGTCCGGTATCTGATGGTCAATTGTCGATGCTTTTATACTGTCGTGAACAGTTTCCAGTCGATTTTGAAGACGTTTGCACAAATGTCGAGCGTCTTTCATGCCGTCACACAACCGTCAGAGAACCTCCTCCGGGGACGATCAGAGTCCGCATTGGGACCAGCAACTTGGAAAACTCCTGCTGCAATGCTTAGATAATAGTGAGTCTGCAAGTGATCGACAATGGCTCCAAGGACACGGTGAGCTAGATTAGTACCGACATCTGATTGGTCAGTCTAATTGAAATTGTGACCATCACTCTTCGTGCAACATTAGCTAGTGCAACTTTAGCAAATTGACGATTATCTTAACCCTTTCGCGAACACAGGGATTTTGTATACTATACAAATTCAAGATATTAGCAAATGGAATGACGCAAAACGCCGCCTTCGGGGTGTACCCATCTCAGCCCGCTGTAGTGGGTACAAAAGAAAGGAGGCAAAAGGCCTCCAATGAGTGGGTCAAATACAGGTTGTTGATTGGCCAAAACAAAATATTTTCTGTTAGCTCTCCCGAAAGATCACTACCCGCACGTGATTGGCCGAAGTCACTGATACAACCGACGCGTGATGGGTTAAAAAACACGGTGTTTTCAAGCGACCCTTCGGACCAAATTTTGGTCGATGGAGGCGTTTGCCTCCTTTGAGGGGGTCTAAATGCACCGTAATTTGGAAAAGGCCTCAAAGGAAGCGAAATGCCTCCCTTGTCCGCGAAAGGGTTAAACAAATCTGTTCTAAACTTTAACTGGCGGACGATGGCCTCGATGCGTCAGCTCGTGATCTCTGGGGCAGGTCCAATACTGCAAACGCTTGATCTGATCCAGGAATTATGCTACAAAATGGTCGAGATGCGGCCGGTGTGCGACCGTCTCCACTCTCGTCTGCAGAGCCTCTTAGGAGAAATCTAGTTGATGGAAAACAAAGGTCGAAAACTGTCTACTGAATCTGTCGACAAAATTGCGAGGGTAGTGACCCTTTTCACCAGGAATGACTCTTAGGTAATGGCGGAACTGTCGGAAGTCACGCTCAATTCCTGCGGTCAGCTGTTGGCGCGCTTCTGATGCTTGGAGGTGAAATTGCTTCCACTTCCCACAGTTTTGAGCATTCTCCAGCTCGTAATGCTGACGGATCTCCGATTCAAACTGTTTCATAGTGAACTGGTTAGCCACACCAGCAACCCTACTCATAGAATACAATTGGAGTCACCTTGCGATCTAAGTAGTCGGCACTTTTTAGCTGCTGCTTGCGCTGTTGACTAGAAGGTACCAGTCCACTGCAGCTTCGGCGTCGACGATCGTTCTGAAGTAGCTGCAATAAGACTGGAGATGGCTGAAACGGGAGCTGAAGCCATGGCAACAACGATCAGACCCATTTGGTGGTGGAAGTGAAGTGAATCGAGTGAATGTATGATACCGGATGCGTTTCGAGATACAATTGCAGCATGTCCTTCTCGTGGCGGGGTATTGACTACGGAACACAAATTCAACGTTAGTATGAACTCACCCTAAACGTCCGCCAGTTTTGGGTGAATCCGAAATTACCTACCCCCGCCAGTTGCTAAATACGACAATCACTCTGTAGAAGGGATTTGAGTGGCCCACAAATCTCCCCCTCAGTCGCAAAAAGAACCCCGCGCTACTAAACGTGTGCTACATTCGCCACAGCGTCGAGTGTCGCGCCCGATGCCGCACCGCCCTGTTCACAGGCCCCAGGTGAGGGAGCGAACCTGACCTGTTATTACTGGCAGCGACAGCGACACCAGCAACGAAGACCCCGACGAAAGAGCCAGAGGTCGAAAGCGAGGAACAACAAGCCATACTGGCTCACATGCTAAGCGACGGCGACTACGAAGACCAGCGAGATGGCATATACTGTCTGTAGACCCGCCTTCGTCTTCTGAGCCTGCCACACAGCGTCCTACAGACTGTGATAGCGACGTTTCTGATGCAAGCGGTGAAGACGTCAATGCGGCGGAAAGCTCAAGCAGCACAGGCGATTCTGATCGAGACGGGTGCGATGTAATTGCGCAGGATGCGTTGGTTTCAGTCCCCCAGCTCGACGTACGATCGTTCGAAGACTGGGATTCTTTGGAGACGTACCTCAAGACATACAGCAGACGCACATTTCAGGTTGGATGTCTGTCAAAGTCTTGGCCCCAGTTTGAGACTGTGCGTGCATCTCAGATTTGTGTATACGTTGAAAACTAATTGGTTTGCGTGTGTTAGATATATTCTGTTCGAACGGCAACTCCTAACAGCACGCGTAACGAGAAAATCAAGCGATCTAGTTCGTACTGTGACGAGATCCCGAACAGGCTGAGGTTCTACAACAAAACGTACGTATGCACCCACTCAGGGGCCCCAAGACAGCGAGTGGATCGTCGTGGGGGACGTCCAAACCAGTACTCAAGACGCATTGGATGCAAAGCACAGGTTGGTCCCTTTTTGATCACATAAAACTTTTTAAAGCTCTTTGACATTTCATTCTTTGTGTGTACGACAGATTAACGCTTGCGTGCGTCGGTCTGTTGACTGGGAAGTTTGTATCACCAAGCAAATAGCGAAGCACAATCACGAAGTCGGTCCCGACGTTTACCAGACGTACCACGAAGCGCGACAGGTGATGGATGATGATGTTCTCGCTGGCGTGCGCACGCTGTACCGTGGCGGTACCAACCGGAAGCGCATACTGGAGTACATATCGGAGGATTCTTCGGTGCAGCCTGAGATGAAAGACGTACACAACCTGGTGGATCGGTTAAAGCGTGAGTGCTACGCATTTCCGACGATAGAGGAACGCATCCAAAGCATTCTCGGGGACTTCACTACGGAGAAGGGGAACACGGCAAGAGTGTACACGAACGAAAAGGTAATTGCGCTATCATAATGATACGTAACAGGGTTAACTAAAATTGTTGCTTGCGTGTCATTAGGGAGTCGCGGAGTGTATTTCAATTCAGACAAGTCACATGCGAACCATGTTTGAGAACTTTCCTGAAGTCCTGTTGATCGACGCGACACACGACACGGACATATCAAATTACAAGTTGTTCAGCTTCATGATCCACGATGCGCTCGGCAAGGGCCAACACGTACAGGTCAGTATTGGCTACGAGTTTCAGATTGTGTATGATTGATAAACTGATTAACCCGTTTTAAACTGTGTACGGTATTGGGATTGTGTAGCATAGAGTGAGAGAAAGGTAACGCTTCCGCGTTGCGTGTCAGCAGTTTAAAGAAGGTTGTCCGTCTTTTGATTATGTCGCCGTCATTATGATTGATAAGGACTTTACTGAACTTGCGGTACTTCAAGAGCAATTTCTGGGAGTCCGTATCTTAATCTGCCACTTTCATGCGGTGAAGTATTTGCAAGAAGCGGTTTCCAAGGAGAAGTACAATTTGGGTCCATGGGCAAAGAAAGAGATGAAAAGGCTGATACAGCTACTGGTGAGCGCGCCAATAGAGGCCGGTTACGATAAGGTGATTGCTGCGATGAAGGTGGTTTTAAGTTCGGAAGAGAAGCAGCAACTTTGGTTCACATACTTTGACTCCAACTGGACTAACTGCAAGACGCGATGGAGCTCAATTTACCGAGGCAACGTCCCACACATGGGAAATCACACGAATAACAGGTGCGCGTGTTCACAATGAAACGGTTCGCTATAGTACTGACAATTGTGGCGTGTTTGTTTAGGCTGGAATCTAGCTGGCAGAAGCTGCAAACACTTGTGAATCGGTCAACCGCTTTAGACGAATGCGTCGTTTCTATTTTGTTTTGGCAGACCGTGAACGAGCGCTCGTGGGCACGATGTATAAATCGAGTTGGTGTTTACGTGAACGTGGAGTATGATGACGAGTTAAACGAGCTGGGTAATGTGGTTTCTCGACATGCCGTTGAACTTGTCAAGCAACAGTATGATTTTGCGATTCTTCGCACAACAAAGTATCATTACTATCCTGTGGGTCCCTACATTATGATGCAGTACGTCGCTGACAATGAAGCTGACATACCGGAGGAATATACGCTCAGCCCTGAAGCGTGGACGTGCTCATGCATCTTTCGCGTAACCTGTCTGTTGCCGTGTAGACACGTCATATACTACAGGAAGGTTACAGGCTGCCCACAGCTACTTCCCAAGAGCGTCATCCATCGTCGATGGCTCGTCAAGAATTTTCGCCAAATGAAGAATCGCCAACCGATCGTCGACGAAGTTGAGGCAGCATTCGAGATCCGTGACATCACACGCCCCTCATCTTCGCGTGCCAAGACCTAGAACGAGAAGTTTAAGGAGCTGCACGCATTTGGGAAACAGATTTGCAAAAATTGGGTGCCAGTGGGGTACAACAGCCTACACAGCCCTGGTGGAGTTAATGGCTGATGTTGTGGAAGAGGTCAAGGCTGGAAACCATCCGCTATTGCTTCGATCGGATACAGAGCAGGCACAACGCAGAACACCACAGTCAGATACTGATCCACAACCCACTATTGATACACTGGCAGATACTGGTGTACAGTCGGAGACTGTAATGCTGTCAGAGGCGGCGATTTAGCCAAGCATCGTGGACGTGGTGATCATCACCAGCAGCGGGGGTGCAGATAATGAAAGCCAGCTGTCACCAAGTGGCGTCGCACTTCTCTCTTTCGTTGACGACATGGATATGGACCAAAGCCTTCCGTCCCTGCAACTTGCTCAAGACAACGAGCACGCAAATTCTCAAACCGAGATCCAGTCTGAGACTGTATCCCAATCCCCGAATGGGGCGGGCACGATGTTGAACAGGAGGCGCAGGCTGCACAAAATGTCACTGACAACAGAGATTCAGTTGAACACGAGGAGAGAGTCGACGACATAGACGAGAAGACCCCAGCCCCACTAACGCCAGGATGGCAAATTTCTACGACGGTAAAAAAGTCAGGGCGTCCAAAGATCAAACAAGCTGCACGAAAAAAAGGAGATCGAGAAGCAATGCGAGAGACTGTTCAACGAGTAAATGCTATTGCGAGTGGAGTGACACCTTCTGCTTGCGGTACTTCTCCAAGCAATTAAGGGTTTCGTACAGCAGATATGCCACAGTTCTACGTGCATTGACAATCCTGCAGTCAAAGAAACCGAAAATCACGGCGTGGGAGAAGTCGAAGAAGCCACCAACCCCAGTGACCAAGGTAATGACGGTGTTGCCGGTACGAACCCTGGATAGTTGTGGTATGCAAGTTGCACTATTCCAGAATCGCTGGTTCAGCGATCATGAAGTGCAAATGCCTAAGCATGGTATTACGGTTACGGCTGGCAGAACGACATATGAAGTTTCGACACTTAAAAGCGATGCGCTCTTGGCACAAAGCGATGACAGAATTTGATGCAGTGGAAGTAGCGTTGCAATGGGTTGATGTGTTTAATTCGCAAGAATGGGCCCCCGATGAGTCGTTCTGGGCTAAGGATTTGCTGGACAAGGAGACCGTAAAGCAGCGACTCAAAGCATTGAACGTTCTCAGCGACGATACATTGATCATATCGCTGTGTGGCAAGACGTGGCTGGAATGTGCCTGTCTGGACCGGACAATCAAGACTATATCTAAGAGGTATGAAGCAACAGCGACAGTCTTTACTTTACCTGCTTCCGTGTTGCAATTTCCAATTTTTGATCCGGAATGGATTAAGGAGATTGAAGTGTGGGGGGAACTGGAAACCGCTGCGAAATCGGCAGCCACAGAAACCAAGAGCCTGCACTTCTTTTCGGTGATTTTTTTAGCAAAACCACTGGTGTGCAGTCATGGTTGATGTGAGGGCAGGCGGAGTGGTTATCTACGACCCGGAACAAACTGGTGATCGCGTCGACAGACTGAAGGTGTACCTGAAAGCAGAGGTGTTACCGCGGCTGCCGGCTCTACCGTCGCCAAAGCGGTACCGGTTTCATCAATACGAATGGATACCCCAACTGGACAACTACAACTGTGGTGTGTTTATTCTCCTGTTTTTGGGAGTATGTCTGGGAGGCAAACGGCCGGATGGACTAGAAGGGAATCTCAAGCCTGCAATGCAGTACTTCCGGTACAGATATTTGTGCCACAATCTGCTTGCTATACATTCTCCTGCTGCTGGTGAAGGCGTGGCTTGCTGGTAACTGAGTAGAAGGAAGGACAGTAGGGAGATAGCTAAGCTTTCGTATAATTCTTGATTCATTTTTTCATTTCTTGTTCTACTATCATGTGAGTTCCACGGATTCGACTCGAAATTTGTTCCTGTGAGGACTTCGTGCGCTCCTTGCACAGCTACCAAGACATTCACTCTCGGTTTTGCTTCCTCTATGCGCCGTAACATGACTTTCATATGGCAATTACTTACGAGGCTTTCCAATCCGTCGCATCGTCTATTATGCGAGATTGTGTCAGACTGTGGAAGACACTGCAAGCCATGCACATTATTGTTATTATACTGTGCACATAGTCTCTGCCGTCTGCATATCTCTCCCAAAAAATTATTGTCAATTCCGTCCAAATTTGCCGAAGTGGGGCGATTCGGAGAAAGGCGCGAAACGGACAACGAATCGACGCTGCGTTGTGAGTGGCCAAAATTAAGTGAAAACTGTATTATTGTCCAATGAAATGCTAGTTACATGTTGAAGTTGAAGTGGCAGCGCGCAAAATACCATGGAGGAAGCTGCCACGCGGCAGCACTCCCACACCAACACGATGTACCATTGTTTGTACGCGTACTACAAGCTTGGCTACTCAAAGAAACACATCGCCTACAGCTTCATCAAGTCCGAGCGGACCATTCGCAACTAGGTCAAAGTCTACGAGACAACTGGAGCCTTTCAGCGCGTCAATGCTGCCTCAAAAAGGCAATACATAGATATTCAGCGACGCTAGCTGTTCGGTTACTACCATGAAAACCCTCTCGCATATCTGGATGAAGTCCAAGACGCCTTCAAGAAAGCACAATCCACTAGCCTCAAAGTAGTCCTGCACCTGGTGCCCCTGGAACCTCTGTACCTGGCACTGGTGCAGCAACTTACGACAAAGCATTCACTAATCCCGCCGGAGCCTCTGAAGTAGCGGCTGCAGTCATCAAATCATCAACTTGCCCCGCTGGGGCCGCTTGAGCAGGTACTGCAGCAGGTTCCGTTCCTGAGAGACTTAGTTGCCTTGGCGCTAAAGTAGTCACTTCCTCAGGCTGTGGTGGCTGCTCAGGCAAGGGAAGAGTGCCATCTTGTAGTGGATCGAGGGGCGCACGACTTGGAGGACGATATGGAGATCCACGTGGTGCCAGAGCGGAGATTGTAGTGGTGTCCACGCGCGCTCTTGTCATGGTAGAAGATGGCGAGTCAGAGGTTTATTTCGTATGGGCGTCAGAGTTCATTCCGTATGATAGGCTGCACGATTGGGTGAGCGATTGGGCTGTTCGTGTCTCTCAGACGCCCGCGGAAATTTCGAATAGAACTCACAATACCAACATGTAAGGGTAAACGTTTACCCTAAACGTGCAACTTCAGAGCAACTTCGAGCCCCTTCAAGCAACTTAGAGCATCTCCACCGGTTGTGAGTAAAATTATAATCAAATATTTTTGTGACCAAAAATATAAGATCGTGCAGGTCCGATTTGCTTTTACGCATACCCAAATTCAGAAAGGACATGTTTTTGAGCAAGTCTGCAAAAAAGGAGTCCTTTCTGACTGTGATTATGCGTAAAAGCATATCGACCCTGCACGATTTTATATATTTGGTCGTACACAAAATATACGCACAGTTTTACTCACAACCGGTGGAGATGCTCTTAAGTGCACAATCCCATAGCTAAATCCCTACAGGTGAGGAATGAAAATGGTGGCGCCTAGCCTAACGAGCGAAGCAGTGCAATCACACCCTGCTGCTAAATGCACTTGATCTATTCCAATAGTGTAGTGGTAGTCATGTAGAGCTGCAGGCCTCGCGTGATCCCGCCAGGCGAAGTTTCGTGTTTAGCCTATTTTATGTCCGTATTGGTGAACGTAGGCACTTTTATTATACTGAGAGCAACGAAGTGCTGAATAGCCAGCCCAAACAGGATTATTCGTAGATCGTAAGAACTATTCGCAGTTCGTAAGAACAGTCGTTACAACCATTCTGGGGGGTGATTGATGTACAAATACCGGTATTTTTACACAACTATACGTGAACACACAAATCACACACAACACACACACTAGCTAACCTGTGGCAGGGCGTGATCGACCGGTATTTTCGCATGTGTGGACCACACATTATTACTGCCTGCTGAAATGGCCCAAAAGTGGGGGGATTGACCAGGAAACAGCTGCAGGGTGAATGCCGAGCAGCAGCTCGCAGTACCGTAAAAATTGGCTCCAGTGCGACAAACGGATCCAATGCAACAGCACTGGTTTAGGGACGACACCCCTTCGAAAACATAATCACCACATAAATTTCGCTCCGAAGTCTGAGCACGATAGATGGGCCACCTGGATTAGTTGTTAGAATCAGCGTATCGCTTTATAAAGGTGTGCAACGACTTGCCTCTCTATGGTATAATCTGAGCAAGCTTCTAACTTCTAATAATACACAAGAGGCAAGGCGTCGAGGAGACCTGGGAGGTCCTGCCGAAGCCCCGCCTCTCTCTAATGCAGAGGGACTTCGTGGCCGCCTGACTCAGGCATTCCAGGGTCGTTATTGCGGAGCGGGACGCTAAGTTTCATCAGGCGGAGAGGAATTGGTTCTTTTGTTTCACGAACTGTCATAACACATATCAGTTACATTCTATATCCTTTATGAATTTATAAAATGGAAGGTGCTCAAGAGGTAGTCAGTATCTGTAATATCCCCAACAAATTTTGTCCTTATAAAAAAGGACCAAATCGAATTAGACTGGAATTAGCACGATCACGATTTGTCCTAAACGCTAATTCTTAAGGACAAAAAAAGTGATGGTCACCAGCCGGACGCGAGCTCCGCACTCCTCATTCCGCATTCCGCATCCGTGTGCTCACCGCTCCAGCGTGTGTTGAGACAATGTCAGACAGTGAGTCGGACTCAGACATATATCTATCGGGTTCTTCCTCGGAAGGTGACCAGGAAGAGAGCGCAGACTCATGGAAATACGGCAGCTCTCACGATGCCCACGTTCGGATTGACAACGTTGACTCATTTTTGCTGGAGAGATCTCGTCAAGAAGCAGAGCTAATTTCCAAGCGGTTGTTGCAGAGGATGGTTGGAACCACTCAGCGTTACCTCGACAGCATTAGTGTCGACCAATTTCTCTTCACGTGGCTGGACTTCTCTGTGCTAACCAAGATGCAGAGCTTCGTGAACGTGAATCTAAGTGAACAATCGGCAGTAACCATTACCGACCTCTATGGATTCCTACAAGTTGAGCTGTGGCTCAGCTTTTATGGTGTGACACCCGATTTCTTTTACGACGAGCACAACTTGGCGCAATCCCACCAGCATCTCGAGTTATTCCGCTTTCGCGATACTGCGCTATAGTGGCAGCTTTAGGTACAGCAAGACAAACAAGTGGCACAGATTGCACGTGGGTAGAACCGTTTAGCTTTGATCGTGACCTCAGCCACGCAGCATAGCTCGTCCGACGCCTCTCGTCCGATATTGGTTTTGCGGGCGGACTCACTATTGCGTCACTCGACGACGACCTTGTTCGCCTTCGCTCGAAAGCAGTTGATGATACCGGCCTAGCTCACGTGCGAAATCCGAAAAAGGGGTAACGTGGAACTAGCTTTAGCATTTTAATGATTGATTTAGTAGGTTGACTAACATATTGAGCAGCTATGGACCTGTTCAACATGGAATTGTTTCTCTGGTGACCGGATTGTTTTTGGGTGGCCATTTTGCTGCTCGTGGTGAAACAACAGTGGACATCGTTCGTATACTCCAACGATCTTTGTGTGGGGCATCCACGGAGAGCCAGATTCGTTTACCGGGAATTCTACACGCATTGGATAGAGGGAATCAATCGTATGCAGTTAATCAGCAAATTGTCGACGTCGGTGGAAGCATTATTGGCACTCACAAGCGGACTAGCAAGTTCCCATTCGCGTATGGCAAGACTCCGACCCGTTATCAGCGGTTAATTTCCGAGAAAGGTGAACGTGCAGCATATTGGGCAACGAAAAAGCTTCCAGTCGAAGAAAGGAGAGCTTGTTACTCGGCAGGTCGAATAGATGCGATATTCGTACTTAAGCAAGGCACCATGGAGATGGAACCGATGACCTACGGAATCCCATTCCATTCGATTTCATATGCTCCAGCATCATCGGCAAATGCTTCCAACAGCATGAAGTCGAGTTTCTAGTGATTTCCTGGTCGTGTCGTGCAACGCACACGAAACCGATGAATTGAGGAGAATTCAAATCTGAATTTCATGGGTCAGAATTAATAATTAAATTATATAATTCACATTAATTTTTATGCCATTATATTTTTTCGGGATCCCTGCTGGCTGGGTCGCTTACCATGCACCTGCAACAATGCTAGCCCGTGTTCCAACTTTCACTTCAGTAGGAACACTATCAACACTTGAATGAAAGTGTCTTTGAAATAGTCCATCCCGGACACTTTCAAGTGCCGCGGTAGCAGTTGTTGAGTTGAGCCCGTCTCGCAGCACCTTCACAAGCGGTGACAACATTTTTGGTGGTGAAAATCCGCTGCTGTTTCCAGTGTTTTTGCGGTCTAGACTTTCCAAGGCACGTTCAGCGTATTTGTGAGACTCCGTTCCTTCCAGAGCCTTGAGCAGGTCAATCGCCCCTGCTGTAACGATGGCCACTCGGTTCATATCGTTGGCCGCCAGGCATTCCAACGCATATGCAGCACCTTCCTTTTCATCATCCGTGCCAGCTCGAAGTAGCCCTACCAATGGTGCTACCACTCCGCTGTGCCCAATTTCAGCACATAGGTCGTCATTATTTGCTGCCAAGTTGCCCAATGTGAACGCTGCTGACTGTTTGTGCGAGCTCAAACCACTATACACCAGCTCCACTAGCGGCAAAATCGACTGCTTCAGTTCCAGCGCTGCAAACGTTTCGTCATTGTTGCACGCAAGGTTTCCAAGTGCATACACCGCCCATCGCTTTTGTGCGTCAGTCCCCGTCCGTAAAAGTGTCGTGAGTGGTTTAATCGCTCCTTGAAGCGTGATCTTCACTCGATTCGCATCATTGAGAGCAAGCGTTCCGATCGTATACGCTGCCCATTGCTTTTGAGCCTTCGTACCAACTCGTACCAAGCCAACCAGCGAAGGGATAGCACCTTCCTCAGCGATTGCACTTCGGTTTGCCTCGTTATTCAAGGACAAACACCCGAGAGCATACACCGCCCATTGGTTCTGAACGTCCGTCACAGATCGCACAAAAGCCACCATGGGAGGAATCGCGCCTTCACGAGCGATTTTACTGCGATTCGCATCATTGTCTGCAGCTAGGATTCCCAGAGCGTAAGCTGCTTCCTGCTTGTGCATGTCAGTTCCGGATCGGAGAAGAGTCACCAAAGCCGGAATGGCTCCTTCACCAGCAATCTCCACGCAGTTTTGCTCGTTGTTACTGGCCAGAGTGGCCAATGCTTCAGCAGCCCACAGCTTCTGGTTCTCAGTTCCGTCTGATAGCAAGACAACAAGAGGTGGCAATGCACCAACACAGCGTAGTATGTCCGAGTCGCCACGCGTTGCCAAGCACGAGCAGCGAATCACTGCGATTTCTTTCTCCTCATTGTCGCCGTGCTGAAGTTCATTAACCAATCGACGTATTTCTCGGCGTGGGGACTCTTGAACTAAACTTTGCAGCTCCTCAAATTCAGCCTCGCGTAGCTTGGAGTACACAAATGTGAACCAGCTCAGGCAGTGAAGCGCGTATAGCTGAATGAAGAAAGTTTGACGTTCCCAAATCAACTGTTTGAGAATCGGGATACCGCCACTCTTAAAAATTTGCATGCGGTTGCTGCTGCTGGTGCACATGCGAATGAGAAGTATCAGAGTTTTTTCCTTCTTCCGTGATGTAACTTCAGGATTATCCAAAGTATCGATGATCATCGGGATGGAAGAGTTCGAGACAAGGCTGTCAGCATCTTCAGCGTCTTGGCCAGTAGCAACCTTCATCGGGACGGGGTTGTGCGCATACATCGGCTTCTCCTCGAGTTCGCAACTCTCAGCAGTTGGCTTGGTTACAGTCAGATCTACGGCTGGCGCCTTCACCTCGAGCTCGCAACTGGTAGCAATTAGCTTCAGCACAGTCATATCAGCGGGTGGTAACTCCTTCTCAACCACATTGATGGTGTCCGGTGATAGTTCCTCCGTTGTAGTATCAGTCTGGACCCCAACTCGTGGTAAACTCCCTTTCTTTTGAGCGTCATGGACCCCGAGTGGACTCGAATCGTTATTCTCGCCAAGTGACTTCCTTCTTGCCGCTCGCTTCTTCACAAGTTTCAACAGTGCTGAGTGGATTTGGTCGTATGTGAGCTTTACATCCGAGTGCATATTCTCGAGCTTGGTCAGAATTGAAGCCGAATTTTTCCCTGCAGTATCCGCACTCTTTATCACCGTCGCACACGTGACCAAGCCAAGAATTTTGAAAATGTGCTCGACCTTGCTGACGATCTCCCGACGCTCTTCTTCCATGTCACCGATTTTGAAAATACGGACAACTCGATGCATGCCAGCATACTTTTGCAAGTACTTCACGAATTCGTTCACAACCTCCTCGAATTTTTGGAGAACATTTTCGCGTTGCAGCTCAACACTTTCTTGGACAGTTTGGTCTTGCTGCATGACTTGGAGCTCGAGGTAGAGCTCCATCAACTGCAAGTACGTTTTCTCGTTGACGCGACGCTGGTGAAGGATTGACGATTGCAGCTTGTGAATCTCGCGAAGACCTTTCACGACAGTCGTGACGACTTCCATACCGAGGATCTGGTTGAGTGAGGACTTGGTAGCAAATTCCAGAATGACTTCAATGTTTGGAGTCCAAACCGGCAGCAGGAAAAATGCCACGCGAAAATTGGTGGCGGCGGCGGCCAGGATCTGCTCGTGTCCCTTCACTGGCAGTTGATGCCCGTCACCCTTTTGGCAGTTGCACATACATCTCTTGTGACCTTTAGCGGCCGAGCTCCGATGAACGGCAAGATCTTTCACGTTGAGCAGCGTTAATTGCACCATTGCTCCGGCAGAATTTTGCAGGCTGATCCAAAGGTGCCGTATGGGATCTGCAAGTTGTTCGCGTGAAAAGCGGGACTCGCTTTTGCTTTTGATGATCGCGTCGTTTCGATGTGTCGACAAGTGTCGGACCGAAGCGTCTTAGGCACTTGGGGTGTGTCGATACGGGCCTAACGCATGTTGTTTGTCAATAACTGCATCACAAAGCAAACGCATTGCACGCATATCCAAGTTGGAGCCGCACCTGCGTCCGCGGTTGATCTTGGCAAAATTTCTCACTTGGTGGCCGTTGGGAATTGACCACCGTGCGTGAACGTTCGTCAAGTCCCGAAGCGACTCCAATCGGTATACAGTACTAACTTGACCTCACTCAGAGCTGATTTTTACGAGGTGGAACTCACAGTATTTAACCGCCACGCGGGAAGGCTTGCCACCTATCGGTGGTCAGCTGGAGGGTACGCCTCCTGAACACCATCATGTCCCGAGAAATGAAGCCAACGATCCGGATCACACCATGGCATTGCAGAAGATAATTGAGAGCAACTTGATATGGCCAGCCAAGCGAACGACGCTACCAGGGAGGACTCGAAGGGTTCATTTATCGAGCCGCCACGTATGACAACCAGCATGAAATCAGGACGCGAAAAAAAATCAGCCTGCTCCTGGCTCGTTTGAGGAGGCTTCCACTTGAGCTCCTAGTTCTCCGAAAACGCGTCAATATAAAAATTTATGCGCCTTCAACTAGTCCCGGTAGAACCATAAACCCCAAACCACAGACACCAAGCTCCTTCAACACAGCAAACCGTTGAATGCTACCTGGTTACAAAACTTCATCCGTAGGGACAAGAAACAATCTTAAATACAGCTCAAACGCTACCTTGATGCGTTCAACCAGCACTCCGTTCTCTCCTGTCTCTCATAGCACGCCAAAATTTTAACTCCCTCACGCTCCGTACTTGGGGGCGCATCCAAGTCGAAACGCCATCTCCTTCATAAACACCCGAGCGTCCATAGCTCCGTACCCTCCGAGCTTGTCAATCTCCGCTTCGTCAAAAGTCTGCACCTCGTCACGCCGCGTCTGGTCTTGGTACAGATTGGCAAACATCAGACGACGAGGAGCTTCGTCCGAGTCTTGAGTTGGGTACTTGTGGTCCCATTTCTTGTAACTCTGCTGGGGTCGAAGAGGATGAGGCTGCGAGGGCTCCGACATCTGATTCTTGGCAGCCTGCACGATGGAGACGAAGAATCTGCTGCTGCCGTCGTCTTGATACTGCGTACTCAGATCGGAGACCAGTGAATGGGTCCATAGATGGTCCTCAGTGGTTGAGGAGCTCAGGTGTACAAAGGCCAGCGCTTTGGAGGTCTCCGACAGCAACGTTTGGATCTGATTCTTGACTTGGTCTCCATCTGAGTCCGCAATGTTGTGGATTTGAGCTCCAGAATTTTGGGCAAGTTGAAGTGCAGAATCAGATCTGCTGAAGAAGGAAATGGGCATCTTCGGGAACCTATAAATAGAAAAAAAAATGGGTCAATTAAGTATCCAACCCGAATCAATTCGAAAGACCAACACTCACGGGAGCGCGCCGTCCTCCTGAAGGCCCAGAAGCGCCGCCACGTCGCTGGTCTGCGGGTCCGACAGCACCAGGAAGCCGCTGCATCCACGCGCCGCCACGTTGTTGAACGCCGCCGAGGGCGCGGCCTCTCCGTCCACGAACACCACGAGGATCTTCTGGGCGAGGTGATGCGCCGGCATGGTCTCAAATAAGAAAATGGGTCATCATGTGTACCAAACACCACTGTGATGTACTCTACGTAACCGCATGTAATTGTACACAATGTGTCCATTTCGTCACACGTCGCAGCCATCAACGGATGAGGCATCACAGGATGTGTCTTCGGATGGTGTCGACAGTCGACAGTCTCCGCTCGTGGCCGGTCCGCGACTCCGGATGTCATTCGTTGTCTTGCTCTGCATTGCACCAACGTCTGAAGCCCCGTATCAATGGCCCCACGTGACGAGATGGATGAGAAGTCTCCACTGCTGCCGACCACAAGTGCCAAGAGCTCGCTGGAGCCTCGCGTGGACGTCAAGAAGGAGTTTTGGGGGCTTTCCTCCATTGCGTTGCAAGTTTCGTTGGCCACGTTCGCGCGTATCGCTCTGTATTCGATCGACTATGCGTTTCTAGGACATCTGGGCACCAAGGAGCTGGCTGCAGCGTCACTGGCGTCTGTGTGGACTACAGTGCCGCTGCTCACGGTCTGGTCCAGCATGTCGGCTATTGTGACGCTGTGTGGACAGGCCTGGGGCGCAGGCAACGGCAAACTGACGGGGATCTGGCTGCAGATGGGACTCGTGCTGGTGACGCTGTGCACCCCGGCGTTGATGCTGTACTACTGGTTCGTGGAGTTCGGACTGCAAGCGTCCACGGATGAAGAGGAGGTGGTGCGGCTCGGTATCCGCTTCTCGCGGATCTTGATGTTCTCCATCTGGCCCAACTTGGTCTACGTGTGCTTGCGACTGTACTTCCAAGCAATGGGGGTCATGATGCCTACTACCGTGGTGGGCACGCTGTCGATGGCGGTGTCGGTGGCGGCCAACTACTTTTTCATCTACGGAGGGCTGGGTTGGGCTGGAATGGGCTTTGATGGATCAGCGCTTGCAACGGTGGCGGCGTCGTGGTTCCAGCCAGCAGCGCTGACATGGTACTGCGTCGTGTACAAGAAGATGCACCTCCAGGCTTGGGGCGGATGGGACTTCAGCGAGTTCACGCGCGAGCGAATGACCGTCTTCTACAATAACTCGGCACCTGCGGCCGTCAACAGTTTGGTGTCCAATGTGGCGTCGTCGGCGCTTTCGTTGATTGCAGCGTGGCTTGGTGCGGATATCATCGCTGCGAATGCCATCGTGTCGGGGTTCTGGCGTTTGCTGTGGGCGCTCTTCTGGGGCTTCGGATTGGGCACGCAGATTCGTGTGTCCAACCTACTTGGTGCTAACCGCCCAAAGGCTGCAAAGACGCTGAGTGTCCTTGGATTTGGATGCACTGTTATCACCGTGACGCTGCTTGCTTTGGTCACCCTCCTGTTCCGCGCGGACGTGTTCCGGTTGTACACAAATGACTCGGACTTGTTAAGCGTTTGCGTTGCTGTCCTCCCGATTTTCATCATCGCATTCATGGTCGAGGCAATGGAGATGGTGTTTGCCTCGATCCTATCGGCTATGGGCCAGGTGCATATCACGGCCTGGACCAGTACGCTTGCTACGTGGCTCGTCGAGCTGCCTGCCGCGTATGTGCTTGCAATTGTTTTGAACGGCGGCTTCGCTGCACTTTGGTATTCCATTTGCCTCATGGAGGTGCTGAAGCTGGTGGTGTACGCTGTGGTGCTGCGTCGTATTGACTTTTCTGCGATGGCGCGCGAAGCTGTCGAGAACATGGAAGTCGAAGACGAAAAGGAAGAAGTGGACGTTGCAGTGGCGGAGGGCGGCACCACTCCATTGGGAGCCAACACCGGTCTGCCTTCTCCGGTGCCTACGACTCTCATGACCCCGTCAGGATTAGTGCGTCAATGGGACCACGTGGATGATGGTGTTCACCCTCACCACGCTGCCACCGATTCGCCTGCCGCGTAGATAGAGCCATGAACTGAATCAACGTTCGTCTTGTGAAGTCAACAACCGAATTGCATGTGTTGGTTTTACAGTTGAAAGTTTCGTGCTGCTCCATTATCAACGGATCAAAAGCAAAAGGTAACTGTAGTCAAGCGAAGTATGTAGACGAAATGCAAGCTGGCATTACTGAAGTTGTACCTTGAGCAAGGTCAGCGAATATATACCGTCGTCCCAAGCGCTATCTAAGCCTGGGAGAACGTGTCCGATCGAGGCGTACTTCCGAAGAAGGGCGAGCGCAGACGAGTGCCATCCTCGATTTGGTCCCATTGGCGTCGACGGCCTGACGGGGTCATAAGTTGTTGCGCCGCAGGGGAGCGCACCACCGGCGCGAGACTGCCAGGCGTGTTGCCACCTTCCGTCATTGCGAGCTGAAGCGATTCCTGCTCGACGCCGGTGTCACTATCACTAGAAGCCTCCATGTTCTTCACAGCACGCTCGGCCATCTCGGCCCAGTCCGTGCGGGACAGCACGTACGAAAAGATGGACAGCTTCAGCACTTCCATTGCACACACACCATACCACAGCGCCGGGAATCCGTAGCCCATTGTAACACCTCCGAAGTAGGCGATCGGAAGCTCAATGCACCACACACTCAGCGAGCTCACCCACGCTGTCACCGAGACTTCTCCCATGCCAGCGAGCACCGACGACACGAGAATCTCAACAGATTCGATCATATAGCCCGTGATGAAGATAGGCTGGACCAGCATACACAGCTGCAGCAATGTGTCATCGTTCGAGTACAAGCGGAAGAGCGTCTCGCGCAACATGAACGTGACAATCGCCAGAAAAACGACGGTGCCCACCGTGCACAAAAAGCCGAGGAATCCCAGCACGCGCGCAGCCTTGGGTCGTCCTGCACCGAGGTAATTGGCCACACGAATCTGCGTGGCGGATCCGTAGCCCCAGAAGAGCGCCCACAGCAGCGACCACAGTCCCGAGATGACTGCGTTGGCAGCAATGACATCCGATCCCAGCTTAGCAGCCACGAGCGTCAGCGCCGAGTTGGCCAAGTTGGACACCATACTGTTGGCAGCCACGGGTCCAGCAATGTTGAAGAAGATCTTGAGTCTGTCGGGCGTGAAGGCCTTGAAATCCCAGCCGCCCCACGCCTGCAGGTGCATCTTCTTGTACCAGAAGCAGTACGAGATGAGCGAGATGGGCTGGAACCACGCGGCGAGTACCGTGGCCATGGGCGAGCCGTCAAAGCCGATGCCTCCCCAGCCGAACGCGCCAAAGATGAGCGTGTAGTTGGCAGCGCAGGCCACGCCAATTGACAGCGTGCCCACCACCGTCACGGGGGACATGATGCCCATGGACTGGAAGTACAGACGCACACAGGCGTACACCAACGACGGCCAGATACTCAGTGACAGTATGCGTGCAAAGCGCACGCCGAGCTCCACGACCTCCGCGTCGTCTGTGGAGAACTCGAGCAGGTAGCCGATGCACCAGTACCAGAGCATGACGGGCACCGAGAGCACCGTGACGACAACAAGGCCGATCTGCAGCCAGATGCCGGCCAAGTCTCCGTTCTTGGCGCCCCAGGCCTGGCCACAGAGCGTCACGAGCGCCGTGGCGCCCGACCAGACGCCGGCAAGCGGCACGTTCGTCCACGTGGACGCGAGCGACGCGGCGGCCAGCGACGACGTGCCCAAGTGCCCCAGGAACGCGCTGTCCACCGAGATGAGCGCGATCCGCGCGAAGGTGGAAAGCGACACTTGCAGCGCCATCCACGTGAGGCTCCAGAACTCCTCGGCCACGTTCACATCGGCCTCTTTGTGCGTGGCTCCGTACAGCAGCGGCGACTTCTCCCCCATTGGTACGGACGGACTGGCGACTTGATCCACTTGAGCTCTAGGACGCAAATTGCGGAATGAGGAGGGAGGAGACACGGACAAGCAAGTGTACAGGTACCGGTACACACATCATGGAACCCTCGAGTGCTTTTCCGTCTTGGCCATCAATCGCACTGACGTAGCAGCTACGGACGTAGACGAAGCGCAGAGGGAGCTTGACTATGCTTTTCACTTGACACGGGGATGCGCTCGAAGTTTAAGTTGTGCAGGTCCAACACCGGACCAAAGGCGGCCCATGACGAACAGCTGCAGCTGGGATCCGGAAAAAGAGAGCGACGTGTACGCTTTTTGGCGAAACGCAGTGGTCTCGGTGGACAAAACACTCGTGTGTGATACAAATTGCATTTACAAAAGCCACTTTCACTCTCAAGAAGCGGAAACTGATCGCAAATTTCGTCGACGAATTGGGCAGGTAGGAAGATACCTCGCTACCACTCCGACGGGATCACAATGCCGCCAAGAACCGCAGTCCTACGAGAACAAACGAAGCCGGCAAGACTTGCTGGAATGATACAGCTCGTTTCCCATTCGCATTACATCTCTGTCGCGAATTCATCTTTCTGCTGCTCACTTTCTGTCTTGCTGCTGGGGCGTCCTTCTTATGCGAGCTGGCACAAGTTTGAATGGTCCTCGGCGAGGGATCGCGGACGTGGGGCCGAAGGAGACCGTCTCAGGGGCTTTAATCGATGTCTGTCTCTGTGGACAGAACCGCTGCAAATACATTTGGACCTCGACTTTCCACATCGTTTCCCCAGCTTCGGCTAAACGGCTCGAAGCTAAACTTTAGCTTGCCTTGTGGATTCTGCTACAGTAAGTTACAGTAATGCACGTGTACATGGCAGCACTGTCATTTTTCACGATAAATGCAGCGGCAGCGTGCGTCGTGAACGAATACAAGATGAATCGACAGTAGAAATCATGGCGATGCACGCTACCGGAGCAAACTCCAGTTTGCCCTCTTCAATTCGTTGTCGCAACGATGCCAGCACAGGATCGCAGCTCATGACCTTCCGCGATGAACTGCTTGCCTTCAAACTCGCAATACCCTGCTTAGAATTGCGAGCAACGAGTTCGCCATTCCTTGCGTCCTTCAACGCCAAAGGCACCACACTGCGTCCTTCAACGCCAAAGGCACCACACATTGCGTCCTTCAACGCCAAAGGCACTACACTTTCCAAACTCTGTTGCCTCTTCAGGTTGTGGTCTCACGTCACCGCTCGAGCCGGGCCGAAAAGAAAGCCTATCCAACAGCTTGTAATCTTCAAACACTGCCAAAGTTGTGTTTTAGGGGGGATAAATAACTGGGCACGCTTGCTGTACGAACTGGAAGCACTGCAGCAAAATCGCAAATGAACTTTAAACAAGCATTGGCGAAGAGGTTGACCGATGTCTTCGTACATTTTGGACCTCGTTTCAATCCTCAAGCTTACTACTTCACGCGTCTGTCACTCGACCCGTTTAGTAATGAGTCTACCGCCTCATTCTCGTCGTCTTGTGCCGGCGGATTCAGAGCTTCAAGTTCTGCCACCTGGCAGCACGGACAATAGCCAGCCTTGAGATACTCGAACTCGAAGTCTTCCTCGTGGAAGAACCGACGACAGTGTGGCGACAGGTAGATTTTGATCTCGGGGATCATGTTCTTGTAGTACTTGGGTCGCAGCGCTTTGGTCGGGTACTTGACGATGAAAACCTCGTTCGGACGAAGCGCGCGTAGCGTTCGAGCATCCAATTGAAGCACACGGTACTGAGCAGCTCCCGATCGATGGCCGACACTCGGACCGTACGTCGCCTGCTTGTTGAGAGCGTGCTCAAACAAGTCTGATCCGTCTTTCGCAGAGTCTTCAACGGGCTCGGGCTCGTCGTCGTCGAGCTTCATGCTTTGAGATCCGTTGCCGTGGTCGGTCTCCCGCCAGCCTCCACCTGAGCGCTTGCTACTACTTGCTGAGTCGTTCGGGTGTGTAAGAATTAACTGCTCTGCTTCTTCGTCCGAGATTCCGGGCTGAAAGGCAATGAAAATGTCAGTACATTGCCATTAGAAGATGACTTAGCCTGCAGACGTACCTCGGGTTGGAACTCGACGAGCGGGAGGTTCTCAAATGACACGAAGGAGCGTACGAACGGGTGACCTGAATTAATGCACACGTCCCCCGTGTTGTTCGGATTCAGGAGAGGATTCACTGTCGATGATCGATAGTCGACGGGCAACAATTCCTCTCGATCAGCGTACGGCCGTGCTTGCAATGTCATGGCAGTGCACTCCACCGGAGACTGCCAATCCACTCGCAACTTCATCTGCAGAAGTTTATCGTACGCTTGTCTTGCGAGCTTGTAGCTCTCCAACTGCAACGCGTGGTGGCCTAGCGTGAAGTAGATGTTGCTGAGTGAAATGCCAGGAGGCGGAGGGGCTACTACTACCGTGGCTCCGCTACCTCCTCCCATTCTGCCGTTGCTGCCTCGAGCTGCGAGTTTGTTGAGCAGGAATCTCGCAGCATGAAATAGCGATTCAGGTAGCAACGTTGTGAACGGTTCGTCGGTGAACGCGTAGATCATCGCGTATGCGTAGTACAATTCGGACAATAGTTCATTCTCCATCGCCTCGGCAAGTCGTGTCCGCTGCTCTTCGTTCAAGTCCATGGGATCTCCAGTTTGCTGCTTAGAGTCGACAATTGTTTTCATTTGCTGTTCGCAAAGTCTCCAATGGTAGTACGCAGCGGCACGAAAGCGTCGTTCACTTACGGCATTGTCGATTAGTTGGCACAGAAGCTTCGAACACTGGTCAGGTCGCTGGGCACGTGTGTACGCCTCCAAAGCATCGTCAAAGCGGTCTTGGGTCACTAACCACTGAGCATAAGGCACAAACACTTCATCAGGTCTTCGAACGCTGTCTCGGTGTCGGTCTGCCAAACGAACAGCTTCTTCCCATTCTTGCAATCGAATGTGCATCTGCAGCAACTCATCGAGGTCTCCGAGTTTCAAGTACATATCGCGCGCGTTGGCAAACTGACCTCCTTTCAGGAAGAAATTAGCTGCCACCGTCAATAACCGAGAGCTGGCTGCGGCGTCAGGCTTCCGCGTGAGTTCTAACAGATCATCCAGCCAGCCATGTTCGCCTAAAATCTCTCCAGCTCGAACGAAATTGCCACTTGCAGCGTACATTTCTGCAGCTGCACGCCAGTCTTGGACATCTTCAGCCCAACGAGCCTGTGCCAACACGAGTTGCTGCACGTCTCCAGCTTGTCGAGCTTTAGCAAAACGTTTAGCTTCGTCCCACATACGCAGGTCGGCGAACATTTTGATGGCGCGTGCTGGCTCACCACAATCAGCGAACAGCTTTGCTGCCAACGGGAATTTGCCCTGGTGTGCCATGATTTCCGCCTGAAGCAGCGATTTCACCTTTTTCGCAGCTTCGCCGCCGACTTCTTCGCCTTCCTGGTCGCTGCTGCCTTCTCCTGCTCCTCGTGGAAGTTGTTGTCGCCAAGTTTGTTCAAGAGCATTGACCAGCTCAATGTATCGTACGTCTCGTACGCGGATAAAAGCCTTTCGTGCAACTGAAAACCGCATACTTTTGAGAGCTTCCCATGCTAACAAGCGCCAATCTGCAGCTGTGACGCCCAAACATGAGACTTCATAAGCTTGAGCAAAGTCGTTCTGCTCCAGATAGCGATACAATGGTGCAGATTGCGGCACGTCGATCGTTTGTACACTGAGTGCACTGAGTGAGAACACTTTCGAGCCTGAAAATCCCACGACGAAGCCCTGCATCCGTTGTGTATGGCCTGGAAATTGACCGGCACGAATCTTCAGCTGTCCATTGCCGCCAAAGCACAACATGTCCTCGCACTCAGTGTTCCAAGCTACACTGTTGGTAGCGCCTTCTTCAAAAAGAAGTTGCTTCGTTGCTAAATCATACACCAAACATTTGTGGGAATCGTCAACCACAGCGAGCTTCTCGCGACTGCCATAATACAATGAACATTATGATGAGTTTGACGAGTGAATAGCAACCGACAAAGAAAGCAGCAACTTACTTTGCGCTGATGTCGAGACAGGAGATTGGGCTGCTCTGCTGGATGAGAGGAATCGGGAACGGGTTGTTGATGAAAATCTGCCATACTGAACCATCTTTGAGTCCAACCAGAAGTCCTTCTCTCCCAGGAGCACCTCCCGTCACTTTGATGTAGCGAATAAGCGACTCCATCACCCATTCGCGTTCCTTTCGGCCGGTGAAGTCGTACTGCTGCAGCTTTTGCTTCTGACACAGGATGAAGTGCAAACTCGTGACGACCAGCAAGCTGCAAGGTAAATCCTTCGTGATTCGCTCTTTTACTCGGTAATGCATGTCGTAACTTGCATTCGTCGAGTTGCCGTTGGTATTGCCAGCGAGTTCGTAGATGATAATGCGGTCGGACAGCTGAACGGCAAGCCGATCGCGATACACGCTGAGCTTTTTGACACAGTCGCGTGTCTTGATTCGCACTTTTTGCTCCGTCATTAAATGCTGCACAATTACATCGGTAAGATGCTCGCGGTAGGCATATCGCTCCTGGTAAATGCCGTGCACAGTGCCAAATACGAGGCAGTACACTGACAACGTGCCATCCTCGCTTCCAACGCCAACAAAATTCGTCTTCGGTCGGGCCTTGATCGCCCACACCCAGCTCTCCTGTTCACAAATTCTACACACCGCATCCTGTCAGAAGGAAACTTCAAACCTTACAGCTTTGTGGCTCATACCCGACGAGAAAGATGCCGTCTTTCGTGTAAAGTCCAGCCTTGCGGTTGCTGCCGCCAACGAGCAGATACTTGCCCTTACTACACAACATCAACACCACAACAACAGAAATAATGAGAACTATGAAACTCCTACTGACAAAACAATCACGAACTCAACCTGAAGTACGCGAGACTCGTCGGGTTGAATGCCAATTTGCGAGCCTTGCCCTGCATGACGCCACTCGGAGTGTAAAATGCAAGAGTGCGATCCCAACACCCCACTGCGAGGATATCGGTCGAGTCATCTTCATGTGCCGGACTCCACGCCAGAGCCCAAACCGGAGCATTAGACCGCTCGATCAGCCTCTTTTCGGCTCCGAGCTTGTCACGCAGCGTGACGTTGCCATTGAGCAGCCCTAACGCCAACAATTGGCCATCTTTGCTCCACGCTGCTGACAGAATCTTGGCCACCACTTTGTGTTTGGCCACCGACTTCTGCTCTGGCGCCCAGAGTCCGAAATCGGACGCCGTGCAGCTTGCAAGACATTGAGACTGCGGATTGTACGCCAACTTCTGGATACTGTCGTTGTGCGTGTACTTGAGGATCCCTTCGGCTTTGTCCGTCCAGATGATGACGATGTTGTCTGCTCCACCCGAAGCAAAGCGTTTGCCATCATGGGAATAGTCCACCGAATAGACCGTTCCTTTATGGCCTTTTAACGAATGCAACAACGTGCCGTCCACTGCATCGTACACTAACACGCGAGTGCCCACTGCTGCCACCACTTGCGTCCCATCCGGTCGAAAGGCCAAATCCTGCACCACAAACTTTTCGCCATTGCGTTCCGGCACTTTGTCACTCCACGCCAATACACTGCGCATGATGTTATCACCTTACAGTCTACTCAGCAACAACTTGGTGACGGATCTACAGCAATGCAAATGCTCGGGAGGACGCGAAATGAAAAGTCGCACGTGGTGGATCGGATCTTGAAAAACCGTTGAGCTTGCTCAAAAATGCTTAAAAATGGCTGCATTCTACAACATGTTTGCATACTATTGTGAATGATGCAATGCATTTTTGAAATGCTAGTGTTGATTCCGGTTAGCCTACGGGGTCTAGTCCGTAATGTTTGCACTTTATCGCTGCTTGGTGTCGAAGCGACTGAGACTGATGGCGAATGCTTGGAGCATGGACAGCGGGTACTGGAAGTCCATGTTGAAGCAGTCCTTGCCGACTTTGCCCAATTGCAGCAATACGTGCTCTTGAGGCAGTGATACAGTGCCTTGGTCCTCGTACACGAAGTCCGGGTAGTTTTTGCGGTACTGATCTCGCATTTGCTCGTTGGTCGGCTCGGAGTGTACTAGCTGGAAGTTCTTCACGGATACACACGTCGCACGACTGCGAAAGTCCACGATGCAAGAGGAGAGAGGGTCGTACTTGGTCTCGCGCTTGTGGAAGAAGACGAAGTTGGACGCGTCCATGACGTTCTGCCCACCCTGTTCATACAACATTTGTACGGACTCGTTAGGTCTCAGTAGAACTAACGTGAGTTTGGTCATCACGTACTGCGGCTGTGATGTTGCGCACGTGCTCTTCCATCATCTGGTCGCGAGAAATCGGACGCCACTCTAAGTATCCTGCTCCAGTCTCTAGGATGGATGGAATCACAACTTCCATCTTTCTCGGATAAGGCTGACACAGCATTCGCTTGTGAACTTACAATTCCAACAATTGATCATGGTGCGATACACTCACCTTCTTCGAGTAGTGATACCGAATCACTGCGAGCTCAGCACGAATACTTTGTCGGAGTTCGTCGTCCACTTCACAGTCCGAGTCCAAGTCCTCGGGATTGTCGCCTTGGTCGTACAAGCAATACTCCATCATACTTGTGGACGACCTCAGCTTTCCAATGTACTGATGACTTCGCATCATCCGCGACAGGAACAAATCGTCTCTGAAGAGAAGCAATCAACAAGAAAAGTTAGTGCCTCCTTTCACCAGGACTTTGAATACTTCCACACAGCAAACCTGTTCATCGAGATCACATAGTGCGACGTGATACGGCTCGTGGCTTTCTTCCTGGCGTACATGATGGGGCGACCGCTAGAACTGTTGACTTCTAGGAGTAATGTGTAGATCGGAGCAAGTTTGTTCGGTCCGCTGTCGTTTCTCTCGATGAAGCACTTGACGATTTGTCCACGACCACATTCAAGTGGCCGCTTCACAAACTCCAGCAAGTGATCGGGAATGTACGGCACACTCTTGGGATTGAAAAACTGCCATCACAACAGATAAGTGAGTTTGACGCTTTGAACTCACATAATGGCAGAATTAAGGTGCAACAAACCTGAGCTTGGATCTTCTTGGGCTCGTCCTGCTTGCTGCGTCGTTTCTCCTTGCGCTTTTCACGTGACTTCTCTCTGTCTCGGTCGCGATCTCTGTCTCTGCTTTCCCTGTTTTCTCGGTTGCTTTGCTCTTTTGTGCTTTCGTCACTGTTGGAGCTGACTTTGTCTTTCGTGTCGTTGAATGAAGACGAACGTGAGTCGTCTTGTTCACGCTCGTGTTCATGTTCACTGCCAATTTGCTCGTCCTCTCGAGGAGATCGAGATCCACGCTTCATCTTTCGTAACTCGTCGTAAATGTCCTCGTGCGTAGCATTTCTCCGTAACACACCTTCACCGTCCTCCTTCTCTTCATCACCGTTGTTCCCCTTGTGCTCACTTTTGATATTGTTTTGGGCAGCAGAACGACTGATACTTGGCTTCGGTGGTCCGTGCTTGCTTTCGATGACGATCTCAGGGTCATCTTCATGCTCAACAGCTTTTTCTTCTTGGTCATCCTTTGCTTTGGCATCAGGTTTGTTATCTTCTAGGAACGGAATCTCTTCAACGTCCTCGAAGGAGTCGTCGATGTTTGCGATCGGGCGTGCAGATTTCGAGTTTCCACTGTTATCCTGCTTCGCCTCGGCCTCGATACTTTTCGCCTCGCGTTTCTTGACAACAATCACCTCTTCTTCCGGGACGTTGAGTCTTGATTGCCCGCTGAATTGTGCTGCCATCCCCATCTTCGTTGTGAAAACTCCAGGGTTGGCATTCTCCTTGACATTCGGCATGCCCGTTCGACGCGCTAGTTCTGCTTCCTCTTCGGGGCTTCGACCACGCGCTGAAAGCGCAGCGTTCGTGTCATTTAGTACTTCAATGGTACTTTTCATCACCAACGGCGGCTTCACAATCGGTGGAGTGTTTGATGGAGGAGCTTTTGCGGGAGCTGTAGCGGGAGGTCGTTGGGTTTGAGTCACAGGTTTTACGGGAGGTTTTCCAGCAGGAACAGCACTCTTGGTGGGTCCTGCTCCTGCATTGTTCGCAATCACGGGCGAGTTATCTCCCAAAATGTCGACTGGAGCTGCTCTTGGAGTTGTTTTCACCTCGGGAGGTCCCCTAGCTGTAGTTGGTGGGGTTCGTTTCGCATCGGGCTTTGGTTTCGGTGGACCCGTTGGTGCAGGCTTGGCGTCACCTTTACTTTCACCTTCAACTGCTCGTGGAGTACTTGCAGGTTTAGCTGCTGCCTTAGGTGGTGCGGCGGAAGGTGGAGCTCCTGTTGGATGAGGTTTTGAAGGAGGTGCCATTGCTGTTGAAGACGGAGTTGAGTTTGGAGGAGCCCCGGATGGAGGTCCCATTGGCTTTGCTTGTCCTCCAGTGGGAGGTCCTGCTTTGGCTTGCGCTCCGTTCGGTGGTGGACTACCCGACGGTGGTCGTGCAGCGCCTCGAATCTTTGCTACTGATGCACTTGGGGCTTTTGCACTTGGAGGAGGTCCGTTCGGTGGTGGTAATGAAGACTTCGATCGAAATGCTGCAGCCGCTGAAGTTCCTGCTTTTGGTGGAGGGTTGGACGGTGGAGGCAACGCCTTCTTCTTCTTCGTAGGGTCTGCACTTGCTGCATTCTATGAGCACAATTGCATTAATGCATTAGTTCGTTGATCGCCGGTTGTATTGGCAAAGTGTTCGTTGTGTGTTACCTTGGCATCAGCGTTGGCATTCAGCGGTGGAGCCATTTTGGGTGGAGCTTTCATGACTCGAGGCCTGCCGTGTAGAAAAAAATATTAGCAGGAGTGAACCAACAGTGCATTGCATTTTACTCGCACACTTACGTCGAGGTCTCGCCCACATCCTTACTCTCATCGGATCCTTTCTCGTCGGCCATGCGTTTGTCCTGCCAATTGCCTTGAGGTCGACTCGACAGCTAGCGCGCCCCTCAAACTACTCGACGAAACGGATCACACGCGCTTCGAAACTACTTCCTATTTCAAGTGCATTCGTAAGGAATAGGAGCGTGTTCTCCGTCATTTTCATCACTCAATCAGCTAGACAACTGGGCAGCTATGGCACACAACGTACAAGTTGACTTGTTCCCAGGCCCTGACCATTTTAGCAAATTTTCAGGCGGCTGTCAATTACTGATCGGTGGCTCGACCAACGATCTCAAGAGGATCGAGGTGGCTACATGACTATACACTAGCGCAGACCTTTGAGCTCAGGCAACGGGTGAATAAATATTCCCGTACAAGCATTCAACGGCATTGGATCTTAGGCGCGTCTGCCTCCATTTTCTCTGCGAGATCCTTCTCGGTTGCTAGGAACAGCCTACAGCACCTACAGCTTGAGCGTCACGCATAATGTAGCCATAATCACCAACTGCATGCATTGTGCACATGCACGAGAGCTCTCGCATGTCAACGGACCCCCTACCAGTCATTCATTCCCACGCAGTAAAACACTCACGGAACATTCCGAGTGATATGTAAAGCGAGGTGGTCGTTGTGTCAGCTCAACGGGAAGTGGCGTGCGCTGTCCCTCGAGTCACGCATGGACAAATGATGCCAGCACATCCGTTGGACGGATTCCGTGCGTCCTCTAAGATCGAAGACCTCGAGCACACCTTTGTTTCGAAGCGTGCTGCATTTATTCAAGTCGCGCCTTTGACAAGTGTGCACAATACTGCAGAAGTTGTTCAGCAACTTTGAAAAGGCACGAATCAAAGATGCAAGTCGAGTGGAATGCATCATTCAATGAATGGCCTGCAGTCGACGCAGCCTCACCGAAATCTTGATCGTCAAGATTTTCGTGTTGCAGTGTCCCCAGTGTACAATACGTACATGCACAAATCGCGCGTCAATGCAGCGCCGTGTTCCCTGAAGACGCAGTTGCACACGAAAGGTCGCGAAAACGCGTTGTGATTGGTGGGCAACGTTTGACTAATAGTGTATGATTGTTAAACACTGTTGCTGGCAATGGAAAGCTGCAATGTGGTTATTCAAGGCATAGCAGACAATTATACTTTAATACTGTCGAGGATGTTATTCTACCTAGAGCCGATTCGTGTCGTGCCAATCCCGCAGTCAGTATCACAAAGCGGGGCTACCTCGAATTTTGGACAGGAATATTCGCAGCTGGCGTTACCTGCATGAGATCTTTGGGGCCAAGTTCAGACGGGGTGGAGTCTGGTTGCGGCTACTATGCGTTTGTAACTCGTTAAGCCTTCCACGACGTGCTTTATCTGCAATTAAAACGGTTCATCTGCGACTGAAAGGCTTCACTAGTGCCTTGGTCCGACACCACACTCGGTATATGAAACGATTGGCGACGACCCGGGTCACCATAAAAACCCGGAGCTCAAAAATTCTATCATGATGCATGATTATTCATATGAAATTACGTAGGTTATACCAACGCTTCGACGTTGCCGTACATGTGGGAGACGCGTTGGTGTGGTCTGATCTGACCCACCTGCACCCCCAGAACGGCGTCCAACGCGTTCGGTGCGGTCGGTCATGGTTCTGCCAAGTGCTCGCGTCAGTTGCAACCTCTGAAGGTAAATGTCAGTTGTCAGGCCACACAAAAATAAATAATTCGATTTGGGCTTCTGGTTGTGTGCGGTGACCCGGGTCGTCGCCAATCGTTTCATATGAACCAAGGGAAAGCGTGTGCAACGTAAGATATAAACGCACTAACCGTTCCTCGAACTCGAAAGCAAGTTTGACAAGACAAAGCTCACACTTTGAAGTGAAATGTATCCATGAGTCGCGAAGGGGTGCGTGCGAGCAATAGATGTACCATCGCCACCCGGAAATCCAAGTTGATTAGCGATGACTTTTGCAGAGCAAAACCCAGGTGAATTGGAGCACTCGTGTCGCACAGCTTAATGGCTGAAGCTAGACACTGGTACTTTGTTTCAGCGAGGACGAGCTATCTCCAGCTCTATCATCTGCATCGACCGGGCCGACTTGAAAATGTGATGAGCAATGAAAAGTTGAAATGGGCATCACTTCACGAGTTGAATCAGTCTCCATCCCCGTCTTACAAGCTCAACGTATCGGCCTTCAGAGCATCCTACTGGTTGTACCACTTTCCAGATAATGATCTGTCGACAAGCGGTCTTCTTGAACGGGATTCTTGCGTTTGAAAACTGGATTTACCATCGACCTTCACGGCATTGAACGAAAGCTCGCAAGACTGTGGAGAAGCTGGATTATATGATGTCGTGTGGGTCTCAACAGCGACATTTCGGTCCGACTTGGCCGACATTGTGGACGACTTGGAAGTTGTCGCAGTTGAAGTTGAAGTTACTTGAGATGGACGCGACTTGACCGAGAGTCTCCACTGTCAACACAACAGCGACACTATAAGCGCCCTTAATAGCAGTTGCCAACCTGCGTCAAATCCCGATGCGTTTGCAGTGGAAGCGTTCCCGAAAAGTTGGGCAAGCCCAGCCAGCTGGTTTGACAGAGCCAGTACGGCGACCACCGAAGTCTAGGAACCTTGATGGTCAAGTCAACCGCAAGTTTTGGTCGGCTTTCACTCGGTTCATTGTGCAATTTGCCTTCGAGCAACCACATCAACTCGCCATGTGCACTCCAATCGATGTGGCCCAAGGTCTCATTAAAATCTTCGAATTGCGCGAAGCCATTCGCCACCAACGCCGCGTGAACAAGCAAACGTATCTTCAATTGACGGAGATCCACGTCGAGCTTCAACTGCTCGAGCGCAATGGACCTCTTCAAGACAATGCAACACTGCGTCGCAATGCCACCGTCAAGAAATTAGCATTGGCCGTGAGCCACTTCTCCAATTACCTGCAAAAATACAACGACACCAATCGATTCCTGCGGTTTTTCAAGCGCGGTGAGATGGAGGAGAAACGTCTGCGAATTGTGTCCGAGATCGAGCAGCTCTTCCGGATGCTTGGACTTGCAACTTCGGTTACTGTGATGAACGGAAATGCATCCGCGGCCAAAAACGCAGCGAAGTTTTTGGCAAAGCTGGAACAAGTGCACGCCGACGTGAAGCTCAGTCATGAACAAGTACAAGCGGCACTGCTGGGACTTGTGGAGAAACGAAAGAACGATGAGGCTGAGAAGGAGCTGGTTGCGGAGAGACCAGTGCTGACGCGGAGTCCTGCGCCGACGCCGTCTGCCTTGGATAACTTCTCCGTCCCGCTGTTGATGGACACTTTGGCTTCGAATCACGCTGTGCAGAAGGAGACAACGCTGTTGTCTCTTATACGCAAATGCGTGACGAGCAACAATCGAGTGTAAGTGTACAAAGGCGAAGGCATCGCACTATTCAAGCGCCTGATCCGAGACGGGGACAGTTTCTTCACGCAGGTGTACGCCCTGCACTGCCTGAGCTGGTTCACGTTCATCTACTCCAAGATGAGCGAGTCGCAATTCGAAGCACTGAGACGCTGCATTCGCAAGGCGACTCATTCCGAGGCCCAGTCACTGCTGCATGACCTTCAACACGGAAACGACCAAGAGAAAGATGACGCTGCAATTCTGAGCTCATGCATGGCAACTCGAGGGGACGGAGATACACTTCGAAACGCTTGTGTATTGGCGCCACTGATCGCACTGGTGATGAACGGCACCGCGAATCAAAAGTTGTGGTCTGCTGAGGCGTTGGGAACCCTTGCTAGCAATAGCGTTGAAAACTGCGAGGTGATTGTACGTGAAGGAGCCATTCCACCGCTTGTGCAGCTCTTGCGTTCCGGAACCGATATGCAGCAGCAAGAAGCTGCTTACGCGTTGGGAAATCTCGCAGCCAACAGCGATGAACATCGCGCGACCATTGCGCGCGAGGTGCCATTCCTCCGATGGTGGCGTTCGTGAAAGCCGTGACGGACGCTCAAAACCAATGGGCAGTGTATGCATTGGGGTGTTTGTCTTTGAGCAACGAGGCGAACCGCATTGCAATCGCTCAAGAAGGAGCAGTTCCACCGCTGGTTTCGCTGGTTCGAGTCGGGACTGACGCTCAGAAACAGTGGGCAGCTTACACGCTCGGCAACCTCGCGTACAACGATACCAACCGAGTCAAAATCACCCTAGAAGGTGCCATCACACCTTTGGTGGGTCTGTTGCAGTCAGGCACCGACGCTCAGAAGCAGTGGGCCGCGTATGCAATGGGGAACCTCGCATGCGAGAACGACGCGATTGGCGAGGCGATCGATCTTGACGAAGCTATCTTGCCGCTTGTGGAGCTGGTGCGAACTGGATCCGACCCGCAGAAGCAAGAAGCTGCGTACACACGTGGCAACTTCGCTGCTACCAATGAAGGCAATCGTGACGAAATCGGACGTGAAGGAGCAATTGCACCTTTGGTCGAACTCCTCCGAATGGGGAACGATGACCAGAAGCAGTGGGTAGCATATGCATTGGCGTGTATTGCCAAGAGCAACGATGTAAATCGCGCCGAAATTGTGCGGGAAGGTGCCATCTCGTCACTCGTGAACCTCGTGCTGTCTGGAACTGACGAGCAGAAAACTCAAGCTGTGCGCGCGCTTGGAAATCTCGCGTGCGAGAACGATGAAAACAGCAGAACATTTGATCCTGATACTGTGGTCGCCCCTCTGATGGGGTTCCTGCGTACTGGTACCAACGCGCAAAAAGCGAGCGCAGCGGTTGCTCTCCGGAAACTTGCGAGTAGCAGCGACGAAAACCGCGAGATAATTGTTCGTGAAGGTGCTATTCCGCTCCTGGAGCTGCTGGTGAAATCGGGTACCGAAACGCAGAAGCAGGCTGGCCTCGTTGCACTTGAGTACCTTCGTCACAACATGCGCGTTGAACCAAGGCTTGGCGACATTCTTCGTAGCGTTGCCGTAGCTTGGTAATTGGGATTTAATTTGTAAAAATGTACTTGAATTGAAACACACACTCGATAGCTACTTCATGGTGAGAATCATTGTTATTGGTCCCCTTTTGCCATTCATCGATCATGACTTGAGCTTCAGAAAAAGGCTACATTATTCTGTTTCAGAACAGCCATCACGTGAGCATCATGCTGTGGTCAGGTTTTGTATCCAGGTATCACGATTTCCTGTACTACTTATTCGCGCGCTGAAGCGAAACCTCAATTAGCTTTTCAGTTCCCTGGCGAAATTTGTGTCGATTGCAGTGCGTAATACCGGAGTTGCGTCTCTAGTGCTGAGAAGTTTGAGGATGCAATTTCCTGGATGTAAAAATGCGGGTTTCGATACACATCTCTCCGTCCATAGCACTTTTGGTTTGCTTCAAAGTCCAGCTCCAAATGAAATAGCTGAACTTCGTAATATCTTAGACCAGATTCTTTGTGAAAGCGCATCAGATGCGTCCAAATGGCAGGGTCGGTGTAAGCATTTACAGCAGCAGGAACAGCTTCAACTGCCTTTTCTTGCAAGTCCGCGTCTTCGGATTTATTTGCCGCCAGGCCAGTGAGTTTGTGCTGATTGCGATGCATGAATAGCACTTCTCCATCTGCATCGTGCTGCACCATAGTCATTCCACAGAAATCGGAGCGGAGGAAGTTATCTACAATGGTTCCGGCCATCCCAGGCGGCGTCTGGATCATGTGGAAAGGGACCTCCAGCTTCAGCCACGCCAAACGAAAAAGGTCCTTGTCTCCCCACACGAGCTTCAGCGCAGAGAAGAAATTTGGGCGGGTACGAGCGTAGAACCGTACAAGCTCCAGCGGTGCAGCATGTCTTCTACGATCCACTACCAGTTGTCCACTTTCTTGCTCAAACATGTCCACGTAAGGCATATCCAAATACTCCCACAATAACGAGTTTTCGCGGATACCGAAGAGGGTGCAGCCTGGGTGCCAGAAGTCCGGCCAGAAAACTGCCCCAGTCTGCACGAACTCAGGCGACTCGAAGAGGAACGTCGGATCTCGGACAGGAACGTTGTCAGCATCCAAGAACAGCACGCGGGCGAAGGAACTGTGATAAATTGCATGCACCTTTGCAACAAACCGCTTTGCAAGCGGATCACGAATTTCCTGGAAACTGATGTTGCCTTGCTGTGCCGCTAGATGGCGCAAAGGCTTTAAAACGCCATCGTTTGGCTTCATCTCATCCGGCCGAAACCAAATTTCAACAGGCAACTGACAATGATACACATCACGAAGAACGCGAATCGTAGCGTACGCACTAGCAAGAAGTTTTGGGTACACCACCATGACAATTCCACCACGAGGTGGCTCCGATCTGTTCACATTTGGCAGCGAAAAACTCGGTTCCGACGCTGCAAGTGCTTTTTCATGAGCTTCCACTCGAAAATTGACAAAATCTGGTGCATCTTCGCACTTGAATGGAACTCCATGTCGTAAACTGTTGCAATGTCTCTTCATGACTCGAAATCTCTCGCCAGAGTCCACATCTTCCACTTCACAGAACCCAGACTCGTCTTTGGACAAAATCGTCGTACAATTTTCATCCTTTTCCACTTGTCGAGCCCCTTCCGGACTGCATCCACTGGTAGCTCGCCACCCAATGCACTGCAAATTCCGCTTTTTCATTTCTCCAGACGGAAAATCTCGGATTTCACCGTTCGAAACGCGAATTTCAGTAGCTGATACCAAGTCCGAGTTACCCGCAAGTTGTTTTTCAAGTTTGCTACTGCTTCTGTCAATTAAAGTGCCGTCCAGTCGAAACGTGAAAGCGCCGATCGAGTGCGCAGACCAAAACAGCGCCACGGACGCATACACAATTGTCAGAACCAGTAGGATCCTCGGAAGCCAGCAAACGCCTCGTCGACTCGACCACCAAAACGGCGACGAAGTGTCTGCAGATTTCATTTTCTCCATTGTTGCGCCTTGGCCTGCGCTGGAAAAGGGAAGTGGCGACTGAAAAGTGGGGACTCTCGCTCTCCTCAGATGACGAGGTGGGGACCAGAAGGCGGTGATTCTTGGCCGCAACAGCCGGTGGAAGGGAGTTTCAGCGAATCTGAATCTCGGTTACGGGTTTTCGAGTGTAGCCATGTACTGTAACGGTACGGAGGCACTTGGTGGCTTGGCGGTTGCGGAGACTTTACGATGTGCAAATGGCAACGTTCGAGCGACGTGATTGGTCGTTTGTGCAACAGAAGCTCTTCTAGGATTGATGGTGGACTTCATCACGTTGAAATGGCTGTCTTTCGCAATGAACGGGCTGTGGACAAATACTTTTGTCGATGGTGTTGTTGATGGCGGTTCAGTGTTGGGTAGCTGTTATAGTCTGTTGGTCCTTAGATGATCTGTTGACGTTGGTTGCAAATTGCTGCAAATGGAGCTACGTCTACTCGAAGCACAGCAACTACAAACTGTAGTCAACAATACTACGTAGTTGGTCTGCGGTAACTGTGTTTACGTGGTGGAGCATTCCACGGTGGAGTCCACCATGACGTGTCTTCCAGAAGCACAGCTATAATAGATAATTTCCAACAGCGCTTCCCAGTTCACATGCCAGCTATCCCCGATTGTCCACAATTGCGCGACACAAACAGATTGACACTGAGCGCCGCTCTACATGTCCAAATGAAGCAACCAAGACAAGATACCAAGATTCCTTTTAGCTACACATTGAACATCAACGTCAACTCGTGTACCCATTCCCTTCCAGCAACTTTCTCCGCAACATAATCGCTTATGTTGCGATTACGTTGCTCTAACGAATGCCGCCCCAGAAACGCGAGCGCCTCTTCCATATTCAACGCCAGTCCGGAATCTGAGAACCGCAGGAGAGATGGCTTCGCGCATGGAGAACAGCGTGCGCTCGCAGCTCTCGGCCATGCGCAGCGGCCCGGAGGCGCAGCAGGAGCAGCGCCGCAAGATGCTGGACATGTGCGCGCGTCAGGAGCTCACGGACGTGTCTCTGCTGCTGCAGCGCGAGCCCAATCAAGCCAAAGACGAGCTCATGGACGACCTGGAGGAGGTGGCGGCCCATCGCGTGGTGCTGGCCACCGCCAGTCCCTTCTTTCACGCACTTTTCACCGGCGGCATGAAGGAATCGCACGACCAGTCGCCCTGTGTGCCCATTCCGGGGGTCCCAGTCGCCGCCTTCCGAGAACTAATGAGATACATGTACATAGGAGAGTTAAACGTCTCGGGAGACACGATACTGTCCGTTCTGCATGCGGCCAACCGCCTGGAGCTGCAGGAAGTGGTGGAGATTTGTTGCAAGCACTTGATTCTCGAGCTCTGTGTCAACAACTGCGTGGACATCTACATGTGCTGTGAACAGCTTCAGATGCGCGCGGCGTGCAGACTGCTGGCCCAAGCGGCCAGAGCTATGATCGACACGTACTTCTGTGAGGTGTACCAGAGTGAGAGCTTTAAAAACTTATCGCTGGACGCGGTGTTGAAGATTTTGAGGCATCAGAAGGATGCGCAGGTGTCGTACAGGAACGCGGTGGACTGCTTGACCGACGATGCGGCAGTCAAGGCCTGGATGATGCACGACCCCATGACGAGGCAAAAGGAGCTCTCGTTCGTGCTTCACTCGCCCATGAGCGGCGAGAATTTTGACATGGATGCTGACGACGCCGCACAGGCGATTTTGAGTCGACGCAATAGCGACAACGCCATGGTGAACAGCAAGGAGAGACTGTCGTTTGTGGCAGAAGAAGTGATCGATATTGATACGATGACGTTGCTCACAAGTGAAATCGAGGACAATGTCAACCACCAGTTGACCCCGACGATTTTCGTCATCGGGGGATTTAATAACCCAGGCGCGCTGAACACGGTGGAGTATCTCGACTTTCATCGAGGTGAATGGTTCCCTGCCGCGCCGATGTCGACCCGGCGATCTTACAGCGGGGTTGCAGTCTCGAAAGACAACAAGATTTTCGTCATTGGAGGAACCAGTAGCAGTTCTCAACATCATAAATCGATGGAGCAGTTTGATCCTGAAGTAAATTCATGGACAGCAGTGCCTTCGATGGCAAATGCGCGAAGTTATCTAGGTGCTGCAGTGGTGGGAGACTTTATTTACGCCGTTGGAGGGTTTAATGGCCAAGCTCACTTGTCATCCGTGGAGCGGTTTAGTCTACAAACGCACAAATGGGATCAGATGCCTCCACTTTCAACAGGGCGGAGTGGATTAGCAGTTGTTGCTCTGAACGGTCTGGTTTACGCTATTGGAGGATATGATGGCCGGAAACATCTAAAGAGTGTTGAAGTTTTTGATCCGCAGACCAACCAGTGGTCGTCTGTGGCTAGCATGCGCTATGCTCGCAATGGGCCAGCGGCCGTGGTGCAAGAGCACAGTAACAGTATCCTGGTTTTTGGGGGGAGTCGCGGCATGGTGCAAGAATGAATACGAGTGAGCGCCTGGATTTAAACAGCGGCATGTGGAGTGATGTGGATGCGTTTGCGGACTGTCGTAGTGGCCATGTTGCGTTTAGCTTTCTCAGCGAGTCATTCCTGTTCTGTCTGGGAGGATCCAACAAGAAGGACGAGTATTTGGATACTGTCCACCGATACGACTACTTGTCGAAACAGTGGACGCTGCACTCACAGATGCGCGCGCAGCGTTGTGGCCTTAATGTTGCGGTGGTGAAGACGTCTCCACACGCAGAATGTTTTTCTGCTCAAAGGGAGAAGGATCATCTGTTGTACAAACAACCATTTTACTTCTGTCCCCAGGAACGCCGATCTATATCTTTTGCCGAAGGAGCTTGATCCTAGTTCCTTGTATAAATCTTGAAGAGTAACCACTCACCCATGCGTTTACTAAAATTATGTCATAACTAAACAAGGGAACCATATTCGAATACTTGGGAAGAATTGTTTTTGGGGTTGGTGGTATTCACAAGATGCACTCGCATCCATCCTAGATCAAAATATAAGTGGGTTTCTTTTTTCTCAAGGAAGCCATCCTTGCCAGCGAAAATGGACTTCAATCCTGACAAGATAAGATTTTCATAATGAATACGATTAAGCAGATTATTTCCTGATCACCACCGCCCGCTGTGCTCTCAATACACTCAGATTCGTTGCCAATCTCAGCGCAAACGAAGGTGCACCATCAGAAAAAAGTGTTGGGTCACGTCACACACTAGACAGCTGCACCGTAAGCGGAGAGCAACGCGTCGCCATGGAATTGACGCCATCCAGCCACCAAGTCTTCGTACTCCTTAGGATGGTTGCGGTTGAACGCAACAGGGTCCTGCAAAATTGTACAGTTAGCGCATTCAATTCGCGACACATAAATAAATGATCAAGGTCCAGTACATACCTCAGCGAAGCAAACAAAAATTGTGTGAAGTGCCGCAATGATCACGTGCGCCAAGATCAAGGCCATACTGATACCGACCATGAAGCCAATAAAGGGCCATCGTTCCGTACACACTCATGCGAGAGCCCAGCGCCGTAAACCATTCCATCGGCGAGAAGCGCACCATCAACAGACCGATGCAGCACGTAACAACACCCACGCCCATTGCACCAAACGAAAGCGCGCCTGACGTCAAGTCATCATTAATCACAGCCGTCCAGCCGCGGTTGTTGAACAAGTCCATGACAGCCTTGCCGCTCGTGCGGAACGGGTAACCGTACACGCCAACGTACACATAAGCCCATTGGTTCACGTACTCCATAATGTTCGCCAGACAGCTCAAAATACACTCGGCCATGCATGCCAGGCATGCCAGTCCTCCATTGTTTTCTTCATTAGCACGACGTTTGGCCATGTCCGCCATGGTCCTCAGAGCCTGGAGCACTGCCACAATTAGGGATCCGAAGCAAATGGATCCAAAAGACGTCGTCAACGAGCGGTAGAGTGCTCCCACCGTTGCCTTCTGGGCATTAGGCTGGTACCACCACGTCGCTACGACACCGGCCGTCGTGCAAGTCAAAATGTTCTGCAGCACCTGCTGTCCCCAGTAGACACTCACCAGCATGTAAAACAACGCCATATACGCAGGCAGACCCACACAAAGTCCTCCATGGCTGCGTCCTCGACTAGCGAGATCAATTTCCCGGTCACAATCCGGGTCAGCATCCACGAAAATCTGGTGCATGCCTAGACTGGCCAGTCCCCATAGAGCCATCCAGGCAAGTTGCTGCAGCACTAGGAAAAAGGCAAGCGCGAACACTGCCGAGTGCTCTTTTAGGCTGCACATGCCGCCTTGAGGTTCGCCGACGCAAAGCCAATCCGGTTCTGCACGGCGTAAATGTACCAGACGTTGATGGCCGCCATGACCAAAAAGACCAGCGCCGCCCATGGGTTCACCGAGAAAGTGGTCACTGCAAAGACCAGCACCATGCCTACATTTAGCCACAGTGCGACCCTAATCATAGAGGACGCATAGGACATCAGTAGCTTAATCCAGGCTAAAGATAGCACGGTGCCTAGCACGCATAATAGGCCAATCATCGTCCACGCCACGGAATGTCCTTGCGGAATACGACCATCACTCCGGTTCTTGCCCATGTCTTCTTTTAGGGCCGGGATGCCCTTCCAGAAGGCCAAAATGCCTAAAATAACCACATTGGCCAGGAAAAACACGGCGAAAAAGGCGTCGTTGCACTTGGCCGGTGGAGACTCGAGGCGCAGACTGTTGACGGCTCCCGAGGGCGGCGAGCGCCTTTCCTTGCCGCCGCTGGGGCTCATGAGCATCGGGTCCGTCTCGCTCACGGGCGTGTACATGGCTTCCGAGTCCGAGTCCGAGTCCGAGTCGGAGATGTACGTGGGAGCAGTCGCAGAGAACGTTGTGACTGGGTAGGCCTGGAATAGGCACGGGATGGAGGCGCTGGCGGAACGGGATTGGAAGATACAAAATTTCAGATGGGTCGGACTTAAGTGAATACTTTCCGATTCGTACTTAGGATAGATACACTTTCCGCAATCAGAGTGAAGGTCAGTGGACTATGGGGGATGCGGACGTCGCTGCGGCGACCAATGCGGCGGACGCGAGACCAGTGGGGCCGCCGAAAGGTTGGGATAAGGAGAACAAGACGCTCTTCATTATGCTGTGAAAATTGCAGCGCGTTTGGATGAGTGGAAGCTGAGATATTGGCGTTTTAATGTCGTAGTGACGCTGCAGTTCGTGGCTGTGGGCAGCGCGCCGCTCATGAAACGCACCAAGTTCACAGTGAGCGGCCACGACCAACTCAGTGTCGTGAGTATTTATTCCGTTAAAAAATTGCGAGAAAATATAGATTTTACGATATTTGATGTAGGTTTACAAGTTCCTGAGGAAGCAACTGCGACTCAAAGAGACCGAGTCATTGGTAAGAGCGAGAGAACTGTTGTTTGCAATGACAAGAAGCTTTGAAAGACTAATGTTGTGTGTAGCTTGTGTACTGCAACAGCTCGTTCGCGCCGTCTCCAGATCAGAGACTCAGCTCACTGTTCGAGGTGAAGACCTACTTCTGGGCCTTTATTGTGATTTTTGCTAACGTGGATTATGCTTGTGCGGGCAGAGTTTTCAAGTGGGAGATGTGCTCGTGCTCAACTACAGTATGACGCAGGCGTGGGGGTAAGAGAAATAATCTGAGCTGATAATTGAAGTTTAAAGTGCATTGGGAAATGGTTAGAGCTGTGATGAAGCTGGGGAGGACTCTCGGCTTGAAGAAACTTAATCACACCGACCCAACGAGAGCTTCAACTTCTGCACGTGAAGCTTCGTGGCGCTGCTGAAGCTGCAACAACTCGGCGTTGAACTCCTCGTCGTCCGAGTCATCGTCGATAACGACGTTGGGGTTCTTTGGTTTTGGGATGTGAGCACGTGGAGCTCTCGGACTAATTGTCGGGATTTCGCCTTCTCCTGAGTCGGATCGCTGCGATAGCCTTGGCTTCGGCACTCGCTTAGCGAAAGCTAGACCTATTTCGCGCGTAGATTTGGGTTTGACTGTACCTGTTTTCTCGCTGCTGTCACCAGGCTTCTTGGTTTGAGCATTTTTGTTGATAGTCCGAAGGTTTTGTGAGAAAGCTTTAATGCGCTCATTCTTTGCGCGCTTCTCCACAAGTTCGTCGGTGTTCAAGTCCGGCTGCAGCTTTCCCAGCTCATAGTACCCGTCCGGTTTTTCTTTTTTGTATTGCGACAGCTTGCACGGCTCAAACTGAACGGGTCGAGCCTTGCGGCTGAAAGCAAGCTGATCCTGGTCTGTCACGACACGACTCTCGTTAATTTCTTTGGGTGAGCGACACTCCTTTGGTGTGTTTTGGGTTGACACGTTGGCGCTGTTGCGATCTGGAGATCGAATCGAAGGAGCTTGGCGAGGTGGTTGAATATCTGGATAATCATCTCGTACCCGACCGGGGATTCGAGCTTGTTCGTAGTACTCGTAGTTGACTGCTGCACCTCGAGCACTTTTGGATTCGTAGTTGCCTGCTTTCCCCCTCGGAGACACAATCGGACTCTCTTGGGGTGCATTTTTCATTGGCGAACGCTGAGTCTGAACTGGAGGAGGAGGTGCAGCTTGACTACCAGCGGGTCGACCGCGGTCGGTGCGCACTTGGAGCTTGGTTGGCTGTCGAAGCATCGTCTGGCTAGCGTTGCTGTCATTATTACTATTGTTATTCACTGCTGGACGCTGCTGCAATTGATTTTTCTGCTGCTGCTGTGGCTGGGATCTTCGCTTTGGGGCTCCAACGCGAATCTCCTCACTTCCATCAGCCTTCTTGAGATGACCTTGGGCTGTCACCGTGGCGATTTTACCCTGGAATCGATCGAGGAAGTTCATGGTAGCGCGTCCAAGTTTCGATATGCTCAGCGACGCGTCTTCGAAGGCAAGATGAAGCACAGCTCCATATATATAGAGCGCCTATTTTCATGTTTGGCATTGACCTGGGATGAAACGAGTGCTGCCGGTGCGATCACCGGTTTGATATTATAGCTTGCCTCCTGTTAGCTGGTGTGCACGCTCGCCATCCCACAAGTCTCGGCCAGAGGCAAAGTGGTCACGGTGTATACTATTGTACTGCATAATACAACGCACTTGTTTACCAAAATTCACGCTACTTATTTTGAGCACTTGATCGACCACTGTAGAAGGCAAACAGTGGATTGCATTTGCAAAATACAGTGGCCATTGCTCAACTGAGGTTTGCCTCGGGCTCTAACCAAATCTGAGGTTCATACATACACAATACGATGTGGATAGTTGCTGTTGGACACGCCGTGCATTCTTGCCACTTTTTGTGCAGATTTGATGAGATCAAGACTTTGGTTTTGAAGCCCAGCCCTTGACACGATCCATTTTTGTGAGGCAGCTAGGGCTCAGTATCTCGGAACCGCGGTTATGTTTTACTGTTTTTCTTTCTTTCTACTAAGTACTCAATATTTTCATTGAAGTCGATTCGAGGCTACAAGAATCAATTGGCAGTAGTTGCTGAAGAATGATGAGAGGTATGGATAAACTTTAAGACACGCATACCATGCAGGCGGATGCCTCAGCTTCAATTCATTAATATATATATTGCATGTACAGTAGATCAGAAAGCGAGTCGACCCTACGACGACAAACTAGCCTTCGCTTTTGCAGTCTCAAGTGTGTATTTAGAGCAAGTCGACAACGATGAAGATGACAAATGCCATTATCTTCAGTTCATCCGGAGGACATTTTTGTATCAATCCTTGGGCACAGTTTGAAATGGCACTACCACCAAGCCCTCGTTTCCGGTTTCTCCACGACAGATAATGCAATGTTAATGTCAATCCTCGTTTACCACGCTTGCACACAATATACTCTTCCCCGTCTTATCTTGTCTCCCACGAGTATTTTCGGCTTGCTGGTCCAGAATGCTATACATGTAGTAGATTCTTACCGTTGCAGGTACAGTACAAGTATTGCAAGGAAGCATCAGAACAGGTGCAAAGGGTCGAAACAAAAGCCTTTCCGCCTCAGTTGCAGCGACATCTCAGAACCACATCATCTCGCTGCGCAGATACATCTACCTCAATGATGGAACCACAACTCGATAGAACAATCAGTAGTGGCTTCGTTTTGAAAGCGAAGTCCGAACCGGTTGGTGATGTTCAACCTCCAAACACGGGGTACACTGCCTCTGTGCATCGAGTACAAAGTAACCACGTCGCGGAATCGACTGCGATGCTGCTTACCAAGAGCAGTAGCGTTGATGCTTGTACGATACCACAAGAACATAGTATCTCTTCACTTGTTCAGTCACTGCATCCAAGACCCGATAACCTGATGGATCCGACAATTCGAGCGATATGGAGTCTCGTTCTCAAAAACGACGTAACTCGAGATAAACTTATCCACGAAGGAGCCATTCCACAACTCGTTTTTATTCTACGACAAGGGTCCGAGGATCAACAGGAAATTGCTGCGGATATCCTGACACTGCTTTGTGGTAGTACCAAGCACTGCGAAATAATTGCCAACGCGGAAGCTATCAATCCGCTGATCTCCTGTCTGCAGTCCAACAAACGCAGTCTTGCCGAAAGTGCCGTGTACGCTCTATCAGCTTTGGCAGAGAACAGCTCCGCAGTCGCCTCTGAAATTGTTCTCGCTGGAGCTATTCCACTCTTTGTTGCACTGTTTCGTTCCAAGTTCGACTATGCAGTGTACGCACTGGAAAAATTCGCCAGCATGAACGAGGCGAACGCTACTGCGATAGCACACCACGGAGCCATCGCGCCATTTGTTGCGCTTCTCGACCACGGAACAAAGTACCAACAAGAAGCAGCTAGGAAAGAACTGCACCAAATCGCACTGGTCAGTGACGTTCACCAGTCGGAAATCCAAAACGAGAAATTGCCACCGTCCGCTGTCGAACCTCCCGAGATCTCAACTTCCAAGGTGTTGCAGACCAAGCCACCCTTAAATCGAAAGGTGTCCAAGTCGGTTGTGCGTCACCGTCTCCGCCGCTTGTCGCGGGTGCTCGATTCCTCTCAGCTCTAGATTTTGTTTCCTCTCCGTCTTAATACCCATTTTCTATCTTACAACTGAGAAAATCGTTGCACTGCTAACCAGTAGCTCGATTCTTCCAGTAAAATGGGTCTTCTCTTTGTGTATTTCTGCTCTGGACTCTTGACGACTCGAGATTCACTTCGACGTCTCTTTGTCTTGGTTTCACTATGCTCAGACGCTTCGATCTGCCGCTTCCTCGACCGCAACGCAGACACTTTAAGTGCCACCTCCGAGTCTCCTCGAAGCCGCTTTTTGGTTGTGGCAGTCGCCACGTCGTCCTTAATCTTGCGAATTGGCGTGCGGAAACTTTCTGAGTGGTCCTGGACGTCGCTCTCAGGAGGTTCTTCCACCGTTGCAACGCGAACGACCTTGAACTCGCGCTGCTTTAGCCACAAGGCGTATGCACTCGACGCCATGTTTTCAAAAGTCACATGGAAGTGGCAACGTTCCCGCCAAAACCTCGTTATTGCATATGTTTTTATAAAGTTTATATTTTTGAAAGCTCCAGCAACTTAAGTGAGAAACTTGGTATAGAATTAAGCAGCGATGGCGACCTCTGCGTACGCATCGTGGCTCAAGAAGCGCGAGTTCAAGGCGCCACGGACGTCTGCTAGTCCTCCAGTTAAGCTTCGAAATGGTGTGGGGGCCGCTGCGTCGAAGGGGGCGTCGGAAGATGAGGGAGCGTTAACGCAACATAAGCACCAACTGGACGAGGTCTCTGCCGGCAAATTCCACGTGGTTTCCAGCGTGGAGACGACGCGAGTGGCAGTGCAATCTGTAGCGCGGCCTTCTGTAGTGGGGAAGCGGCCCAGGAGCTGGCTCAGCAGTGGAGAGGGAGATGCAGGACGCGAGAAAGACACTAAAGTTGCTGGAACGAAGCGTCTGCGAACTGGCAAGGACGAGGTGATCAAAGCGACGGCACTGAAGCTGGTCAGTGCTTCGAAGTTGTTACGACAGTCTTCAGCTAAAAGAGAGAGGGAGAGAACGACGTGGAGTGGCCGAGTTGAAGCTAAAGTTGCTGCTAAAGTTGCGTTTACTGGGGTGAAGCAGACTAGCTCCAAGGACAAGAAGACGGAGAAGGAACCAACTAAGAAGCGAACTTTGCGTCACATTGAAAGTGGTGACAAGACGACGAAACGACTGCGGTTCGATGACGAGGAGGAGAATGCGGACAATGTGTTTAAGCTTGGACTTCCGCCCAAGAGTCCATTGCAAAAGAAAAAGAGGAAAGTGCAGACAGCTATGCTGGATGAAAGCCAATATTGGATGGCTGTGGACAGATTCTCGCATTTGACGTAGAGACTGTGAGTATGGTGTTGAGTGTGATGACTTTTGCTACGTTTGGATATGAAAGGGAATGGAAGGCACGCTACGTTATTGATTTTTGAGTGGAGTCAGAGTGGTGGATCCTGTGCCACAACTGCCGTTGATGTCGTCTTTGAATCCTATGAGTATTTCTGTTTGGTGCCTATTATTGCGCTTTCGTCCTCGACTCTATTCCAGAAATCAATATTTTTCTCGTCGTACCTGTGTTGTCGCTGCAATGAAGAATCTCGACACAGTTCTGTCATCACCGGCAATTGATCATCCAACAGCCTGATCATACTTGCCTCGGCTCAGAACTCTGTATGGGTCACTGTACTGTGAGGTTTAGAGGTTGCATTGAATCGAGCCTGAAGACGACGATGCGCACAAATTAGATGGCGTAGGTTCTTTCACGACACATTCCTATCGGTAGTCTTCTGGGCGAGAAATTGACGTGCACGGAGAAGCCCCTGCATCGCATGTGCAGATACGTTGCATTTCCTGAATTTCGATCTACTCGTCAAGCTTCAAGAAACCCTTTTGAGCCTTCAAACCCAAAACTATGGGGCTTCTGCTTGATTTGAAGATACCTGGGTCGGGATCAGTGGAAGACGTGCTATCAAAGATCGAAGAACACGCCAATGAGATGAAGGAGGTTCGCCATGCTTGCATGAGACTTCATGGTGTCTTGCAAGCTGTTTTCAACGAGGTGCAGGAACTGGAAAGCAATGGCCAACTCGTGCAAAACGAAGCAGTTGGCAAGTTTGTAGCGATGCTATCCAAGTGCATTGAGTGCTTCAAGTTATACCAAGAGAAGAGGTCAGTCAGTCGCCTCGTCAAATATCAAGCGCTGATGGAAAATCTTCGCTTCATCTACGAAGATATGGATGCCCTCCTGGTAGTGCTGAACATGACCACTATTGCTGCATTGAAAGACTGGAAGCAACAATGGGAGGCTGACCAACGAGCCCAGCGTGAAGTAATGGAGCCCATCGTCCTTTTCAACAGGTTGGGCGATGGAGTCATTCGTGAAAACGTCACGAATGTGATTTTCTCAGACCGGCAAGGTGAAGTCTTAGCTGAAGTGGACTCAAATCGTTGCATTAGTGGTGGTGACCAACGCAACAGCTCCGATATACCGGACGTGGTTGATTCATACCCAGCGGGTTCTAGTCAAGTACTTGCCGTAAGTCCAGAGACCGATACAGACAAAACAATCGACACAACCGTCAATAACGAGCCCCTGGTGGACGAAGGCTCAGAGAGTCTGGAGAGTGCTCACGAAGACATCACGCATCTCTTGGAGCATGTGCGGACCGGGAATGAAGAACAAAAGCGCATCGCGACGGAAGAGCTCGCCAAATTTGTCGTAAGTCACGATGAGATTCGCGCTCATATTGTTGAAGAAGGAATCCTTCCTCCGCTTGTACACTTGCTGCGGGCCGGAACAGATCGTCAGAAGGCGTGGGCCACCAACGCATTGATAAAGCTTGCCGCCATGAACGATGGCACACGAGCAGCAATCGTTCGTGAGAAAGCGATCCCTCCGTTGGTCTCGATACTTCGAGATGGTACCGCCGACCAAAAGCGATTGGCAACCAGCGTGTTAGCTCACCTCACCTCCAGTAATGAAGCAGTGAGGGTTGAGATCGTTCGGGAAGGTGCCATTGCTCCGTTGACGGCACTGGTCCAGAGCGGCACGGATGTCCAGAAGCAGTCAGCAGCGAATGTCTTAGCACACCTCGCCAGCAACAATCCTGCATTCAAGGCTGACATTGCAAAGCAGGGAGTGATCGCACCATTAGTGGGTCTTGTGCGGACTGGAACGGATGGTCAAAAGATCTGGAGCGCCCACGCTCTGATGAATCTTGCCTCCCGTAACGATGCGAACCGCGCCGAAATTCTGCGATAAGGTGCGAAAGCTCCACTGATGATGCTGGTGCGTTCTCGAACTGCGGAACAGAGAGTTTGGGCTTCCAAAGCAATGGACAAGTTGTCGGGCACCAAGGCTATTAAGGCGAAGTTACGTCTCGGTATCCGAAACTTTTTCACTGGAAAATAACAGCAACAACCAAGAAGTGGACGAATAACTACGACCTTGGAGCTGATAAAACGAGGAGCAAGACCAGATGCACTAGAAAATTGACTACAGGAAATGGAATGCACAAGACTCAAGGGATCAATCAAGGTATTATTGCTCACTGTGCTCTTGAGAAGGAAAGCTGTTAGCTTTTGCGGCGAATGCTGTAGCAAACTGGTTTAAGCAGTCTGAGAAGCACTCAAATGTTGACTTCGATCCCAACTAGGCTTGTTCCGTCCGTCTAACACGCCTTGCCTTCCGATCCATCAGCGGGAATGTACCAGCAGTGCTTAACCATGACCCCGCCCACCGTCGTATTTTCATATTTGTCAGTGAATCCCCACTTGTCGTCCGTCGTGTGATACTGCAGCTTCATCCAGTCCTTCGACGCCTCCAGCGAGAAAAAGCCGTACTCGGTTGCGGAGTATGTCCACTCGTTTTTCACGTATTTGGTAGCGTACGATGGAATGGCACTAGCAGATTCTTTACGCGCACCACCACCAGCTCCGTTCTCAACGAAATGAATTCCCATCGAAGCCGAGTAGTCGTGTTTCTCTCCGTGGGTGTGGCCATACAGGAACGCACGAATCCCCGAATTTTTCAACACGTCGATCCACTTGTTCATACCAGGTTCGAGGTAATGCTCATAGGGACTGAAATGGCTGTTCACAATCTTCCAGGTTGCAGTCGATGCCGCCACCTTCTTGGCGAGTTGAGTACGTGAATCGGCCCCCCACTCGCTGAATTTGTTCATGCAGGCATCGTACAGAGCAGTGTCACCACCACAGCAGTATTTGTCTTCACGAGTGATGGAACCACAACCACCATTGTCACCCTTGCCGTATCCGTAGCACTGACAGCACACCTGGTGGGCTCCATGAACGTCAGCATCGTTCGTGTCAACATTGAAAATGTCAATGCTCACTCCCGACTGCGGATCCTCGATCCGGTGGACGTAGAATCGGTCCTTCATCATCCAGCGGTTGTCGTTCGGGCTTTTGTACTCTGCCTGCCACTTGAGTTTGTTTTCCAGGCCTTGAAACAACTCCGCCGTGCTGTTGCAGCTAACCAGTTTGTTTCCGCTGTTGCAGATGTAGTCGGCACCACCGTAGTCGTGGTTGCCCATGACATTCACCCAGGCGACATTCTTGATGTTGGCGCCGTTGTAAGCGTTCTCGAACGTCGACATGAAGCGGGAATCGCGTTCGGATGGATTATTGATCCCCGTCCAGTAGAAGCTATCGCCGTGACCGAGAACCAACTTGGGCTTCACAGCAGCGTTGCCAGCTTGCATGTCCATGATACTCGCCACAATACTCTGAGCGTCTAAATCACTGTTGGAAGCCTTGTCCAAGGTTGTACCCCAGTCACCAGTTGCAAACGCAGACACGGAGTATTTGGCCGACGCCGGGTCGGACGTCACGGTCAAGGCACTTGATACTCCCGTGACGGTAAGCATCGCCACAATGTTGAGTAGTGTCTTCGTGCTCAGCATTCTTGCGTTGTTTTTCGCTTGGTCTGGCTTGTACTGCTTGGGTTCTTCTTCGTCGGGCAAATTGAAAAATGAGGTCAGACTCCAGCCGGAAGCGCAGCACCCCAAGGCTTCACCTGGTTGTAGTCGATGGGAAGCTGCAGACCATCCAGAATACAGTTTACGGGCTGCAGCAAGCAGATCCTAGGAGTGGTGGGCTAGATTAACTTGATTTTAATCGTCTTCGACTCTCGGAAAGTATAGTCAAATATTACTACAACGCCAACTCACGGTACTGTAGCAAAAGTGAAAAGTTCTTGCCACGTTTTCACGGCAAAGTTCATTGCAGAGTTTTTTCCTATCAGGGCTGCCGCAAACTAAAATAATGTACAATCAAACACTGCGTGATACCCAGCCTCGTGAAGATTCAGTTCGAGCACTTTGCTGCCATAAAAGCACCACAGCGTGAGGCTGTTCTGTTTGTACAGTACATGTAACAAGTACCTAGACTGTTTTCCAGCACATCTGCCAAATTCAAACAATCATCTGGAGGCGATTCTACACGAGGTTCGCGACCGGAAAAGCGTTGTTGATGTTCACACAATGCGGCGACATACTTCAGCATGTAACATTGGTAGTTATCAAGCATGAATCAGCATCATTCCCATCCTTACCCACATGGATAGGGAATGCAACTGAATTTGTTGATGCCTGCCCATTCCTGCAAGAAACGCTCAGCATGTGAAGTAAAACATGTACAAAAGTCGGGATATTTACAACCTCCTTTCCATTTCCCCCACATTTGAAGCAATTTTGCAGTCTAATGAGAGAATTATTTGACTGGAATGCGCTCGGGGGCAAGGAAATGGTAATTGCAGTAAATTTGTGAACAAATACTTTGTTGCATTTAGACCAAGAGGGGATGAGTAGTTTTTCCGGCAGATGGACAGCCAGCCCTTTGTAAAAGTTTACGGCAAAGCAGAGTAATCTTTGAATCCGGGCCGAAATTGTCACTGCACTTTGTTGGCGTCGCGAACTTTTCATTTTGCGAAGCAGCAGATGAAGTGCGTGCAAAATACATACATGTACCTCGTTATTGAAAACCAATTGTTGGATGTAGCTTTTTTCGAGGAAACAAAGTATGATTTTCAAGGAAATTAGAAAAAGGATGAAATGCGAGGACCTATGATGCTTTAGCGATTTGCCGAGGGCCTGTTGCACGTGATTTCCAGCCATTCACGCAACTGGACCAAAGCCACTAGTGCACCAGGGCTGGCGGGCTCTCTCAGATAGAACCAGTCGCTGCCTGTCCTAGCGATTTGGTTTTGAGACTGGAGGTGTTCGTATACGTAAAATTGCACGGCGTTCTGGGATGGTTTTGTGCCGTAAATCTAACGAATCTTGTTGCGGTGTGTGATAATGCGTAACCAGCAGAGATGGATGGCAACGATATAGCATACGGAAGCGAAAGCGACGTCGCGTTTGCGTCGTCAGACGAGGAGGAGGTTGTCCCACCCACCAGACGCCGAGTGTTTGTGCATGCTTCGACGTTCAATACACTTCGCGCAGCAAAATCCGGGATCGATACATTTGATAGCAGCACGTACAAGTTCTCTTACAACTACGGGAAGAAAGGTCACGGACAGCGTGTGTATAAGTGCATCTCACACAAAGACTGCGGTAAGCGACTCCGACTACGCAAGGATGGAGACGTAGAATTCAAGATAGAACACGCAGGGCAACATGGGGTGGACGGCACAAACGCCAAAAAGCGAGGTATTCACGGAGCCTTCAAGTTAGAAGTTGCCGATATATTGCTTGGCTGTGGTCCCAAAAAGTGCCGTAAGATTCTTCAAGAACGATACGCTGCTCTTCCTGAACTGAGCAGCATTCTTCCAGATACTACCCAGCTCAAGAATCATAAGGCACATTTGAAGTCGTCGCTGGCAGGTATGGTTTGCTCAAAGTTTGCTTACAGATTAATACGCCAACATGTGCTACTGAAAACCTTAATCCTGTATGTTTACCTTTTAGATGGATGGGAGATCAAGAACATTGCGAAGCTTTTGGAGTGGGTTTTTATTTCAATGCGGGTGTTGTCCTGGGTATCTTTGATTAAATAAATGTGCTGTGTTTGTCAGGTGGATGGACTTTGGTTGATTTCGGGACGTATGGATCTCACTACGACCGAACCCAGTACAGCAAAACGTCCCTACCGTGGGTGTACATGTTCGTTAGAACCGAGCACCAGGTAGCATACACTACCATGTTTGTCTCAGTACAGAAGTACGCACAGCTTTTCTTTGTAATCGATTTACAGTTAGCGTACGGCAGCTTGGACCGCACGGCTGGAATAGCTAACGCATTCATGGAGGTATGGCCTGAGATTATTCTGCTGAATTGCTATCCGCATTTCAGCAGGAAGAGCCGCGAAAACCGTAGCCGCTTGAAAGACATGGAGTTTTATGAGACCAACGTGCTGGTGAACATTCAGTACCTCGTGGAAGCGCGCTCCAGAAAGCAGTACAATGCTCTGGGTAAGATTTTTCTCGACTACTGGCGTAAACAAGGAGAAGGTGACTATGCCGACTGGATGCAGCAGTACTACATGGGCAGTATGTGGGGAAACTGGTTCTACACTGCTGCTGTACCTGGTTTGACTCCTTCTCAAAATGCGATCGAATCCCACCACAAAGTCATCAAGGAAACCTGCATCGATTCACTTCGTGCAAGTACTGCTGTCGTTCTGAACGACTCGCTGCCTCGCGTTCTGAAGCATCAAAGAAGATCAAGCAATCCAGTTAGAGCTCCGACATTTCTGTGAAGGCACGAACCAATTCTGGAAGTGGCACCGACAATTTTAACCTTTACTGATCTCTGTGTTTGTTGTTGTTGTGTCAGGTCCTCTGATAAGCGTTGAGGTGGAAAATGCCCAACGACTCCTTCTGAATAATAAGAATTACTACTCGGTGAAGGCGCCCTACACAAAGGTGCTCACAGGCATTCTTTTCAACGCACCAGATTTTCTTGTCACGACAACCAATATTCATGGAGCCCCCATTAATCGGCAGCGAGCGCAGCGGTACGATTTAGAAGTTCACAGCAGTACTGTAGCTCCGAGGAGCGTCAGCGTAGTCTAATATTCTAACTATGTTTGTGATGGGTACTTGAACTCGTTGAATGGCAAGCTTCCGCGAGATATCACGGTGTTCAAGGCGCAACTTTACTGTTTGTCGCTATATCATGTGCGTTTATTGCATCTAGAGAAAACTGTCCGATTATCTGCCACGCCGAAGTTCTCGATTTGCCAGGTAAGCTCAGTGTCCTTACCTGCAATTAACGTTTTCACTGATCACGTGCAAATGTTTGGTGCAGATTGAAAGCATACGAGCTAAATACTCGTGCGAGTGCAAGACTTTCGTTTCACACAGGCTGGCAATGTTGCCATATTATAGCAGCAATGGTTTTACAAGGAGATATCTCTGTGGACGGAATGCTGAAGGCGTTACCAGTACGCAAACCAAGTGGGGGTCAGCGAAAGCCGAAGGTCGGCTGATGGTGCCGAGTTACACCAGTTTTCTGTTGACGCACTCACTCGTGAGTTTCTACGACATCCTTTAGCGCCCATTAATTGGACTGTCATGAAGGAGTTCCCAATTTCCAAGAACGACATCGCTGGACCGATGCACAACTTGCTGGGCAAGGTCATCTCATGGGCAGAAAACTCTGGGCTTTACTTTTGGCTGCTCAAGTTTTCTGACTTGCGTCGCCTTCAGGTTGATTGCAACACACTCGCAGAGTTAGTCCATGATGCCTATATCCACGGCGCGGACATCACGGGTCCCATTTTCTTTGAGCCAGAGAGAACTCCCGACTCGACGGAGGGTAGCATTTGTGTTTAGGCAGTGCTGGCACAATGCAGCTCAATACATTTGCACTTCTCGATTTGTTACGGCCTCTGTTGCTACGTTTGCTGCTATTCACCTGTACTTCTGCATGAATCCTTCCTCGTTGAAAAATCCGTTTTGGGCGGTGTTCCTCGATTAACCATCATTTTGCCATGTTCCTCGATGAAAATCCTATAGTCCTCGATAATAAGCCCGCCCCACCAATTGTTCGTGTGCTTGTGCTAGGATAGAATACATGAAAATACAGTCTAGGAAAAAAATACTTGAAGTTTTGTGATTCACTTTCGGCTAATTGGTTTGCTTGAAGGAAATCCCCGCCTATAACTTACACATCGAGGCATTGATCGACAAGTTATTTGTTCTCGCAAAACCATACCCAAAGAGCTAAAGCAATCGTCTTGAGTTTCCACTTGCAATTCTCCATCAGCACGCTTTGCCCTCCGATCCATCAGCGGGAATGTACCAGCAATGCTTCGTCGCCACTCCTCCTACCGTCGTGTTTTCGTATTTTTCAGTGAAGACCCACTTGTCATCCGTCGTGTGGTACTGCAACTTCAGCCAATCCTTCGATGCCTCCAGCGAAAAGAAACCATATTCATTAGGCGTGTATGCCCACTCGTTCTTCACGTATTTTGTCGCGAAGGACGGAATGCTACTCGCAGCCTCTTTCTTGATACCTCCACCAGCACCATTCTCCACGAAATGAATCCCCAATGACGCCGAGTAGTCATGTTTCTCCCCATGAGTGTGGCCGTACAGATAAGCATGAATGCCCGAGTTTCTGATAACGTCGAACCATTTGTTCATGCCGCTCTCCGTGTAGTGCTCGTACGGACTGAAGTGGTTGTTCACAATCTTCCACGTTGCTGTCGACGCCTTCACAGCCTCGGACAATTGAGAGCGTGAATCATTTCCCCACTCAGCAAATTTGTTGTAGCACGCGTCGTACATGCCCGTATCACCACCGCAGCAGTAGTCGTCGCCCCGAACAACGTTGGGGCATCCGCTATCGTTGCCTTTTGCGTACCCGTAGCACTGACAGCAAGTGAGAGCTGCACCGTGCACATCGGCGTCATTTCCGTCGACATTAAAGATGTCGACACTCACACCCGAGTCTGCATCCTCGATCGTGTGGACGTAGAAGTGGTCCTTCAGAATCCATCGGTCGTTGTTGGGGCTCGTGTACTCGGATTGCCACTTGAACTTGTCGTCGAGTTCTTGCAGCATTTGCTCGGTGCTGTTGCACTGAGCAGTGTCGTCTCCGTTGTGGCAAATGTATGCAGCACCGCCATAGTCGTGGTTGCCGAGCACGTTCACCCACGGAACGTCCTTAATGTTGTCTCCGTCGTACTTGGCCTCGAATGTCGTCTCGAATCGGCGATCACGTCCTTCTTGGCTGTTGATTCCCGTCCAGTAAAAGTTGTCACCGTGTCCGATGATAGCTTGGGGTTTTGCGTCCGCGTTGCCAGCTTGGATATCCATCAAAGTTCCGACGACACTCTCCGCGTTGCGGTCGTAGTTGGAGAACTTGCCGGAGCAGCACGAGCCTCCGTCCAAAGTTGTGCCCCAGTCACCAATGGCAAATGCGGATAGCGTGTATTTAGCCGACGCAGGATCCTGCGTCGCCATTGAGCCACTCGCTGCAGCGAGCAGCATGGCGATACTGAACAGGGGTTCGCACTTCAGCATCCTTGTCGGAAGTTCTTGGCCTGCGGTTGACTATTGGTGCGTTGCTCTCACAGCAAAATGAAGAATGAGAGCAGCCACCATGGGACGGGGACTAACGCACTCAGTGAGTCAACTGTTTGTTGGCTTTTACCAGCTACAGAAAACTTGGGAATCAGCAGAACACCAAGACATCATGTGATGCGAGCAAGGATAAGAGCGGATAAGGCAATTTCACTGCGAAAAGCGCTGCAGGAGCTACAGATGCTGAGAACGGACACAATTTGTTGTGTTGTTGGTACTACTTTTTGTTGACTTTCTGCTTGTCCACGCGAATTGATAATCATGCGATAAGTTCCTTGAAGTGTAGCCGGTCATCACGTTTTGCGTTAGATTTGCTGTTGAGTCATCCCAGTCGTCGTTATACCCATCGACCAGCTGGTCTCTGGACTGCCATCGGGTGAGCAAGTGGCCAAAATACAGAAGTCCAAGTTTTGAGCGAAGCAAAATCTGCCGCCACCACAAAAAATACATCTTCACCAAACGTTTGCATGTTTTCGAGATTACGATACCGTACGTATGTACGCACTCTTGCCTTCACCGATGACTCATAATCCCCACGTGAGGTTAATCAAGCTACAGTAGTACTCTACTAGTATCTCAGTCTTGAATTCGATCCGCTATTTTTAAAACTCGGGACCAGCAACCGGCCACGATGGCCCAGCCCCAGCTCAAGCTCACCTACCGAAGGCAAGGGACGCGTTGAACTCCCGCGTATGCTGCTCCACTACGGCAGTGTGGCGTTTACGGATGAGCGCGTGAGTGATGCCGAATTTGCGGTGCTAAAGCCGACACTACCCTTCGGCCAGCTGCCTATTCTGGAGATTGATGGCGCTGTGTACGCTGAGAGCATGGCCATTGCCCGTTATGCCGCCAAGTTATCGGGCTTGTACCCGAGCGACCCTGTGGAGGCGCTGAAGGCTGACATGGTCTCGAACTCGCTACTCGACCTGGAGTACCCTTTGGTTGACTTCCTGTTCAAGACTCAGGACGAGGCTGAGAAGGCTCAGAAGAACAAGGTTTTCATCAAAGAGACTGTGCCCAAGTTCATGGAATCACTCGAAAAACTTGTGACGGGTACTTTCATCCTCGGTGATAAATTCTCGTACGCCGACCTGCAGTTCCTCGATTTTGTGGACAACAAAATGAAATGATTCTTAGCCGGAATTTGTCGGACATCTGGCAGACAGAGCAAATCGTGATCAAATCAGAGGGTGTTACTGTACTTCAATACCGCTTGATGTCAAGTCGTTGTAGCTATCTATCGCGAGCTGGCTGAAACAACGCACAGCGGGCAGATTGAGTAAATGTATTCCACATTGTCATTTAGAATTTATGCAGAGTGCTCGTTAGTAGTCAACGCAGTTGTTTTGCGCTCCTTCCGCAGCAATTTGCCTACTGTAGCCCAGCTCAACTGACCGCAACGTCGTTTTCGTGAACGCTCTGTAACGGGTCACACAAACTCGTGTACATTACATACCTGAGTGTGGTGCACACACGTAATGTGGCACACACAGCTGGCACGTCGCCGACGTGCTCAGAGCCAACCAATCGTGGCTCATGCATTTTTGTATAGGAGTAACTATAGGTGACTTGTAGAATGTATTGCAACTAAAGCCCACCTATAATATATTCAGTCTAAAACCTACCTAATCTTGGTCAAGTGTCCCCTTAGGCCAGGGACTGTGAACTGCTTGTTCACTTGGAGTTTGTATACTCCTGAGCACACTTCCTCTGTGCAAGGTGCTGTGTGACCCCGTCACACGCTCCGTCATTTGATCCACTGCAACGCTGTCTGCGCAATCAAGGAACACTTGGGTTGCTTCTTCTATTGTCTGTTTGTTGCTCAGTACGTTTTTCGAAGCAGCATCTTTCTCGATATAAGACATTAGATACCGAAGCTCACTCAATCGCTTTTGAAGCTTACGACTTGGCATATCCCGCCCTTCGAGCAAGCGAAATGGAGGCAGCTGCTTCACTTTATTACCACACATCCACAAGACCCAAGCGTGACGAACTGAGCAATCAGGAATGTCAAAATCTTCGGCAACACGACGAAATTTACCACCCCAAAAGTGAGCAAGTGTGCGCTCAAAGTATTCGTCTACTGACTCGTTCAGTTGCTCCGGCGGGGCATTTAGCTGCTGTATAAGATCGCCCACACTGCAATCTTTAAGACACGCCGCAATTGCTGTATTTAGGCCGTCGTACGTGACGGTGCCTGCTCCAATTGCTCGTTTTTCCAGCTCCGAGGCAATATCTTTCACTGTTTCCGCCCGTGTTGCCTCAATTTTGGAGAGAGCACCAACCAAATTTTCTTTTAGCCACTTCATCTCACGCAAAATTGATACATGTGGTGGTATACCAGTTGGACGGATACGGGCATCACTACTTCCATCTCCTGATCGGACTCGCTAGACAAGAGATGACAGAAGTGTTGTGTCCTGAAATAATGGTGTCTCAAAGACTGGGTGCTTGGGTGACAGAGCCCTCGTCAGGTAAGAGTGGTGAAAGGTTAAAGAGGCTAGGCAATACTCCTCGATAAACTTCAATCTTTCAGGCAACCCCGGAAACATCAAACGGACACCTCGCTGAACAACGTCGTCACTTTCACTAAAGTGGGGCGGCAATGTCGAAAAGGTGTAGCTCTCCGTCGGCAATCCGGCCACTATCCGCCCGACGTGCATGTCACCTGCTGCTTCGTAGCGTAAATAAGTGTTCTGGACACCACCAAGTGACCAGCCAGCTCTCAAATGAATAGCTGTCGACGACGGACATGCCGTTGACCCCGAAGAACAAAATGTGGCTGAGCCTTTCCGCATTGAATGTGTACCCAAGTCGCTAGGATCCAGACCTTGTCGTTTTAACTCGGCAGCAACATCACTTTCAGCTAATAAACGCTGCCAACACTTTCGGAATCGCTCATACTGGTTGTTGCCGGGGAACAGAAGGTCACTATCATCAAATTTTGTAGACGCCCAGTATAAACCCAGCGCGACAATGGGGCAGATGGAGGGTTGCAGTGGATTGACATAAATATGCCGAGGATCTCGCGGACGATCACGCCTTGGTCGTTTTTCATGTGAGCAAAATAAATCTGAAGTGCGTCACCTCTCCATTCCATGTGTGAATGCCGGATTCCAAAAGCATTCGATGAACGGCACATCAGGTTCCACGCTATCACCATGTACGCGTGTGAAAAAGTCATCTCCTTGCCGTCAAGTGCGAGAATTCTACTGCATAAAAAACTGTACAAATCAAACATTAGAGGGTCTTTACCTGCCTTGATCTCGCTGGCTCCATTTGACGCGTCCTTGGCTAGCTTGTGTTTCAGACCTTTGAAGTAGGTAGTCAATTCTGATTCCAACACCTTGCTCATGGTTTCGCCGAAGTCACGAAACAGGTTGAACAGGCCTGCCCTGTGCGTGTTGAGGGCGGAGTAGCTCAGCGCCCCGCCGTCTTTCCGTTTCAACGTGACGAGCCATGTGACGAAGTCCTCGGCGTTCAGGGCATCGAAGACAAGGGGTGGAATTCGAGGATCCAGGTTGATTGCATCTTTAACTCGCTGTCGTAGTTGTTGGGTAGAGTACACTGTGACGTTGCCAATACGTTCGGCAAACTGGGGCGTGACGAGGTGTGCTTTGTTCTCGATGACCCAGGCTAGAAAGCGGCCGTACGAGTTCTGGTAGGTGGCCCGAGAGCGAGCGGTGACCGTGTTATCGCGAATCTGGCGGACCTGTTGCTTTAAGGAGGCCCAATCGTAGCCCTCCGTAGCAGTCGTATTCTTGTCTGCCATTTTCTGTGAGAATCGCGAATTGCGATCGTCGCCACACGTTTACACAGAGAACAGAAAATCGGTTTCTCCAGAAAATGTCGGACGTAGTGTCTGACTCTAAGCCAGAAAATGGGTTCAAAGTCCGCCATTTTGGGGGGAATGGGCTTTCCCTGACTTCAATCTCGACTCTTTCTCGAAGCTCTCTGCGCTGTTGACCACCATCAAGTCGGAGCCCAAAATCGCCGCGTACTTGTCGAAGCCATAGATTAATGTTGGGCCAGAAAAGTTAAGGCTTTATGGGGATATTAAACGTGCGAAGGAGGCTTGAAGTGTGTGAGCTGAACTGAAAGTGAGTACCATTGAGTCGTCTGATATTCTGGTATTACTTTTGCAATACTATTTTTTGTATTAATAGTAATAATAATAATTATTGCAAATTTACATAATTCGTGGAAATACTGTAAAATCTGTGTTAGTGCCCCATGCCTTTAATAGTACCCCACGCCCCTCATCCGAGTGGGGGACTTGTCTTAGTGCCCCACTCGTTAATAGTACCCCACTGCTCAGGTTGATTAGTAATTCATCACATATTATCATTGTACTCAGTAGCGTTGGAAACACCCCCAAAGACATCTTCGTGTTTAAGTTCTCGTGGTCAATTTGGATTCCCAATGCAAAAGCGCAAGTTAATTTGTTGGTCATCAAGTGGAGAACTTCAAAGGAGCCCGGGAGAAGCAGCGTGTTAGCGCCGAAGCGGCTACGTCGGTCGAAGCTGACCAAGATCTGGAGGACAACAGCGATATTAATGGCTTCGTAGTTAGCCTTACCAAAGCTGACCTGTAGCCGATCTTCTCTATGAGTGATAACCCGTCTCAACGGGACTCGCTCTTTGACACATTTCCCTTTTGTTGCCACTGGTACCCCACTCTCAAATAGTACCCCAGGGGGCACAAACACAGATTTTACAGTATTTGAAAAAAGTGATGCCAGTAAGGACATGTGCGGTGCTGCCGCATCATAAGCTTGCTTACCAACCAAAAGCTTGGTATCGCCAGATTGAAATACATGTACTGTACAGCTTCAAGCGATCCTCAGGTTGATTCAAGAGAGCCACATAATACTTCAGTAATTTTCGGATACCGTAGTATGACGTGTTGCGCGCTGCAAAGTAAGTTGCGAGTAGTAATTTTCGGATACCGTAGTATGACGTGTTGCGCGCTGCAAAGTAAGTTGCGAAGTGAGTTCCATTTGAGAAGCAATACTTCGTCTGTTACTTCTACCTTGGCATACAGGGGCGAGCCCTACGGACAGCGCCCACCAGCACCAACAACTGTATTGGTGCTGGATTATGATGCCCGCAGTTGACGCGGCACGTCGGTGCGGTGCCGACACATCGACGCACTCGGATATGACGGGACTTTGTCGGCAATCAACTTGCTAAAGATTGTCGATGTGTATTACTGAGTGTTGTCCTGTAATCATCGGGCCGACAGAAGGAGTTGAAGCTCTCCTAGACGTCTAGCATAGAGTAGTACATGTACACAGAGCAGGTAAGCTTACGTACAGTGTGTATGACGTACAGTGTGCGTCATACACACTGTACGTAAGCTTACCTGCCCTACCAAACATTGTTTGAGCACCTGAACGTCTCGAGAAATCTGAAGATGGGCTCCGCAACTGTATAGGTGGCTTAGAGCTGTGTGAACGACAAACGGCCCTGATTACAATTTGCTTACTGTTATTGTCGTGTTCCCTTCGGCTGACTAGTTTGTTGGTCTCACTCTTCATTTTGCCCGGAAAAGCGCGAACGACGGACAGCATTAGCAATGCTGAACTACAAGCAACTAACCAGCCCCGCGATATTGCTGGCTTTGGCGGGGGTTCGAGTGGTTTAACGGTGGCGTTAGACTTGGCAGCGTCATCAGACCCCGCGTCTGCCCAGTACACGGTGTCTGCCTTCGCCATTGGAGACTGGGGTGCGACAACGTACAAGGGTTCATACTGCGGAAGCAGCTCCAACAACTACGATCTCCACGCCCAAGAAACTGTCGCGACACTGATGGACATTGAGGCTGGTAGCAGTGATGTGCCGGTCAAGGTAGTCATGGGTCATGGTGACAGCTTTTACTGGACCGGAATCAATAGTCTGGCGAGCCGTGACGGGCGCTTTGCTGCGTCGTATGAAGCCAAGTACGACGGGGCAAACATCAAGAACGTGCCCTGGGTGAACGTCATGGGCAACCACGACTACGGTGGTTCCGACTACATCTGCAGCGTTGGAGACACGCTGGTCAAGTGCAACACCACGGAGGAACTCTTCCAAGGACTCGAGAACAAGCTTCAGTGGCAAGCGGGGTACACGAGTCCTAACGACGACCGCTGGAACATGAATGACCATTTCTACGTCCACCGAATCGAGGACGCAAACTCGGGCGTGAGCATTGACATCTTCAATGTGGAAACGAACGATGCTGACGTTCACGGAGCCGATCTCATCTGCTGCCAATGCTACGGGTACGCTGGGAGTAGCGCCACTAACTGCAACAACGTCGTCCGTGAAGACCCCAAGTGCTTCGGTGGTAACTTGACCATGTTCGATTCGTGCATAGCCAAATTTGCCCAGTGGGGTAGCGATTCGCGTGCCCAGCTTGCAAAAGAAGTAGCGGCGTCGAACGCGACGTGGAAGCTTGTGAACAGCCACTTCAGCCCATACGATCACTACAAGGAGCCTGGCATGAACAAGTGGTTCGATGTTCTCAGAAACTCCGGTGTTCGTGCGTTCCTCCATGGTCACACTCACGGTGAGAAGCACGACTACGCGGAGTCGCTTGGCGTCCACTTCGTGGAGAACGGTGCTGGTGGCGGCAGACAGAAGGGAGCAGCTAGTACCATCCAAGCGTATGCAGCCCCGTACGTGAAGAACGAGTGGGCTTACACACCAACGGAGTACGGCTTCTTTTCGCTGCAGGCGTCGACGGACTGGCTGAAGCTGCAGTACCACACGACGGACAGTAAGTGGGCGTTCGCGGAGAAATGTGAGGAGTCGACGATCGGCGGCATTGAGACCAAGCACTGCTGGTACATTCCCGCCGATGGATCGGAAGGCAGAGCTTGTTAGCCAGCTGAATCAAGCCGTAGCTACTGTAGTAGTTGCCTAGAAGACATTTTGAGCAATCAATCGCATCGGTTGGCTTCTAGTGGGCACGAATGATAACGTCATCCTTAACTGCCGTTAAACAATCCCTTCAGTTACGTAATGGTATTATTATTGCGAAGGTGGTCACCAGGGTTCGATAGTAATCTTCGATTTAGTAGTTGTTAGTACTAATATTCTGGAATATTAGTAGTCAAAAACATATATTCCGAGCCTCAGGGCGTTGCAGAACTAAACTCATTAGTCGTGAGAATTTGAGGATTTGTTATGGCTAATAATTTACAGAAGACTGGATCTTCGAAAGCCGCATCCAATGGGTACTTTTTGAGTGGTCTCCAGAGCTCTCCCGCCCTCGGATCTTTTCGCGACCTCATTCTTCGATTCGTGCTTCGCTTCACACAACGATGAAGTGCGCCAAAGTCGATTGCTGCCACGAAAACTTAATAGCGACGTCACCGTGCTGCATTTGCGGAAAGCCGGTTCATCACCTATGTAGTAACGATCTCTGTGCTAGTGCGGACCTGTCGAAGAGGTACTTACTGCAAGCTAGAGGTTGATTCATCGCTCCTACTGACCTTCAGCATGTATATTCTGCAGCAGCGACTGTGTTACTGCGTTTGTTGACTGTCAAGGTGAACCCCAAGAGACAACACCTATGGGAATCTCGATGTCCATCAAGCAATGGTAATCGGTCTAGCTCAAACGGAGGAAGTTGAGTGCTCGCCGACACCATGCAGCATACCAGCATCGGTCGTCCACCAGCGGTTCATGGTGGATGCGGTCAGCACAACAACTGCTTCCGTCAGTCATGGCGACGCTGAGATGGAAGAGAAGCAGCCTGACGGGGTCTGTGCTGACTCACCACTGGTGAGGCGCCGCAAAAGTCGTTTAGTAGTCATATTAGTAGCGATATTTAGTCTTAGTACTAAACGCTCGTCATCTGAATAGCAGAACTAAACATAAGTAAGAAATGCAAGAGCACGATATTTAGTTTTAGTACTAACAGGTCGAAAACGCCACTACTATCGATCCCTGGTGGTCACCAATAATTGTCAATAATTCGGTGCATTTTACCCAATCAAAACGTGACGAGTAGTCAGTTGAGGTAGTCAAGAATGCGACTACCGTTTGGCTCCCCGAACACCACAAGTCGTCACCAACCAAAAAGTGCGTCAATCAATTAGTGTAGGAATCGGTCAAACATCTCCGCCTTCCTCCATGACGCGCTCCAACGACAGCCAGAAGATCATCGTAGTGGGTATTCCTAAAACCTTCGACGCTGCGCAGCTGTCCGAGCTCTTCGGCGAGTTTGGGGCCGTGGTCGAAGCCAAAGTGGTGCTGGACGCTGCCTCCAACACCTCGCGAGGCTTCGGCTTCGTGACGTTCACGGCTGCTTCGGCCATGCGCAACGCCATCAAGTCCATGAACCGCAAAGTGGTCCAGGGACGCACTTTGAACGTGCGCCAATTGGTGCCCAAGGACGAGTTCCAGTCGCAGAAGAAGGAGACGCAGGATGTGAGCCAACGACCGTGTTGGCTGCTGCGCAAGGGCAAGTGCACCAAGGGCGCCAACTGCCCCTTCTCGCATGACATCAAGGACGGAGAGTTCGGCAACTGCTTCGAGTTCGTGCAGACGGGCGAGTGCAAACGCGGAGACAAGTGCAAGTTCTCACATCCGGACAAGACGGAGGACGGAGAAGAGGACGAGCAAGTGGAGAAGAAGGAGGGGAAGAAGGACACCAAGCCGGAGAAACGCGTGTGCTACAGCTTCCAGAATGGCAGGTGTCACCGCGGCAAGAAGTGTCTGTATGCTCATGAGATGTTGGCCGATGCTAAGGAACCTGCTGCTGGGAAGGGCAAAGAGGAGAAGAAGGTGAAGGAGCCGTTTGAGGTCGTGACGGAGACGGAAGCCAGCAAGAAGAGGAGACGGCCGGATGAGGAGACTGAGAGTGAGGAGGAGGTCGTGGAGAGCACGAAGACTGTGAAGGCGCAGAAGCAACAGAAGAAGGCGCCGGCTGCGGCGGGACTGGCCGCACATGTGAACAGCTTCATGGCGACGCAAAAGCCAACACAGCAGAAACAACAGAAGCAGCAGAACAATGGACTGAAGAAGTTCGAGTGGAAGGCGAAGGTTGCGTCTAGCAGTGAGAACCATCCAGATCAACCGGAGAAGAAGCAGGTCGTGAAGCAGGAGGTTGAGCACGAACAGCTATCGGTAGAAGTGCAACAGCGTCCCGTGAAGAAGATGAAGACCGAGAAGGTTGATATGGGTGCTGCCTTCGACGGTATTTCAGACGACGAATCTGGCCCCAGTCGCGGAGGTAAAAAAGCGTAAGGTAGACAAAGAAACGATGCGCGCAAACCGCGAAAAGCTCAAACAGGAGCGGCGTGCGAAGCGTAGCGCTAAGAAGACGGCGTTATCGAAGCTGCTGACCGAGGGCGAGGTGGAGCTGGACGCTTGATTTGATTTTGTATTCATACGAAGTACTCGAACGTACTATGCAGGTATTGCACAGTGCAATTTGCACTATGAGTGTCCACAAATACCCTGAGGCAAATAAAACGAAAAGGCATCAGCACTGTAATTTCCAGTTCTCCTTTTCATATTTCATCACTTCGAAGTAGCCAGGGTATCTTATCTACATCTGCAGCGATGCCGTAGTACTGTAGATCGCTGCAGACTCCGATCTAACGAATATCAAGTAGGAAATCGCATCGCGTTCTTCGAATTTCTTCATGGTTCGTATCCGTGCAAGCAGGATTCCCTAGCGCTAGTGTAGTGCAGCGTGCATGTCTTCTTTCTTTTCTTCAGTTCGAAGAAGTTTAGTGAGAGGACAAATCGCTCCTTCCTTACGTTCCATGCAGAAATCGACAAGCGAGGTACGTTGTTATTCTCAGTTGATCTTGCTCGAAGTAAGAGCAATGAGAAGGAGGACCATTTTTCTAAATCTTCATTTTCTTCTTCAAGCTCTCGTTGGCGAGCATCTCGAATACACTTTGAGCACAGTTAAGTCATCAATTGGAATGAAACCATATTTCTTTCGTGCGTGATGCGACGAGCTAGAAAACTCACGAGTCAATTGCGCCACACTCTGTGGTAATCACCTTGTCACTCGCATGCTCGGAGCTTTCACTGGCAACTTCTGCCTTGCAATTACCACATGACAACACTCCATTTTTGAATCACGAAATTGCGATTGCTGCATAATACTACATGTAATTGCGAACCTGGTACCTTATACTTACGCAAAGCAACAGACCCTGCTGTTTGGCCGTCTACATGCTATATGAGCACTATACCGATTCCAATTGTCATTGTGTAGAACCGTAGCAGCAGATACTATGGATTGTAGCGCAAGCGAGGTTAACATTCAAAGCTGGAGATTTTCCAAGGAGCCGAAGGCGAAGAGGAAAATCAGTTTTCCGTTGAGTGGAGGTCATCCCAGATCGTGAAGACGAAGGACCTCCGCCGCCAAGTTTGGACATCGTCTTCGGCGGCTGCAAACTGTGTAAGGTATCCGACCAGTTATTGGCAATCTCGCCGAGTCGCTGCTTAGGAATTTCGTAGCTCTGCAACCAGACCTCGGACGGAAGCAAATGAGGTCTCGTTGGAAAGCTTATCATATCGGCTATCTCGTTGATGTTTTACGCTTAATAAGGAGTCTCGCAAGCCCATCAAAAGCTTAATTCCGCGAGGCGATTGTTCCCGACCAGTTATTGGCAATCCTGGTTTGACTTGAACTTTGTACGAGTGGGGATGTACTGTTGCGATTCCTAAAAAGTACGAGGGCCTGGTGCCGAGTGCTAACCATTACCTCTATCAAGGTTATTTCGCTGGTTACAATGGAGCGTACAGTTTATTAAAAGACAAAGGTTTGCGACTGGTCGTCAGCGTTCAAGGCACTCTTATTTGATGCAACACGCGCCGTGCTCGACTTCTTCTGACGCTTCTTGGGTACGGCCTTCGATGTTTGTGGTGCCGATCGTTTCTTTGCTGTTGACTTCATCGTTTTGTTGGGCTTGTGTGTCGCCTTCTTGGGCGCGTTGGCGACGGCCATCTCTTGCAGGAACTGTTTAGTGAGCAAGCGTCCGCCAACAGTGACTCGCTTCTTGCTTCGTTGCGCAGCGGCCTGCGAGGGGGAGGAACGACCAGAATGTTGTCTTGCACTACGGACTCAACCTGTGTCCAAACATGCTGCTCCAGTTCTTTCGGCACCCCGTTTCGTTTAGAAACTCGGCAAGGTATTCCATCATTCTCTCTCGTGCGACAACGGGTACAGTCCACAGCCTTTGAACCCTGCTGCTATGTATGCTGAAAAATTGCAGTTCTGCCAGGCAAGTCCCGCCATATTCCACCGGGCGACGTTCTTGGCTATTGAATACGAGTTGCTGTCCTCACACACAAGAAGGTCAATGAAAGCTCTGAGTTTGCTTTTGAAAGACCCAAAAACAGCAACGTCGAGAGGCTGGAATAAATGCGTTGCGTTTGCGGGGGAGGCAAAACCAACAGTATCTTCAGCTTTTCAGCAATATCCACGACTTCTTCAGAGTAATGAGAGCTGCAGCCGTCCATAATCAGTAGCAAAGGGCGCTCAATAGAGGAAGAAACACTTTCAGAGATGAATTTTAGCCACCGAATGAACAACCTGGAGTTGTTCATAAATCCTGACTTCTGATGTAGTCACTGCAGCTCCAGTCTTGTCCGTATCCAGGATTGAAATTTCAACAGTTTTGTCTGGCAAAAATAAACAGCGGAGGAACCACAAAGCCAGCAGCACTACCACAAGCCACTATTGGCATGTGAAAGGCAACTGGCATTGATCTCAGATGACCAAACGTTTGACGAACCAACGACAGCAACCACAGGCTTGGCTTTCTTTCGAGACTGAAAAGCAGTCTCATCAACGTTGAAAATTCGCGTAGGATCCAATTCGTTCTTGGTCAGCACGTCGGTCATGGTTTCAAACAGCAAGTTCACTTGGTCCACATCAACGCTGTTCCGAACCTTGCTGATGGACTGCGCTACTCGATGTGTCAGCTTAGGATGGCGCTCCATGAAACGTTTGTACCATCCATCAGTGAGAGGCTTGTTGAACATCAACATTGACACGTCACTTGCACGGCGAATAATGTTGGCGTGGTCCACAGGGTGGCCAACTTGCTGGCGCGCTACATATCCACTCAAAAATGTTGTCTTCATCCTCTTTAGGCAGCAGTGGAGGAGGCCCCCGTCGTTTTGGTTCAGCCCTGCCACCCGCGCGAGCTAGCGTGACGTGGTTGCGAATTGTTTTTGTACGGAACTCGTGTAATTTGAGAAACTACTGTTGAAATTTCTCCTGCCAACACCCTGTCCACATCATCATCGAGCTCTGCATCAGTATAGCACCTTGTTCGCCCCATGGTGCACTTTGGCCGTTTGGCGCGCAGTGAGTTTGGCGCGCGCGCGAATATAAGCTTGTGCAGGAAGATCACCAAACGCACTTCAAGCCTGCCTTTTATCCAATCAGGAAAAAGCTACGTTTCGATTGGCTATCAGAAGGTACCTTGCCGTTTCAGGCAAACGACAGCATCCTCCACTTACAAAACAACCCGGATTGTCAATAACTGGTCGGGCCCTCCCAACAGTCGCCTCGCGGATTTAAGCATTCGAGGCACTTGCGATGATCCCTGTTAAGCGTAAAAAATCAACGAGATAGCCGATATGATAAGCTTTTCCAACGAGACCTCATTTGCTTCCGTCCGAGGTCTGATTGCAGAGCTACCCCAGAAATTCCTAAGCAGCGACTCGGCGAGATTGCCAATAACGCCTGGTCGGATACCTTACATAGGGATATGAAAACTACCAGAAAATAACCCTCTTTCGCGATAACATCAATGCATTTTCCAATGCACGAAACGAACTGCAACTCACATCCACTTCTTCCTCTCTTGTCCATCAACGTCGACGACGTTTTGAAGGCATTTCATCATGTTCTTCAATACAAAGCAAAGCAGTCTCCGCCCTGCGCTTCTGCTGCCGAGTACCAGTTCTGCGAAACATATTCAGCAAGTCAATTGCACCCTTACGCTTCATTTTGCGTGCGCTCTCTGGATTATTCGTTGCAAGACGTCCCAAAACAATCGCCGCTTGCTCTTTGTTGGCAGCATTGTCAGTTTTCAAGATGTCGAGAAGTGGCGAAATAGCTTGGCATGCTGCAATCTCTCTTTTGTTCGTGTCATCCTTCGCGAGACGACTTAGAGCCGTCACTACAAAATGTTTCTGCTCGTCTCTTCCATTGCGAAGAAACGGAATCAGCTGTGAAATGATGTCTCGGCTTGCAATTGCTCTTGAGTTTTCTTGGCCGTGGTTCACAAACCAAACATTGCCTGATCTTTCTCTTCGCCAGTTCCATCACGAATCAGCTCAGCCAGGAGCTCGATCACTTCGGCACTCGCGATAGCCGTTCGACTCTCGATGCTCGTGGTCCCAAGACAACCCAACGTATACGCTGCCAATCTTTTCAGTAAGTCGTTCCTCGTCCGAAGGAGATTCACCAAAGGTTCAGCAGCTTCTTGCCTAGCCATCTCCAAACAATTGTCTCTACTTCCAGCCAGATTTCCAAGTGTACAGACCGCGTTCTCTTTTTGTTCTTCTGTTCCAGATCGAAGCAGTGCTACCAAGGAAGGAATAACTCGCTCATTCACCATTGCAACACTACTTACTTCATCAGTAGCAAAAAATGACAATGCGAACGCTGCATTTTCCTTCTGGTCATCTGTTCCACCACGAACGAGAGCGACGAGATCTCCAATGGCTCCTTCTTGGGTAATCGCAAGTCTGTTTGCCTCTTGGTTTGCTAACCAGCCCAATGCAGTTGCGGCGTGTGCCTTCTGAACATTGGTACCAGTGCGAAGAAGATGAACGAGACGCACAATTCCATTCCCTTCTGCAATCGCAATGCCATACGAGTCATCATTCGCAGCAATGCATCCGAGAGCATACGCAGCGAAGTTCTTCGGCACGTTTGCTGAGGTTGTTAAGAGGCTTATCAAGCTAGGGATCGCACCACGGTCTACCATGACACCACTGTTGGCTTCGTTGTTAGCAGCAAGCTGACCCAGCACATAAGCAGCAAAACCTCTTTGGAGTTCGGTTCCCCTCCGTAAAATCTTCAGCAACATTGGAATTGCACCTTTGGCCACTATCAAGTCCTTAATCTCGTCATCACTCGCGAGATTTCCCAGTGCGTCCATGGCCCAAATCGTCACCGTAGCATTATCGTGTTTTAGTAGCTTAACAAGAGGCATCACTACGCCTGCATTTCTCAACTCCTTCCTCCCGTTTGCCTCGGCAATGCAAGTGCAATACACAACCGCTTTCACAAGGTCTTGATCGCTATCGCTCGACAAAGAACTCATCAACGCATTGCACTCCTGTGCTGTACCAGGTCGAACGAGACCACGAAGCGCATCAAATTGACGCTCCGACAACGTAGAATCCAGCTCCGTACACCAGCCTAGACACCCGAAAGCACATACCTTGGCGAAATGGGTTTGTCCATGCATAACCAAGTCGGTCAAGGCAGAAACCACGTCTCCGTCATTTATCAATTGCCGCTGATCGTCAAAAATGCATGATTGAAAAAGTGTCAGAACTGCATTTTCTTGTTCGCTAGCAGTGCCAGAGCGAATGGATGCAACGAGCTGTGGGACTGTGCTATGTTCGGTTGTCTCGGAAATGCTCTCCGAGAAATCGGGTTCTGCTGGGGCCTCCACGCTCGTAGACGACGGGTCTGCGTTTCCACACTGCGAACAGCAGTTTCTGCGGTCGAAAACAAACGAAAGGCAAGAACTGCAATACGATTTCGTATCCTGCACTGATCCAGACGAGTCGTTTCCAGCGAAGTTGCTCAACCTGTCGATCACATGATTGAGCCCCACTCGCTGCGTTGGATCATTATTCGTCATGACCACCACCAACTCCCACACTTCATCATTCATGCCGTCTGGCTGCTCAGGGATTTCGCCATTTTTCAAACTCTCGCGGACATCATCATCTCCTAGGAATGCAAAGGGAGGTTCCCCGAGAGCTGCTTCGATCATACACATTGCGAAGGAATACACATCCGAGGTGGCCTTTGGTCTTCGTTTTAGACACTCAGGAGCACGCCATCGTAAATCACTCACGCTTGAACCACTGCCACTTGGGTTCGCGATGCTGTGTAAAGCGTTGAGACCGAAGTCCGACAACTTCGTTAGATCGCCCGCTCCTACGAGAATATTACTCAGTCTGAGGTGACCGTGGACGACCCCCTTCTCGTGAATGTGATCCAGCCCAATAGCAGCTTCGTACAATAGTTGCCACATGTGTTGCCTGTTTTCTTCTGAGCAGGAAAGGAACGATCCGAGATTTCCATTAACAGCATCCTCATAGACCAGGAATGGGATCCAACTGACATGCGACGCTGCCAACAACTTCACAACGTTGGGGTGATCCATTTGGTGCAATACATCCACCTCTTTGTGGATTCTCTGAGCTAATCTGCTGTCAATTGCCATATCACCAGCACGAACACACTTGACCACCACATTCCAGTGCTGCGCAAAAGACGATGGTCATGGTCCATCAATACGCTTTATCCATTACCATTAGGGAGGGAGCTGTCTCACAAGGGTCCACCCTATGGAGTGTATACAAACTACTGTTGTGAGAGCAGCAGAGCTCGTTCTCGAGCCAAGGTTCGCATACTAAGCTCGGCCTTCTTTGGTGCATGCATGCAGCACCACTACAGAGGTTCTGCTGTTCATCTCATTTCCCGACTTCCTATCAACCCCCACGCCTCTCTGCCAACTACACCGCTGTCATGACCTTCATTGCCTTAAACCGAGACCTCGTGAACGCTTAGTACGTCAAACTGTCCGATACGCAGTACGAGTGCAAGCTCTGCGACACCACGCCTGCACAGGCAGCAAGGACAGTTTACACGAACCTCATCGACCATCTCACTCGAGCACATGCGCACGATGCCGTACAGGACGTGTTCAATCAAGTTCAGCGTGCTGGTGTCCTCGCCTCCGTGTTCGTGGACGTCACTCCTGCTGCCATTAGAGGAGAAGCGTGTGCAAGTCGATCCGAAGTATGGTAACCTTGACTGGACCCCACCCCACCTCCGACGACGTGGAGCGATTGTTCTCCGAAGCTGGGTTGGTATACACGAGTCACAGAATGTCTATGCTACCGAAAACGCTGGAGCTAGTTCTGTACCTACGCTACAATCGCTCGTTTTGGGATGCTACAACTGTAGCGCGGGCCCTGCGTCTCAGAGAAGCTTCTAGTAGGCGAAAGCGACAACTGCATATGGTAGATGAATATAACTCGGTAGTGTAGATCGATTTTCTGCCATCAATGGACATGGACCATAGTCGAGGTACAAGGGCACAGTGGTACTCCCTCCGCTTTCCATGATTATTTGCACAGCACTGCCACATTCGCATCATTCCAAACTCCACGGTGCACCGATCCAAACGAGCCCTTAGCAAACGGCTCGGACTCAAAATCCACTTCATACTCTGGCAAATACCAACCTGGCAACTCGGTCGGAGTCACTCTGGATGGGGTTAACAGTTTTTCTGTCGCCTTTTGCATCCGTACCAAGTCTCTCTCTTGATGTTGTGCACAACATCAAGAGAGAGACTTGGTACGGATGCACGAAACTCGACGACTCGGTAAATAAGTGTTTTGCCCGCATGCTTTTCCAAAAAGCGTAGGAATTCCGTCACTACCCTCACAATTTTGTCGACAGATTCAGTAGACAGTTTTCGACCTTTGTTTTCCATCAACTCGATTTCTCCTAAGAGGCTCTGCAGACGAGAGTGGAGACGGTCGCACACCGGTCGCGTCTCGACCATTTTGGAGTTTCCTCCTTCGGCCATCACTTCGTGGGGCAAGCAGACTTGATTATCTCTTTGAGTTAGGCTCTCTGGCTTTCCTATGCTACAGTCCTACCACGGGATAAAACCTTATCAAAGGTGAAAAACCCGTCCTAGAAGAACTTCCTACTTGAGCCGCTAATCAAGTCTCGAGAAGACAAGAAAAAAAATTCTTCTTGGGCAGCCTGGCTGCGTCTTCGTGGAGCTCTGAGCTTGGTCTTCTTCGAGCCCTGGGCTCTGTTGTACGAGGCAGTTCTGGGCTTCAGCGGGCCAAACGGCGAATGGCATGTGTTCTCCGTTCTGGACCGGTTCGGAAACCCACGGTTCCGACTCGCCCAGCTCGTACTTAACCGACCACTTTCCTCCTTCGGCCATCACTTCGTGGAACAGGCAGACTTGATTATCTCTTTGAGTTAGGCTCTCTGGCTTTCCTATGCTACAGTCCTACCACGGGATAAAACCTTATCAAAGGTGAAAAACCCGTCCTAGAAGAACTTCCTACTTGAGCCGCTAATCAAGTCTCGAGAAGACAAGAAAAAAAAATTCTTCTTGGGCAGCCTGGCTGCGTCTTCGTGGAGCTCTGAGCTTGGTCTTCTTCGAGCCCTGGGCTCTGTTGTACGAGGCAGTTCTGGGCTTCAGCGGGCCAAACGGCGAATGGCATGTGTTCTCCGTTCTGGACCGGTTCGGAAACCCACGGTTCCGACTCGCCCAGCTCGTACTTAACCGACCACTTTCCTCCTTCGGCCATCACTTCGTGGAACAGGCAGACTTGATTATCTCTTTGAGTTAGGCTCTCTGGCTTTCCTATGCTACAGTCCTACCACGGGATAAAACCTTATCAAAGGTGAAAAACCCGTCCTAGAAGAACTTCCTACTTGAGCCGCTAATCAAGTCTCGAGAAGACAAGAAAAAAAAATTCTTCTTGGGCAGCCTGGCTGCGTCTTCGTGGAGCTCTGAGCTTGGTCTTCTTCGAGCCCTGGGCTCTGTTGTACGAGGCAGTTCTGGGCTTCAGCGGGCCAAACGGCGAATGGCATGTGTTCTCCGTTCTGGACCGGTTCGGAAACCCACGGTTCCGACTCGCCCAGCTCGTACTTAACCGACCACTTTCCTCCTTCGGCCATCACTTCGTGGAACAGGCAGACTTGATTATCTCTTTGAGTTAGGCTCTCTGGCTTTCCTATGCTACAGTCCTACCACGGGATAAAACCTTATCAAAGGTGAAAAACCCGTCCTAGAAGAACTTCCTACTTGAGCCGCTAATCAAGTCTCGAGAAGACAAGAAAAAAAAATTCTTCTTGGGCAGCCTGGCTGCGTCTTCGTGGAGCTCTGAGCTTGGTCTTCTTCGAGCCCTGGGCTCTGTTGTACGAGGCAGTTCTGGGCTTCAGCGGGCCAAACGGCGAATGGCATGTGTTCTCCGTTCTGGACCGGTTCGGAAACCCACGGTTCCTACTCGCCCAGCTCGTACTTAACCGACCACTTTCCTCCTTCGGCCATCACTTCGTGGAACAGGCAGACTTGATTATCTCTTTGAGTTAGGCTCTCTGGCTTTCCCCTCGAGCATATCGTGAGTAGTCCCGTTGTGCTCCCAGGTAGAGGCCTTGATCATGCTGCTTGCGGCATCTCGAATCATCCCGGGTTTTAGACGTGTGTATACTGAGAAACACCAACTGGACCACCTTCCCATGAGGCGAATGACCAGGTCACTCTTTCCGGCGGCCAGGAGGGCACACGCTCCACCGATACGTAGCGAATGCGTTGAGTAAATGCTCGGGGTCAGCCCCATGCCGTTTGCTGCGTTCTTGATCAACTTGGCAACTGTTGCCTTTTTTATTGTCTCTTTCCGTGAGACTGATGTTAGGTACGGGTCTAATTCCACCCTTTCTGACACCCATTTCTATCTTACTCGCAAGCAATCCTGTGCTGCTGCCACAGGGCATAGTGCGTGGTGTTCGGAACGATAATAGCGTACGGTGGTTCCTTGTGCGATCCGATCACCTTTGTGTGACTCGAACAGAATTTCCACGGAATGGACCTGCGTTTCGTTTGGGCCCACCTGGCGTCCTTGGGTGTCGCGGAGTATCACGTTGTGAGCCTTGACGCAATGGGTGCGGCAGGCCCCAGTTGATGTGTCAATGGACACTGGTCCCCAGAGCTCTGAGCTTCGGTCAAGGAAGAAGAACGCGAGTACGATCGACCCCCACAGGAAGCGGTTGCGGTCATCCAGGGTGCCGCCTAGTGTTTCGCGCATTCGAAGCAGCATCGATGTAGTAACTGGCTGCTTCCGTTCCACTTGACTGGTCGTGCGTTTGTACCCTTCAGCGATGAGCTCAAATTCCGGATCACGGTAATCAAGTCGGGCGTTCCGTACTGCTTTGTGTGCGAATGCCCACCGCTGCCATATTCCCGTCGAAGGTCTGGAATTTGTTGCCTGTCCCGGACTTGTTGTGCCCTTCTGAAGCGCACAAACCGGCAAATAGCCCAACCATCCTTGCTTGTTGTGCCCTGGGCAACTCGTCAATCCACACGGAGAATCCGAAGTCGTTACAGAACGACTCCCAGAATTTGAAATTCCTGCTATAGCGTCCGAGAGTTCCTTTTGCAACTGCAGTCGCTTGAGTTGTCTTGTCTTGCCTTCGATTCGACGCTTGCGCTGACAATCTGTGCATCATTTGATTGGTTAGTTCTGGGATGCACATCGCATTCTCGAGTCTGCTCCATGGTCCTGCGAAATGTGTGTGTTGAGAAAGTGAAGACGATGTTGAGCCTGGCTCAGAGCGCACTGGCGCAGTAGATCCTGCCCTTCGGTGGTACGGCAGTTCATCTCGTCAATGATCCGTGTAACCCATCGATGCTTACTGTGGACGGTGACATGACGCCAGGCGTCCTTCACTTCAAGACGCGGTCCCCACTCACGTGCCACCTCCGCTATACTTTGGGCGACCGTCAATTCATTGCTTTCGGGTATTATCAGTCGTTCTCTGAGTATCATGCTGGAGATGACAATGTCATTGCCTTGTGGTTGCACTAGCCAGACGTCGTCGATCTGAATCGCTCGTTCGAAGAGCTTCATGGGTACTCCGGCGAATTCATTCTGAAACACGAGTTTTCTCCACCAACTGATATCCTTCTGAAGGAATTCTGTCATTGGGATTCCAGCTTTGCGTCGCTTACGACATGCGGAAACTGTACCGCTACCAGGCGTTGGATGAAGGGCTTCGTAATGGGAATGAAGCTGATGACATGGCGCAGAACTCCAACCAGACTGTCTAGTTGTTTCATCGTCACGAATTTCTTACTAGCCGTGTCTGCTAGCAACCTGCGCAGTTTGTCGATTTTCCTTTGAGGAACCGTGATGAGCTCGCCCGGTATGTTCCAGTCGATCCCACCGCGTGGAACTGGGACGACCAGGTCGTGAACTTTCCTTCGTGCCAACCATCAGATCCAAACACGAGTTTCACACCGTCTCTGAGACGTTGTTCCGCCTTCTGAAGTCGGTCACCAATATCCACCTCAATGAGAACGATGTCATCCACCCATTGGAATATCCAGAACTGCTCTGAATATCCAAACACGTAGGATGCACCGGTGCGTTGGTAGTGTCGGACAGCTTTACCAAACACCGCGAAGTACCCTGGAGAGGAAGTCCATCCGAATACAGCCATACCGGACACTAAGCCATATTGAGAGCGTGGCAACTGCCCCCCAAACGCCGACGCATGATCAGCATGGACGGGAACGTGGTGGAAGGCGTCGGCGATGTCCGCGACCATGGCGTAGATAGCGTAACCTGGAAATCGTCGGCGTAGGTCCCGAACACGCTGAGCGATGGAATCAAAAGGATCCCAAGTGGCGTCAGGAGAAGCATCAGAGTTGGTCTGGTCGGTCACAGACCCGCTCGGTGGAGACGATAAATCGTGAAAGATGCGACCATCAAGATGGATCGGCGTGTCCTTCTTCGGCACCAATGCAAATGAACTCGAATGAAATCCAGGGTCGCGTTGCAATGTCGTCATTGTCGCCACCAGGCAGCGACCTTTGTAGTAGTCCGCGAGGAGTTTGTCGGTCACAATCGGTGACCCGGAGACAGCGCCGATGTAGTTGTCAGGAACGGGACGAACACCACGACGAGCCGATGGGTGAACCCAAGGGGGTACGATACCGTCGGCAGCAATGGCACACAAGAGAGAGAGCTGAGGGTACGAGGCTAAATGGGCCTGATACAGCCATGGGCGAAGAGCCTTGTTTGGCCGCTCGTCAACGGTGGTCTGACCACGGAAAATCTTGAGAACCCCAGCAATCCCCAATCCAGGATCCGCAACCAAAGCATCCAGGATGCGGGCGTCTACAGCGGGAACTTGGAGCGGGCGAGGCCCAGCGGCAAGGAAAGCTGAATCCTGAGGAAACGGTATACCACGCTGTTCGGCCGCTTCCCGAAGAGAGAGAAACACGTCCAATGGAACGCAACGCCGAAGCCCATCCACGATACACGAACGACGGGCGGCTATTTCGAATAAAGAGGTCTGGGACCGCGCAGCCGTGTTGATCTGGGAAGGCGCTGATGTTTGAAGAGTACGCTGATGAACGGGACCAACAAATGTCTGGGTCACGAAGCGCCGGCGAATGAGATGGCGAACCAACGAGTACTCCTGGAGCACGAGCGATAAAGCCATCGCATGGGCACGGAGATCGGTAGCGTACGAAGTAGACGGAAGATGGAAGGGCAGCAACACCGCTGGGCTCAGAGCCAGATTGGATGGAATGACCTTGGGCCAAACTGTCCCCCACCGAGTTTCGTCCATGCCGGGAGGGATGACATCCATAATCCAGTTGCACAGGGCATCCGCCGCCGCATTGTACGCCCGACACATATGCTGCAAATAAATGAGAGGGCGGGCCGCCCCCAAGGATCGGATCACAGCAATACGCGGGCGTAGGAGGGGCGCGAAGCATGCATACTGCATGAGGGCTTGGCCAATGATCAACTGAGAGTCACCGAAAACGAAGAGAGTCGCGTGTGGGGCCCGGGCGTGTAACCACAGGAGGCAGGAGAGGAGACCTTGAGCTTCCATCTCGTTGTTGGAACCCACCCGCGCATACGAGCGGGCCTCCCAGTGCAGGAGCCTGTGTGATTCCGACCACACGCATCATGCGTAAGCACTGCGCCGCTCCAGGAGACGGCAGCCACCGTCGAATGAAGCAACCACCGCAGAAGGCTCACGCGTTGTGGGACGTAGATTGCCAGGCACAACCGACGCTGCGGAGGCCGTACCAGGTCGAGAGGCAGCAAACACCGAGTCCGCCGACGGGCGGCACCAGGTGCACTTGGAGCCGCCGCACGAGTGTCAGACACTCGCAGAACCGCAGGGCCGCCACCCGCGATGTCAGACAGCGAAGGCGCCCCCGGCGCTGGGCCATCTACGCGGGGCGAAGCGGGACCTGTGCCAGGCACACACAGCGCCACTGGGGCCGTACCAGAACGAGAGACGTCCGACGTCGTGACTGCCACAGGGCGGGCAACATGCGCAAGTGGAGCCACCGCACGAGTGTCGGACGCACACAGAACCGCAGGTCCTTCGCACACGGGCGCGACGGTAGACGGCGAAGGCGCCGAATCAGGTACGCGGGGCGATACGGGGCCTGTACCAGGCACACACAGCGCCACTGGGGCCGTTCCAGAGAACGGAGGACGTCAGACATGAAAACCGCCGAAGAGCGGGCGATAGGCGGTGGCCTAGCTGGGACCGCAGTTGGGAAGATGGCAACCGGAACTGGAGATGATACAGACAACGGAGTGAATGCGTCAGACGCAACAGTCAACACGGGCGAGAATCGATCAGGGCTCATATTATCAATGGATAATTGAGGACCATGTCGCTGACCGCCCCCGCGCCTTCATGTGTGTTGAGGATGGTCCGGTTTCAGCACTCCGTGATGCGAAGTCACCCATTGCAACACGTCGGGGGGTAAGCTCGTTAAGCTGTGGACATGTGGACAACGAGGAAAGGTACAACCCTTTTGAACTTGAAAACGCATGCACACCTGAGTGCCGCGCTCAGTCGGAATTTGGTTCCGCGTAGCATCGGGAATGGTCGATTGCTGGACAGAGACTCCCGGAGGCCCGATGAGGCTGAGGAGGGCGGCGGTTCCGCGCGCGGGTTGTCGTCTGGCGCTGGCCATGATGGGTTGTAACATCGGTCGATGACCCGTGGAGGACAGCACGGTTCACCGCGTCACTGAGGACACGGGCAACATACGGTTGATACTACGGAGAGTCCCGACGAAGCGCGCGCGATGCCCGTGTGGCCAGGTCAGAGCTAGGCGTCTGATGGAGAATGTCGTCGAACAGCGCCACGAAAACAGCTGAGTACAAGTTGCACATGGCATGTACCTCCTGAAGCGGAGCCGCGTCCGGGACTTTATGAACAGCATGCGAATGAACAGTTCGGAATACCCCCACCACATTCGCAGGATACGACTCAGCCCGCCTCTTGGATATCGTACAAAACGTGGCGGAGTTGGTCCGCTCGACGGATCTGAAACCGCGGGGCAGGCTCAGGCCCACCCCACTGTGCATCGTCGTGAACTACGGTTCGGTCGGGCACGTAAGCAGATGGGTCCTCAGAGGACAGGAAGTGATCGATGGGCCGGCTGCCAAAATTGACCGTATACAGCATCTTGACGGTCACCTTTGTAACTCGATATCGACCTCGGAAGCGTTCACGTTGGAGCATGGAGCAGCCTCGGTCCTGGTGGGTAATACGGCGAAAGCGAAAGAACAGCTCGTCATTACCTGGATGGAAGTCGTCAGGGCGGGGGCCAACATTAGCCACGTCGTTGACCTGGGCCTCATTGTCCGTCAGACGGAATAGACTGGTACCCGTGGGACGGCTGGCCGGGGAGATCTGCCTCTGGAGCGGGAGCGCCGACGCGGGCTCCGAGACCGAGTGCGCGAACGCCGGCGGGGGCTACGCGAGTACCGAGTTGGGCTACGAGATCGCGAGTGAGGTTGCCTGCGGCGACGTCGAGGCGGGGAGCGAGAGCGACCACGTGGGGAGCGAGAACGGGAGCGTGTCTGACGCGGGAAACTACTGGATCTAGAGCGCGCACGCACCCGGCGCATGGGAGAGCGGTCACGAGGTTGGGACCGCGATGGCACGCGGGGCGACCGCGAACGACCGCCGTGTTCGGTTCCACGCGAAAGAAGGTCCAAGCTGTATCGATGTGAAGGCGTGACTGGAGAGCGACGTCGATGGGGACGAAGATGATGATCAGGATGCGCCAGGCGCGATGACCGGGCGTGACGATGGGACCGAGAGCGAGAACGGCTACGATCTGGGGCCTGGCCGCTGTCGTCGAGGCGTGTGTTTGTAGCAGCAACGGTAATTCCGTGGGAAGCGTACGGGCTGTCGTGGAGGGGAGGCTCGTGCTGCACGATGGGTTACCGAATGGGAGCCGGTGGGGTGGGTAGCGTTCCTGAGCATGGAAGCAGAAAGCTCGTCCATCCGCAAAAGCACACGTTGTTGCTGCTCCAAGAGCAAACGAATCACAGGGTCATCTGGGCGAACCATCGAGACCGTAGGAGGTGAAGGGAGTGCCGAAGGCGGATGGCGAAGAAGCCCAGAGCCAACGGCTGCCGCGGCTGGACGGCTGACCAACATCGGCGCTGGTGCAGGAACCGGTGGCGAAGAAACGGGGAGGAACTCGTCGGAAGGCGTTAAGCGGGTGTCGTCGCGGTTGAGGAGAGGGAGAGCGGGCGACATGTGCCCGGCAACAGGCCCCTCCCCCGCGATAGTACCCAGCCGCTTGGCGGCTGCGACGTACGCAGCGATAGTGGTGGAAGCTTTTTCTCCGCGCGAAGTGATGTACGAAACAGCACGGGAGCATAAGTCGACAGTCGACGTGGTGGGCGCGCCCGGCACAGCAAAGGCACTGGCCACCCGAGTGATGACGGCAGCGGCGTCCTGACTCGGGAACGGAGGGAGTGCGTTCCACAGAGCAGGGAAACTGGGCGGTTCGGATGTCACTGGGGATCCATGGTAATAACCCAACCTGTATTCAGCCTGGTTGATATGGTTAATTCGCACGTCCTCCAGCGGAATAGCTACGATTTGTCGGGGCTCATCAGCGTAGTGGCGAATCGCAACGTTGCATACAAACCCGGAGCCAGGCTCCAGCAAAAGTTCCGCATCGTCGACGAGGGCGAGATTGGACGCCGCATCATAAGCAACCACTTGACCGGAGAGGAAGACGTCGGAAGCATGGAACTTGGTGTCGCACCGCGGAGATGCCACATAGTACACGGAGAATCGCACAAACCGAAAGAGGGACAGCAACGGACGCTGCACGAGCTCGCTCGAAAGATCGCGCTGCGTTTCAGTCAAACGCCAGCGCGGGATGTAGTAATCGACATCCACATGCTCCTGGAGCGGGGGCGGAAGATCTTCACGGCGTTGGCCGTGCCGGAGAAGCGTCAGCGTGGCCGGCCAGGCAGGACGCTGAATGCCATCATCTTCAGGAACGAACGGACCAGCATCGGTAGGACGGAGCATCCGCGAGCGACAGCCGAGCGTTGCGTACACTGGACCATCCCAGTCGCCGCAGTTCATCGGGGACTTCGAGCCGAACCGTGCGACCACCAACGTGTTGTAGGGTAGCCCTGGCCGGATTCTGGCGAGGCGGAGACGGACGGGAAGCGATGACTGGCATATTTTCTTCTTGGGCAGCCTGGCTGCGTCTTCGTGGAGCTCTGAGCTTAGTCTTCTTCGAGCCCTGGGCTCTGTTGTACGAGGCAGTTCTGGGCTTCAGCGGGCCAAACGGCGAATGGCCTGTGTTCTCCGTTCTGGACCGGTTCGGAAACCCACGGTTCCTACTCGCCCAGCTCGTACTTAACCGACCACCATAATTCCTGGATCATATCGAGCGTTTGCAGTATTGGACCTGCCCCAGGGATCACGAGCTGACGCATCGAAGCCATCGCCCGCCAGTTAAAGTTTGGAACAGATTTGTTTAAGATGCTGGAATAGTCAATTTGCTAAAGTTGCACCAACTAATGTTGCACGAAGAGTGATGGTCTCAACTTCAATTAGACTGACCAATCAGATGTCGATACTAATCTAGCTCAGCGTATTCTTGGAGGCATTTGCAGACAGACTCACTAACGCCGTGTTTCACCCGGGGAAGCTCCGGATTTTTAAATGTTGTACAGTTCGGCCTGGCGAGACTAGCGAGAATAAATTGATGTCAGATTGGACTGTTTTGCATGAATAGCTGAATGCGTTTGAAATCACCAGAGGAGCGTGAGGAAGGAGGGGACAACGCGTTAGAGTATTCTGTGGTTCAGGCGGCCTTACAAGACGCCCCCATCTCGAATATGACTAACTTACAAGAGCAACGCGAGATTCAGATAGAGAAAAAATAGTTCTATAAAACGACTACACCTCCGCGCTTGGTACATGAAACGCTAGAATATGTTTGTCTACTGCAGGCACATCTCCTGCGCCGGCTTCGCATCCGCAGCAGCTGCGCTTGACATGAATATGTTATTCTGTCGATGTATGCGCAACAATGAATCCTCTTTGGGCTTTATGTCTTCAATCGCCTTATAACCCACTGGGTTTTCCAGCAATACAGATCAATACATGTTTGACTTATGTTTCTTCAATCAACATTCACTGGGTGAATGGGTTTTGATGTTGACCGAGGCCGCCACAGGCAACACTCACAAGTTTTTTTCGTTGTCAACCGGTTATCAAGTATAGAAAGTCTACTGACGCGATTTTACAAGGACGACAGTGTAGCCACGACATCCATATGTAATTTTAAGAGTGACTGACTACCACCACTTTCGGCTAAGAAAATATATCTGTGAAAACTGGCATATCAACTTATAGAAGGTTTCTAAGCAAGCGTTGTTCCTAACGATTTTAGTTCTAAGTAAATAGAATAAAAGTAAAGAGTGTTTTTAAGGTCGGAGTGCCATCCACTCTGGATTAAAATCTAGCTCAGCGTATTCTTGGAGGCATTTGCAGACAGACTCATTATTATCCAAGCATTTGCAGCACGAGTTTACCAAGTTGCTGGTTCCTATGCGGATTCTGATCGTTCCTGGAGGAAAACTCAGCCAGCCACGTTTTCGGTCGCGGCGAATTCGATGGGGACACTCCCATGCACTAAATATTGTCCAATGGGTAATGTTAGAATTTTGTATAGTCAACATAAGTACATTCCAGCCAGCAAGCGGCGGCTACAAGCGTTAGCAACAATCACCTATAAGTACACGTGTAGATGCTAGTTTGGATGCACGTAAGCACTGCAAGGAGCGTCTCTGACGCGTCCGACAACGCTAAAACCATATTGTGCATACGTATTTACATAGTGTGCACCTATACAAATGTCAAGTACGACGTAATGGGTGGGCAGTCTCCCCCATGGCGTGAGTACAGCGCAAAACGTATGCCATCTTTAGACGGGCCGGACAGACTGACTATGGCGTTAGTACGGTGGGGTCGCATCGTGTGTGTCAATCGACGGGCCGCGATGCGTAGATGCGGTTTGCACCCCGATTTGCTCGCTAACGACCAATATTGAATCCACTACGAGCCGCCAAAGGCAAGACTGCGCCGACAGATAGAGAGACCCCACCCGAGGCTGAATATAGGATGCGGCCGACTGCAGTGCAGTCTGCGGATGTGGAGGATGTAAGCCTACAGTTAAAGAACTAATGTTACGCGCAGTCGAGGATGTCAACAACGAGTAGTCGGAGGATGTACCCCAATGTGATTGGAGGAAAATCGTTATGGAACAAAGTTGTATTGGGCAAAATGACTGGTTCGGCCTGTACAGCAATGCATCATTTTTGCCCACCGGCCACTGAAACTTCGATATATAGGTTTTCGTATACGGCGAACACGATGGTGGTACTCACTTGTGATATAAACCAGGCGTTTAGCCCTTTCTTAACACTACGTCAGTTTCGCCCGTTTGTGACTGAAAACTCAGCCAGCCACGTTTTCGGTCGCGGCGAATTCGATGGGGACACCCCCATGCACTGAATATTGTCCAATGGGTAATGTTAGAATTTTGTATAGTCAACATAAGTACATTCCAGCCAGCAAGCGGCGGCTACAAGCGTTAGCAACAATCACCTATAAGTACACGTGTAGATGCTAGTTTGGATGCACGTAAGCACTGCAAGGAGCGTCTCTGACGCGTCCGACAACGCTAAAACCATATTGTGCATACGTATTTACATAGTGTGCACCTATACAAATGTCAAGTACGACGTAATGGGTGGGCAGTCTCCCCCATGGCGTGAGTACAGCGCAAAACGTATGCCATCTTTAGACGGCCCGGATACAAACCCTAGACTGGAATATGCTGTTAGGGGTCGCACAGTCGATGTCTAGGGTTTAGGGTTTAGGGTTTAGGGTTTAGGGTTTAGGGTTTAGGGTTTAGGGTTTAGGGTTTAGGGTTTAGGGTTTAGGGTTTAGGGTTTAGGGTTTAGGGTTTAGGGTTTAGGGTTTAGGGTTTAGGGTTTAGGGTTTAGGGTTTAGGGTTTAGGGTTTAGGGTTTAGGGTTTAGGGTTTAGGGTTTAGGGTTTAGGGTTTAGGGTTTAGGGTTTAGGGTTTAGGGTTTAGGGTTTAGGGTTTAGGGTTTAGGGTTTAGGGTTTAGGGTTTAGGGTTTAGGGTTTAGGGTTTAGGGTTTTAGGGTTTAGGAGCAATACGTGAAAACTGAACGAAGTAGAATAGCTTCATC